>OZ025197.1:947500-1547500 GCA_964019065.1 Catostylus mosaicus
TGCTTATAAGGCGGGATAATGTTAAAGAAGAGAAATGTTGTTGATGGTTGAACACTAATGAATGCTCTGATTGTAAATGTAACATGGGAAAAGTTTGTAAAGAATCATCTTGAGAAAGATTTTCAGCTTTTTCTTTCAAGATAAACATTGTGTTTAAGATCACAGATGATTCAGTCATTTTCTGTTCTAATGTGAGAAAACTTGGTAATCAAATACAGTTTTTCCGTTTATGGAAGTTTTCGTCTTTCCTGGATGCAAAACACGACCTACGTGATAATAAAGAAATGCTTTGATGTGTTTTGACAATATTCAGTTGCTAGGCTTTGCTAGGCGAGAGATCCTTATTACAGAACATGATTTGAGAGAAAGGCATAATGAATCGCTTATTTGATGCATTTTTCGTTGTCTGTTAAATTATTCATACCCCGTAGATGGAAATTTGTGCGGTGGAACCTTCTGCAATTACATGTAATTAACCTGTAGTGTGTCATCAGCTGAGGCCATCAATTTTCAGTTATCTGCGCCTGCAAGCAGTGTAGGGTGGCTTTCTTATTTTTGCGTAACTCTGCGCTTAACCAGAGCGAACTGGAGGGGCAGGTAAAGACACTAAAAGAGGTAATTGACGTCATTTTCGTTTGTTTGTTTTTTTTCTACGAAACTTGACAAGTTTCGGATATGTTTTGAGTTAATGTATTGAATTAAACGCATGAAGAAAGTTTGTATGGCATGACTAAAACTAAAGGACTATTTTTGATGGAAATAAGGAACCTTTGAGAACTAAATCGAAGGCACACATAACACTGAACTGAAGATATAAAATAAAATGAAAAGCTATTAAAAAATCGACAATATATTTAAGCGGTTTTATTCAATTCAAGCCCATTCAGTTCATCGTGAGCTACAGTGTAGAGTTCTATCAGCTGATTTGAAGAGTTACCATTTTCCAATTATCAGAATCATCAACAAAACGTTATGCCTGGTTTTATTACATAATTACATCCTATAACGTAACAATATTTATTTAAAGTTGGCAGCTATACGAGCAACGAGATCAGTCAAATATAAATGAACTATATACAACTTATTCTTGTGCAAACCACGAGCAGTCGGCGAATCTCTTGCCTGCCTCACAAGAGGTACAACCCGACATTCAATGTGTGAGGCAAGCTACAGATCCCCTTTCCGATGGTCACCGATCACCCCCGATCATCCCCGATCACCGCCGATCATCCCCGATCATCCCCGATCATTGCCAATAACCATCGATTACAACCAATTATCCCCGATCGTCAAGAAGCATGTCCCGAGAATCATAAAGCTGTGTTTACGTAACTGTAGCCGATTATCGTGTAAAATTTGATAGAGCCGATGATCCCCCTAATCAGCTTTACTAAGCATTTCTTCAATTTGTAGATATTCTTGCCACAGCTCCCTGAAAAACTATTCTCATAGATCGACCATGCTACCAGACCATGCTTCCATAACGAAATAAAATAAAACGGGTATGAAAAAGGAGTAAAACAATAATTATTATAGCCAATAGGCATAGATCAGACAATGTGTTAATAGTTGCCTGTTATGATTGTTATAGATGGGTTTAGGGACGAGTAAAGAACAATAGCGTTGCCAGGGGGGCCATGGGGGAAATCTGATGTCTTATTGGCAATCCATAGGACCCGTTACATATCTTGCTTTGTAGGGTCTTTAGCCCCCCCCCCCCCAAGGAATGACCCTAGCTACACCACTGATACTGAAATAGGCTTTCAGAAGCAAGCCAAGCAGAAAATGGAAACCTGGGAGCTAGATTCTCATCTTCTTTCGAAGTATTTCTATGAAAAGCATATTTTTCCTATCTCTCTTTGTTGTCTTTCAGTCATACGATCGAACAGGCTTGTCAATATTTCCTAAAAATCATTGGGTGATGACATTAAATGCGCATTGATTTTAAAGCATAAACATTTATGCAATATCAACAAGATGAATTTCTGAAGAATATTTCTTACTCCTTCTAAACAAATGAGTTTTTTTTTACTTAGATAAGATGCGTATTTTAGACACAATTATTAAGTTTGATTGAAATTAAGCATGAATCATATAAAACTCAATAATGTTTTGCATTTTAAAGCCATAGATAATCTGATAGCATTCAAGTGACAGATGCCATGTAGATTGCCTTGAAATCGGGGAAAGCGTTGTTACTGCCTCTTTGCAGCTTCCTGCCTCGTTGCAGCTACCTGCTTTGTTCTACGACCTCGTTACAACTTCTTGCCTTGTTACGGCTTCCTGCCTCTTTGCAGCGTCCGCCTCGTTGCAGCTACCTGCTTCGTTCACCGACCTCTTAAAAGCTTCTTGCCTTGTTACGGTTTCCTGCCTCGTTCACTGACTTCGTTACAGCTTCCTGCCTCGTTACGGTTTCCTACCTCTTTCATTGACCTCGTTATAGTTTCCTGCCCCGTTACAGCTACCTGCCTCGTTACAGCTACGTGCCTCGTTACGGCTACCTGCCTCGTTCACTGACCTGGTTACAGCTTTCTGCCTCGTTACGGCTACCTGCCTCATTCACCGATTTCGTTGTAGCTTCCTGCCTCGTTACAGCTTCCTGCCTCGTTACAGCTTCCTGCCTTGTTACAGCCCCCCTCCCTCATAATTGCCCCTTTCTGAAGCTGCTAGGCACACCTGCAATCGTGATAGCTATAACATATCTGACTGTATGTCTTTGAAATCACCTTAACATTCCTGTTTTATTATAAAGTATTAATGGTTATCATTTCGGTAACCTTTGGCAATTAGTTCTAACATATTTTGGGTGACCGATGCTTCAGTAAATTTCCACGTAACAAGATTACATTTCATAGCCTTGTCACTTGTCATAGATTTAAAGAAAAGGAAATGCTGCTGCAGTTCTTGCGGGATTAACCTAAATAGCAAATATAATTCAGGACGTTATTTCCAAACCTTATTTCTAAAGTCACGACGAACGTTTGCATCAGGGAGGGGGAAGGCAGCAACTGCTCTCCCTATCTTCTGAATAGTGAATTTATAGACCGCGCACACCCCTACATTGCGCTTTATCTTATAGGCGATATATCGCAAATAGGCAAGTAATTTCCCTTCACAGAATCATTATTTTGACTATGTTAAAATCATCCTGTTATGAATTCTAACAGCGTTCTCACCTATGTGGTTTTATCCTTAGCTTAGACGACGATCTAGCATATATGAGTCGCAGCAAGCATGGCTCATTATTGAGTATTTTCCATCGTTATTACGGATTTCATTCTTATTAAGATGAATCCCACGAAGTGATATCGTTGTAATTGATGTTCTTATCTTGCGAAATATTTCAAGTCACCGGAAAAAAGCTTTTGTCATACTTTTACAGAGATAGAAGATCTCAACTAAGTACTAATCTTAAGTTCCTTTTTAAGTTTACTGAACTGGAACTGAACTGGACTGGAACTGAACTGGAACTGAACTGAACTTAACTGAACTGAACTGAACTGAACTGAACTGAACTGAACTGAACTGAACTGAACTGAACTGAACTGGACTGAACCGAACTGAACTGAACTAAACTGAACCGAATTTGGGAGTTGTGAGGGATAATTTAATCGGAGGGTTTTGTTGCCAAACCCATCAAAAGCAGATGAAAGGCAAAGTTGAATGTAAATTAAAATGATGGTTTTACCTGGAGATGAAATTATGATTTTTGTTGGGTCGTGTTTGAAGTTACGACTTTGGTATTTATGTTAAAGATCCGAATGTAAAAGACGGATTGATCTCGGTCCCGATCAGTGATGTCGGATTGTTGGAGTCAGTTTGACGTTGGTCCCGATATTATGTCTGATTCTATGGAGAAAACGTGACAACGGTCCCGATAACTGTTGTCGGACTGTGTGGAGAATGTTTGATTCTATGTAGGCAGCATGATCTCGGTTCCGATAACTTTTGTCGTAATGTGTTGAGTCAGTTTGACGTTGGTTCTGATTTCATGTCTGTTTCTATGTGCAGAGCACGATTTCGGTCCCGATAACTATAGTCCGATTGTGTGGAATCAGTTTGGCGTCGGCCCCGATAACAGATGTCGTATTGTGGGCAGTCGGTTTGGCGTTAGTTCCGATATCAGGTCTGAATCAATGTAGACAGCAGTCAGTTCCTGAGAGTCGGACTGGTAAAGTTATACATGATGAATGGATTTATGAAAGTTGATTGCATATCTAATCCATTGTAAATGCTAACGATCTTATTCAGTTTTCTAAGCTAAGCTATTTCTGTGACCTTGTTAAGTAGCCAATCACACTCTGGTACCTAATCGATTTCAAAAGCAACCATTCACGCAATGTTGCTTCGAAATGGATAATGTTTCATGATTAGTGCTAGACCGCAACTGTGATATATTCAAACTGAGTTAACTGCGTGTAGTCGACATGTTGTGAAGTTCTATCAAAGGCAGAGCTACAAAATCGGAGCTTGGTAAGATTGACAGTTTATTTCTAAGCGCAACCCTTTCAAAGAACATCGGGCTTAGATTTGCCAAGGAATAAGAACAAGATAAGAGGCAGGCTTAGATTAAGCAAAACTTGAGAAATGAAATGGCAACAAAAACTAGCAGCATGGCAACAAAAACAACTGGAGATTATGGAAAAATTGCAGTGGAAGTAATAAGCAAACTTATTGCGGTTCAACTTAAAACTAGTTCAACAAAATTAATATCACTTTTTTAATTTAAATTGCATTGCAGAAATAAGAAACAAGATAAGGAAAACTCTAGGCGTTAATTATATGGAAAAATAGGAAATACCAGGGTGGAACTAGTGCCAAGTGTTCTTATAAAAAATGTGTAATATTGTGTAATCCATGCAAACATGCATTTATAACAGGGATGGTACTTGGAGGGGGTCTAAGGGCAGGGTTCAGATGATCAAAAATCAGCTTCTTTCCGGCCGAAACTTTAACATTAACTATTTGACGTACGCACGAGAGCATTCGGTCTGGATTCGTTCTTATTTGGATATGGTCGCAACTTTTGCTTGCATTCGCACGAAACGGTAGCAGACGAAAATTAGTTCGGTGTTTTCCGTGTGAGCGAGCGGCTTATCCGTGCCACCGAAACGCATCCGCTAATACTAGGAGGGGGTGTTGATTGCTGCAATAAAAATGAAATAGAACAAAAAAGAACGAAATAAAAACGAAATAGGAAAACAATAGTCTCTGTAATTCAAATTAATAAAATTAACTCCCGGCATGTGCCTCTATTCAGGGTGAACATTAAAAAGATTAGGATAATTAATATGCTATAGTTTAAGTTGAAATAGAAGCATTATGTTTTTATTCTTTATTTCCATGACGTGACGCCAAATGGTTGATAACACCTATTATTATCAGAGATCAGAGACGGTTACTATCGACGGCGCCAAATATCAGAGATGTCGAACTAACCATGACGCCATACTAACGTGACGCCGCTAATCTGTGACGCCAAACTACTGATAACGCCAATTATAAAAAGCGGAAACTTTTGGAGTTTACATAGATAGTATCAAATGAAGACAAATGGAGTATATATCTTAAAAACCCTTTCCGATACATGCAAATTCTTTTCTGTAATTTTCCGCCGGCTGTTCGGTATAGTTCAGTTATCAAACAGAATAATAGCTCTGGCACCTTGAATGTCAGCCTTTAGCGCCATTTTGTTTCAGCCTGGAATCGAACCCACGACCCCTCTTTCCTTTCGCTTAGGAACATAAGCGAATTCAAGTGCACAGGGTGCTATCTTACTGCAATAAACAAGTGGATATATTGGATGCCTAACGTTTTGCCACTTTACTCCCGGCGATAATGCAGTTGTGCAGTAACAACTTCACGTCTGGCAAGATTTCACGGGGGTACGAGTACTGTAATGAAGAATCTTTACAAATGTTAAATAAAATCTATTCCCAGATATTGAAAAGAGGTGGCCACCCTTGCTAAGAAATAGCAATGTGACTGAAGATCATGGGGCTAGTGTAAACTTATCAAGGGTTGGGGCGGGGTTGGCAACGGGTATCGCTTGAATATCATTTCAGCATTGAGAAGAAACCCCGGAAGATGTTGCCCAATTAAGGAAATGGATTCAATCTTTATGTATTGTGTTCGGAAATGATGTCAATATGCTCAGGCATTTATTGATGCATTGAAATCATTTTAGTTTTCACATGATCACATAATGGTGCCTCTTGGGCGAGTGCTGTTTTGCAAGAGGCCCTTGATTTAATTTACACAATATATGCCCACAGATTACTGGCTCCCAAACGTGATAAAAATGTCTGATACATCAGCTCGCCCCTTACTTAGCTCTTCATGGGAGTTTTCAAGTCTTTTTCAGCTGAAAGGCTAACATTTTGTGTAACTGTATAAAATATAAATGAGTTGAAGTTCTTTGGGTATTTGCGTATCATTACTTTTGCGAGAAAATGCTATCAAATGCCCATGATACCGTTTTAAATTATTTATTTCTTTCAAAATAAGTTTAAAACAGATAATGAACTCGATATGAGCCATATTTATTATTGATCATGATGAAACAACAAGATCTTTAAGGATATTAATATTGGTAGATCTTCAAAATATTTTTAACGGTTTTTGTAACAAGCAGTAGCTTTTCAAAAAAGACCCGAGAAAATTGGTTTGAAACAGTCCACTTAAAGTTGTTGTGTCTCCCTTCACTTAATTGGTATTGTTAAGACATTTTGCATCCACCATGTCACCTGGCCCATATGTTTTTTAGTTAATCCATTTCTTTCATTGCCTTGCCTGCTTTCATTTCATATGTACCTCTCTTTGGCAGAAGGCTTTCATTTCATCGGCATCTTCTTGCCGGCTCTCGCAATTAGGGGTATTTTCTTTAGTAAACTTTCATGTTGATAAAATGAAATTTTATCAGAGTTGATTTCACGAAGAATACCTGTTATCGATATACCACTTGATTGAATAATGAGTTGGAAGAAGTATGAGGCATATTGCCTTTTGTTGTGGATTATTCTTGATTTCTTGTTTATGACTTTGCATATCAAATTGAATGCAAGTCTCATGTAGTTTGACTTAATGGTTCAGGCACAGCAAACCTTCCTCACAAGACAATAAAAAATAGGCATGGGTTGGGTGTGTCACAGCAGTTTCTTTTGTTTTCCTTGAACCTTTCACCAGCTAGTGACCGTGTGACCGTAATGTTTTCCTAGCTCTACAAAAACAGTGAAATTTTGGAGGCAATGATCGTCAACGTCGATCGACAGAAATCGTAGATGGATAGAAAACCACGGGTCGTATTGGCTCTTATCGTAGTGGGAGTGTGCCTCCCATTACCGGACCCACCTCAAGTGAATCTAATAATATACGCTGAAAAAGGCTACCATAGAAGCGTTTTTTACAAGCAGAGCTTTTTGTGCTCTTAAACAAATCGAGTAACTTCCATACCCGTTAGCGATCAGGTCGTGAAACCAACCGTTGAATTTGGATATCAAAAAAGCCGGTTGTAGCTTGGCTAGATAAAAAATCGGTCATTTCGCTTATTGCACAGTTATTTATTCATTATTCATTCAGATTTTCATCTCCTGTATTACAACTATGATTTGTCATCAACAAGTTAGGCAAATTACTCCATCAAATAGAGACTAACGGCGACTTTAACTTAACAGCACCTCTGCCGTTGACATAAATTTTGCATGCCGTTATTAAATCAAAGGTCTTGAAGAAGCTAACCCATGAAAGTTCCCTTTTATGGTTTATTTCTTTACAGTGTTAAATCGTTGGATTTGCAAAAGGGTTATTACAAGCAGAGAGAAAGCAGGCAGGCTGTGGTTGCCGTTAAACCTCGCCAAGGGTGGGAATTAAAAATAGAAGATCAGGGACGTTAATTCATAAATTGGGGTAGTGCAATCAGTTTTGCGCTGCTAAAATTTTTTCTCGTAAAACAAGTATGTATATAAGTATATATAATACATAAGTGCATACAGTATATTATTTGTAAAAGACAAAGACAAGAGATCGCTATAAATAAAAATCGATATGAGTCTAACTTCGCATTTCTGATATCTTCTGCCCTGCGAGAACATAAAAATTCTTTCAGCTTTGCTCTGCGAAATGCTGTTTTTCAAGATGGGGGGAGGGGGTGAAAAAGCCCTAACTCCCCCCTCCCCCCCAATAGTTTCGTCCCTGTATAAGATTTATGGTATACTTAACAATGACATGGCTACCAATGGCGACGATCACTCAAGCTTTTATAACAGTACACATGACAAAAAATTACTCGCATTTATAAATCTCAAGGGTTAAAGTTATTTATAAAGCTTAAGAGTTATTTACTCTATAACACAGCCATAGAGAATCGCTATGAACACAGCAAACGTATTAAAATTTGCATGAAGGAGAAATTTTACTTATAGATTTAGATACCGCTAAAATAGCTACATGCTACAAAATAGAGACAGAAATAAAGGAAAATGCCAAAGCTAGTGATATATATATGCTTTGAGAATTGAAAATAAACCATAATGAACGAGGCTGCTTGAACTTTTTTCCGGTTTAGGCTGTAAAAGCTTTGCTTTTTTGTGACTCTGGGCTCCAGGGTAGCTATATTAATTATGATAACCTTCTTTGATGTTATTTTAACAATAGTTTGAGCACTAATATATACTAACATGAAGCTATTTGGATATAGCATTATGGAAGTTATTGATTGCAAGCGTCACATGCGCATTTATTTTCGAAAAACCAATCTTTTATCAGAGTTTTGAACTGATTTGCATTTTTGGATGATTTCATTTCACTCGGAAGGGAATGCCAACTACCCAAGCCTGCATCACAACTACCCTGGCTATCGCCTCTCTCGACGGTCCTGCAAATGAATGAGTTACTGCACAAATGTTATTTGTTATCTTCTTGAAACTTGTGTATATAAGTTTCAAAACATTTAAGCTTTATTATTCAAAACGCAATGGGAGACGTAGAAGCCGGTTGACAAAACAGGAATTAGATTTGCATTTGGTTGCAGTTTTTTAGCCACACAAATCGAAATTATGGTCGTAATTAACGTAATTTTGTATACCGTGGTTTTATATTTTGTTCTCACAATTCAGTGGCTACTTTTAAACAGGACTTTGTCTGCCTTTCAACATAATTTTGTAATGAAATGCTAAACTTAACTCAAAACATGACCCTTTAAAAAATTATCATACCCAATGATTTATAGGCATATACACCTGCAGTAAGGGGCAGTGGGAACAACTGCTCCACCTGCTCCCAGAAATTCCACTTCATTTCTTTGCCTGCTATTTTTGGGGTTTGATGAGATAAAGAGGGTGTTCCAACTACAACTATGCTTATGGTGGATTTTTGAAAGGAAGCATGGCCGTTACATGGCAGTTTTACTGCTTAAATGTATTTTTTTCAAGTTTTAGCAAAGCAAAAAGTCATATTTTCAAGCCTCAAATCAGGCAGTTAATGCCATCTTCCAACCAACGCAACATTAAAGTGACGTCTCTGTGTTTATTTGCCTTTGCATGATAATAAACCATATCAAAAAATCTCTAATATCTCTGCGTAGGCCGGTACTAAGCACGCACTTTACAAACGCGAAATTTTGTTTCGTCAGATAATCATGGATCAGCCGAAGATAAAGGCATATTTTGTGACCCAGCAATGAACTTTATCGATATAAGAGGATAGAGGATTGTCACAGCGAGGATAAAACACCCAATTTGAGCATATTCGACTTGATGTAAGCACTTGAAAGCCAAAAATCATTGATTTTGTAATAGCTATGATTTTTGACGCTGACATCAGATAGTAGCTGGATTCCACCAGATTACATAAGGTCAAAAACGATAACGGTTTGAGCAGACGCTCTTCTTTCCCGGCTAAAATTTCCAAGCTTTTCTTTTTTGGGTGGCATTCGAAGGAGTGAGCGGCACTTTATTGGGCTTTGCCACCCTCTGCCAATCAACTCATTACCACCATTCGCAAGGCGTTTTAGTATAATTCCCCCACAACAATGAAACGTACTATCGGGGGGTTTTATGGACAATTAAACATCCAGCCCTTAGAAATAAAATTGTTTTTAGCCTTCCCCCCTTGTAAAATTTGACGAGATTGAAAACCATGGTCTGGGCGTGGCATTTTACTTTCTATTCTGTATTCCATATATTCTGCACCGAAAGTGTCTTGGGCCTCTTTGAAAACAATAGGTCACGTGTCTTCTGGCTTGTTTTTTGACGTAATATCCGGTGAAGAATTAACTTGGAACGCAGCCTTGCCTCTTTACTTGGTCCATTTTCTATTGTTAGTGCCAAAAACATGTGACTGTTATGTCAATCAAACTGAGATTTTTGTGTGCAAAGACAATGAAAGTGAAGCAGAGCTGTCAATCAATCGTCTTTCATTCCATTGTTTTGCCCACCAAAATGCCAATCAAAGTCACATGATTTAGAGCCTCAATTATGTTCTTGAAGAGTTACCCTGGGTACCAGAACTTCAAAAATATCACACACGGGAAATTAAGGGGAAAGAGGAAGATGAAGGAAAGGTGTGTGATTTTTTAAGCTCTGGCACTCCAGGTTCTGCAGAGCGAATGTGCTATTCTCCTCCAATGACATAAAACAGATCTCCAGATTATTGGGGGTCTGAGGAGGTAAATGTTGATCGCCCCCCTTGTCTAGTGAGTATTGACCAAAAACAAAATAAGCACGCCTAAGCTATCAGTAGCAGATGCTGCGATTGTTTTAAAGTTAAGCACGATTAATTGACTGAAGTCAGATTAAAAGTAATATTCATTTATTGGTGCCGTTAAGTTCCATTGGCTTGTGCACATTAACGCTATTGGCCAGAGATTAACTGGCTGGAGATTTGCATGTGAATTGAACGCTGTCAGGTACCTTGTGTAGACTGCCAATGTAGCCACAAGAAAATAGTGACCATAACCTTCTCCGTTTTAGACACATTGTTGATGACTGGAAAACATCTTGTTCTCTGTTAATGCAAGTGAGTTGTTTTAAAATTTTAACCGATTTAAAGATGTTTAAAGAGTGAAATCGTACTCATTCAGTACTCAGATATTCTTTCGAATCATAAATTTAAAAAAACAACGCAAATATGTAGCAAATACGACAGGGTTTTTATTATATTTGGTCACTAATATTTGGGGCTTCCTCAGAGTTCCGCTTCTCGTTGTGCCTTACATTTATCATTTACATACATCGTCGCAAGCAATCTTCGAGAATTCGGTAGGCAGCCAGCGATTTTGTTCTTTGCTTTACTTTACTTTGATTGTTACAAATGCCGTTCTTTCAGTGCTTAATTCTAGACACTATCCCTTTCAATACACAAAATCTACTTGAGTCTGGAACTATTAATCAAATTAAACTGAGTGAAAGTTAAAGTAAATTGCGACAAATGTCCATACGTATGCTGTTTAACTTTCACCTGTAAGAACCGAAAACTAATACATTGAATCTAGAATTGTATTTACTTCAGTTTTAAACGAACATTTTTCATGGATTAACTACCCATGCATACTTTATATTTATAAAACAAACAACGTTATGCAGGTATACTTGATATTTCTGCTACTTATATGGCATTGAATCATAATAATATTTGTATTTGCAACATTTTTATCATCAATATACTGCTCGATTAGCCTCCATAACTTGTTCTTATAATTATCAATGTTATCGTCAGCTATATTTTTATATTCAGCTATATTATCAATGTTATCCTTACTTTTTTTCTTTTTTTATATTCAATATGTTATTCTTTTTTTTCGTGGCATCAGCATCCTTTTACACGCATTGATGCCAGTGGCACATAAAGTTCCCCTGACGGACAATGCAGCATTCAATTTTTTGCATGGCCAGCGGAAAATGCAACGGGGTCACAACCTTTTTTGAAACTTTAAAGAACAGTGTTCGCACATTTACTGTGCAAGTTAAGGGGGGGCATAACTTTTTTATGAACTCAACAGGAATAACGTGCACCATGTATCCTTGTGGCTAATAAAAGATTCTAAAACACCACCGATCAGCTTTCTTTAAGAAGAAGAAGGTAAAAATCTCTCAAGATGAACCGTATGTGCGACGGCTGCAAAAACCAAAGACTTCACCGGTGTGGCAGTAGGCAAAAAATAGTTGATTGAAATAACAAGATTGCTTCATAATCGGCAAGATGTTCAGGCTGTTCGCCTTTATCTACCGTGTGTTTTGCCTTAGGTATTTGACCGATCAAATGAAAGTTAAATTATAGATGTAGAGTACAACAGCTGGTGAGATTTTAGCTAAGCAACTAATGAGCTTAAACGTTGAGCTAGAATTGAATAAGCAGCTAGGACGGAAAGGGCCTAAACATTAAGCAACTTAATTCTTTAGTGAACAAGGTGTAAGCAATTAAGCATAGAAATCGTTTCTTCAGAAGCAACAAGTCAGCAAGCAACTTGGATCGGAATGACCTAAAAACCAAGCAATGATATTTCCCATGGGTCACAGCCATAACGTAAATAAAAGTATTAGCATTACTTTTTTGAGGAATGAATAGTTGACACCAGAGTTTATTGATTCAATAGCTCAGGCCCTCAAAATGGTTTTTCGCTTTTTTCCGCTTCTGTCGCGCTTTTTTTTTGAAGAGGATAAGATGCCAAATTTCGGTTTCGTTGTCTCGAAATTATAAACGCTCTTTGCAGGCGAACCATTTTCAGATGCAAGATCATTCAGATGCAGGTGCTGCGTGGCAGGTTTTAGCTACAAAATGGGCAATTTGTACCACCCTCCCAACACGTAGCATGTAGTTACGCCCCTGAATATAACGGTGCTAATTTTTATTTGTAGGCACAAGTATGAAACTTTGGTGGTTTGCAACGATATGCTTTGCACAGACATTCTTCATATCAAACTCGAAGGCCTATGTGGTCTGGAAGAAAGGCGCGTCAAAACCTCTGAAAGGTGAAATAAGTATAAGACATGATTTAGTTGCCGTTGGAGAGCAGGGCCAGAACAGTACCGAGTTTAAAGAGCATGCCCAAAAGTTTGCCAACATGTCCTTAGACGAGAAATGCAACAAGGGTCTGGATTTGTCTGTTGCATTCCAAATTTATACGCCGTATGTTGATATAAAAAGCAATGGTAAGAGGTTTCTATAAATCATTCACAATCTGAATAATATTTTAGTGGGACTAAAACCCCTTCTTGCCTTTGCGCCGCTACACCTACCCAAGGGCCCGTGCAGCCGTTCATAGCTCTAGAGACCGAGCAGGCTCTCGACGGGCATGCCCCTATCTTTATCCTTTATTATTGTTTCCTACCCTCTCATTGAGTTATAAGCTGCTAAAATTCCCTATTTTCAGCATTCTTTGCCCCAAAATTCACCCTTAAGAGCACACTTTCTTAGTCAGAGCCTTGAGAAACTTGCATGATTCATATATTCTAACAAACGAATGACAAAATTTATTCAAACATGCTTTTGATTTTGCAGACCAAGCCTTAGTTCTAACTGGAATTGTTCCAACATTAATGTCGGATATCATCAAGTACTGTTGTCCACGTAGTAAAGTGACCTATGGAGAATTATACAACTCGATACCACAAGCCGAGAAACGCTACGAAGCTGACCAGCATCTCGATTTTACATTTCCTCTCTACGGTTTGGAAGGCTCGGCTACAAAGTTATACAAAGAGAACCCTTTTGTGCCCTTAGTAGAAGCACCACGCATGGTTCTGCTGGTACCAGAACGACTATTTGAGAGCAAGAATACAAGGACCCAAGTTTTGCTCAAAACTGTCCTCAATTCCTGGCCTATGCTGGTGTTTATCTCGGTATCGGCTTCGCTTTCTGGTCTAATCATTTGGTTTCTGGTGAGTGGCAGCTTAATTCTTTGCAAAAAAGGCCACATTTATTAAATTGGGCACTTATTCCTTTGCAGCAGTTAGCTTTTAAAGGACTGCTCAGTTACTTGGAAATTTTTGATCTATCAATTAAGCAATAAAATTATTAGAAAGCTGATTTTCTAAGGAAGGGAAAGCAGTTTTTGTACCAGCACATTGTAGCAAACTTTCCCAGATTGGAGAAAATCAGAACTCGTCTTCCTTAACTTCTTAAGGAGCTTGGTTTTAATATTCTATTAATTCCTTTTCTTTATAATTAAAAGTGTTACCTTTTTGAGTAACATTACGAATAAATAAATAAATATCGATGCTTTTTATAGGCCTAAAATCTCAATGTTTAAAGACTATATATTTCGTTATAATACTCTTTATCAAGTTTAGAGTTAATTGTTTGAGACGAATTTTTAAATTATTTTTTTTAAAAGCTTCTGTTGTTTCAAGCAGTCTGATAATTATAAGTGAACTGGAAAGAGTTATTTTATTTTTCAGGATCGAAGTAAGAACCCTGGGGAGTTTCCCCCGTCTTTTTTTGTTGGTGCTTGGGAAGGATTCTGGTGGGCTTTTGTAACAATGACTACTGTTGGGTGAGTATGATAATCCATTATCCTCAATCAATTTGCCTTTCACGGGGGGTTGGCCCTGAATTATTCTAGCATCATAATAAATTCGTTTTTCCTCCGTTCTTTTACACTCCTACTGCATGTTGTTGCGTTTTTGAAATTAATATATTTACGTTCATAGTCTTAAGCTTTTCTCAATGCCTGGTAGGCAGCCCGCCACCAAATATGCCGTAGCGAAATATAATTAAAATAATATTTAAGTAATATAATATATAATTAATATGATTCTATAATTATTATCTGGTTATATTTCATTCGTATTCCTGCCCCTTTGCGTTGTTCCTTATCTCCGTTTTTCATGTACATCGTCGCAAGTATTCCTCGATAATACGGTGGGAGTCTGCTATTTTGTTCCTTACTTTACTTGTTACTTGGAAATACTATTTCAAATGGAAGAGGATTGAATATGTTTTTCAGACCTAACAAGATAAGGGCTTTACTGTTGCAATCATGAAACTTGAATTGTGATTTCTAGTATGGGTGGCCTTAATGGTAACCTGTCTCGATATTAGATAATATTCCTGGTTGAGCTCATTGTTATATTGAAAAAGATGTCTGTTGAAACGTTAATCGACATTATTTTTTTCAATGTTTCAGATATGGTGATCGCTCTCCCAAATCAATTATGGCTCGTATCTTTTGCATACTCTGGATTTTGTGCGGGATTATACTAATATCATTATTCACTGGTTTGGTGACAGCTGCCCTCTCCGTCAGCGCAACTCCTGTCTACAATCTGCCTGGTGCAAGGGTACGATAATTTCCTGTTAATTCCTAGTCTGCGTGCAGCCCCTACTGTTTCCCTTGAGTTCAAATTCGATTGAGTTGATTTCATTTTCTGACGTAGGGGCTGCACACAGACTAGTTCATTCCACGCTAATGCAAAGTTAATTCATCAAATAGTCCATTAGTTTTTACAGCAGAGGGCGTCGAAATGATTTCGAAAATTGAGGGGCTTCAATCGTCAGGACTAGGGGTAAGCTCAGAATTCCAGTTACCGTAAAAGCTCTATGAAGTCCCTGGGGGGCTCAATTGATTTTTGAGGATCTCAAGGGGGGCTTGGAAGAAAGGGGGCTTATCAGAGTTGGGAATATTTGAAAAATCAAGGTCAAGGATACAAAAATTATTACATCATCCACTATCACTAAATCATTGCATTTTACTCTGACGTCTATTTCGATTGTAGATTGGTGCTGTAATAATTCTTGTTTTTTAATTTGGCAAGGGTCGGTATCGAACCCGCGACAATTAGGTACTGAATACGTTGCTAGGACGATCTATTGTAATGAAACCTATTTCGATTGTAGATTGGTGCTGTTAGCGGAAGTAAAGAGTATCAGGTTGGGGTTGGACTAAATGCAGAAATGAAAGGTAGGAATCTAAATATGTTTACATATTTTTTTATAAAAGCACACTTAATTATGACATCGATTTTGAGAACGATCTGAGGTTAAATTTGCCTAAAAAAGTAAGAACACCTTAAGAACATGCTCAGCTTCAGATGAAAATTTTGGAAGAAAACATTTGGTATTTTTCGTCATATCGTTCGTTAATCGAAAAATTTAATTTAGAGTTTTTTTCGGATAGGGTCATAAACTTTTGTTCGAATAAGTGAACTGTAAATTGCTCGAGTCCGGGCGGTCGATATGGGAAGCAAGTGGGTGCTGCAACCCCATGAAAAGGCTCTTTCGGCAAATTTTAGGCTGTAAGCTGTGTGTGTCGGTAGATTGTACTGTTCTGTTATCCAGCTCATTTAATATTACTTAGGTTTGCATCGGCCAATTTCAAGCAAATTTGTAAAAAGTGAACAAAGCAGTTGATGGGTCTAGGGTACCCTGTACCAGAGCCTCGAGAGGAAAGGAAAAAAAGGAAAGGGTAGAAGATAAATAGGGAAATCATTTTTTTGTTTGCTCTGTTATCCAGGGCAGTGGTGAGCTAAAGGGGGGAGCAGAGGGGGCAACGGCCCCCACCAAGATTCCAAAAAGGTGTATGTCGGAAAATTTGTCTAAATTTCTAAAAATTTGTCGGATTACTGAGGAATATTTTCAGGTTTCGCCACTGCACCGAAAAATCGTTTCTACGCCACTGACCTAGGGTAGGTCTAGGGTAGGGCCACACCCTAGAGAATATGCCATGCCCACCTTGTCGGTGAATTCCTCATCTTACATCCCTCCTATAGTCATTGAGTCGCGATGGCCCTGACTCGAGTAGAATTCATAAGAAAAAAATGACATTCATCATCATTATTCATTTCAGCCTATTTGAATCACGGCTTCTTGTTTGATGATCTGAAAAATAACAAATTAGATGGAGCATTGATCGACAATTTCATTTTGTCTGCGGTTCGACACAGACTAGAGTCAACGAAGATCAGAATTGAAAGAGAAATTCCCTACCCCATCACGTATGGGGCTGCCTTTCGTTCTGGCTCCCCGCAAATTGAGAAATGCTTTCGGAAGTATGTACATCACTACCCACAGAAGATCTTTGAGACGATATCGGAGAAGTTGAAACCAGTTAAGGTTAGTCGAAGAAATACTAGTTAAATTTCAAATGAATCTTTTCATTCACGTTACTAATCAACAGTAAATAAGATAAATAAATGCTGTTAAATTTCGATGAAATATTTTTAATATTAGCTGCATATGTACAAGAAGATGAAATACGGGTATGGGGTGTGTAACAGCCCCACCTTTCAGTGGCAACGTTCGTAGATTCACATCCAGTATGCTTCATTTCTTCAGGGCTTCGATAGAATTGGCAAATTTGGCGACGAATGCGTTTGAACAATTTTTCCTCTCATATACCTGGTATTAAATCAAAATACAAATACCTTTGGGGATAAGTTCAGAGATGTCACTGCAAAGGCATTTGCTAGGGGAACTTGAAAAAGGGGAACTGAATGATTTATTTTTGTGTCGCGAATTTTTTTTTGGAAGGTATACTTTTGCACTCTTCCCTTTGCCCAACAGACAAAGGTCGCAAAATTTTATTGAGATTGCATGTGACTGCTCTGTTTTTAGAATCCAACAGATGATGTACGTGTTGAAGTTTTAGCAGCTGAGAAATTGTTTTATGAAGAAAATGTTTTCAAATTGGTTGTTTATGCTGAGACTGGCTGTCTGGCTATTTTCGTTGTTGGCGGAATCATATGGGAGTTTTTTGTACGGAACAGTCCAACTGGTATGTTTATTTTCTATATTTCATATTTATTTTATGTTTTATATTTCATTTTACATGTTATGTTTTAATTTTCATAATTTATATTCTATACTTTTTATTATATATCAAAAATTTTGTATTTTGTATTTCATATTTTATATCTTTTTTTGTATTTTGTTTTTTTATTTTTTATCATATATTATATATCATCTACTTTATATTTTATATTAATTTTTTTTATATTTTGTATTTTATATTTTATATTTTATATTTACTTATTCATTATTAATCTTTGAGACGCTATCAGTGACTGCAACATAGGAATTTGAGGATGGTAATTGACCAAGGCCCCATTTTTGGCGTCTAAATGTCATAATGAATTGCACCAATTCCTTATATTTGATGTGATTATTTGCAGTGACCCATTCAAGATGTAGAACTGAAATTTTTTTTACAATTAGCATGCTTTAAGCTCAAGTTTATCGAGGTTTCATAGAAGGGTGACTTGAAATAGGGGGCTGGATAGAGAGAGTTGAATTAACTAAGTTGAATTCAAGATACAGTCTTTTAAGAGTCTTTAAAAATTTGGCTTGAAAATGAGGTGCTATTAAAGAGGGGCCTTGTTGGAAATGGGGATTGGTGGAGCGGTACAATAATCATAAAATTGCCTGTTTTCAAGGAAAATACGGAATGTTTCACGCTACGGCAAGAGCAAAGAGAGAACAACGTGAAGATAAGCACAGGTTTTTAGAAAATGTGACTGTTACAGAGTTGGATACGCTAATTGAAGAATATGATTCATTTCATGGAAGATGGATGGCGAAAATACAATCGGTAAGAGATGAGCTGCAGAAGTCTAAAAATGGAAATGCTAATAGTATTAAAAGCGTTGAAGTTATAGAAGATTCTGTGTGATTTGTTTGGGTAGAAAGGGGGTAAAGACCCACTACTTTTGACACAGTGTAGTTAATAGTAGACAGATTTTCACTTATCTCTCATTTAGGTGAATTAATGAGGGTTGCCTGTCTAATGGTCTGATGGACTATTTTGCGGGGCTTTTTCAGGGGGATAATTTTTTAGGGAATTTTTCTGGCGATCGAGCACTACTTGGCAATTATTTAAATTCTTGTCCATAGTTTGTCTGCAAGGGCGAATTTAGGCCACGATTTTGGATAGGGTTTGCCAACTTTGTCAAGATCTGCCACATGCATGAAGAGCTTTTTGTAAAGCCTTGATTGTATTGCCAATTAAATGCTTGTACCGGAAAATTCCCGGTGTCCCGGTGAACCTAGCCGGCCCTGATATAGGGAGTATAAAGAGAAGAGAGAATGAAAGACAGTAAAGCAACATAAAGGAGATAGGAATGGTTCACCCATTGTAGAATATAGCTGACACAGGGACGTTGATATCTTGCACGATTTACGTGATTTCTAAGGCTAAAATCGCAGATAGGTAAAGCGTTTTTTCTAGGCCAAAATCTTTTGAACTGTTGATAGTTAGAACCTCGCTTTTTTAACTTTGAGATTTAGAATCTCACATTTGAAACCCTAGGCATCTAGACAGGGGGTTGCAGTTTTTATGTGTTTTGTTAACGTTGTTCAGTCGACTTCTATTGACTGACGTAATATTGATTTCTCATTTTATCCTCATGATGACCAAAAACATCTTGATATTCAAATCTGCATTGTATCATTGTATTTTGTTGTATTAATAAGCATGGTTTATCTAAGGCATGGTTAGGGATGTTTGTCTACCTTTTTGTAACAAAGTTATTTAATCCTGAACTATGAACGGTTTACAATTGTTTATAATTTTTAAAATCCAGGGTGGCAGTTTATGCCCCTTTTTAACAGGATGAAGTTACTTGTGCTTTGTAATGTCATCTCTTGCACTACCAAAGCGTCAAAATACACTCATTTCATAGACAAAAATGTCCCTAAATTGGCCTGTTTTGTCTAGTTAAGCTTAAAACAACAAGGATGCCCATCCCATCCTCCCATTCCCCATTCCCCACTTTCAAAGTCCCATCAGTAGCTGGGAAAAACCAGCTTAAGGACAACCCCCCTTTCTTCCAAATATGGTGTCAATCTAGCGCAGAAAGTAAATGAAAATGCACCACCAGTCTTTCTAATCTTTGCTTGTTATATGCCTCCAATCTTCCCCTCCCACCTTGAAATTATGTGGACTAGAATCAATACGTGAAAAGTGTCAATATGAAACAGGATATTGTGGACAATGAGATGAAGAGGGTTCAAGCCCCTGGGGTGGAAGGCGGCTGCAAGCAGCCTAAAAACCGTTGTATCGTTTAAAAAATTAAACCCTTATATCAAAGGTATGAATAATATCAAAGTTGATATTTGATTTTGCATTTCAGTATTATGAAACATTTTGAAATGGTCATGCCTATAATGCCTGAGGGGTACTGGTGACGTCAATTGGTCACGTCTTCGCTTGTAAACCCTCTCTTAGAGCACAAAGGCAGGATAATTAACTAAGCACTTAATGTGAGAACGGTTCTTATTCTGCCAACCAAAGATACCAAGCACATTTTTCGAAAACACCACCTATGCCTCTCGTGCCATAATCCCCATGCAGTAATTGTCACCATTTTTGGGGGCGAAAGTGTTCTTCGATGCCTCCATTACTTCAAGGGAGGCAATGGCACAAATGCAGCAAATACTGAGCTCTGTGTCTTGAATTAGGGGGCATCTAACTCTGAATCCCCACCATGACTTTTGGGATTGTTTGATTTTTAATAATATCCCCCAGTTATGGAATCTTTAAGTGATTTGAATGTGTGAGTTTGGGGGGGTCTGAACAAAATAACGTATAAAGAGTTTCTAGGGGGCAAATCATAGTCAGGGGGCTGTGATATTTAACGATCCAATGATAAGGATTGGATGTCCTAATAGCACGCTATTGGCGACATCAGTTGTAACTAAGGCCAATTTTTGGCCTATCTTAACACATTTATTGCATTTCTGATTGTAAAATTTTACTTATAATTAATAGTATTAGTAAATGTTTTAGAAAGCTTCTGGTGTAAAATTTTGTTCATATTGTGTATTGAGGATACGGTTATTTAGAGTTAGTTACTTGTATATTACACTGTTATCATTAATTGCTTTTTTTGTGAGTTTCCTTCAAGGTCGTCTATATTTGCAGATATTAGGGGCTGAAAACAGTTTATTAGTATGATATGTTTCTGTGCCCCATTCAATTTCACGCCCCAAGTCAATTGAAATCGGCATTCAAATGGTGTCGTGCAACAGAAAATAAAAAGGGGCGCTAGTGATAAAACAACAATTTGAAAGACAGTAATGCAATAATGTAAAAATTTCCTGAGACCATCAGACCCCTGAGACCCTTAGACACCCCGAGACCCTCAAAACTACACCCTCTCCTCACTCTCTCCCTCTTGAAATTAAGAAAGGCGTTTGTTAGGGGCAGGCATTGAAGGTATTTTGTGTCCCATTCAACTTATCTTCTTCTTTCTGACTTTTCCGTCTTATTCAAGACATTAGCCTACTATCTTTCGCCCGTAATCGTTCTCAGTTAATTCATCCACAGTTTTATTCAATTCAAAGCCCCCAAATTTCTAGTCACGCTTCACTTTGCCCCCCTTTCTTCCAAATATGGTGTAAATCTACCGGCAGTTAAAACGCATGCGCAAATGTTGTTTTTCTTTATTTAAAAATGGCGGCAAACAGAAAAGGAGTTGGAGATACCTTGGACAGCAAAGATTTCGATGCAGAGTTTGAAAAATTTATGAATGAGGCAAGTAATACAACGTATTTTGCATTTTATTACCTCCCAGACAAAAAGATCTTTATGAATCAAGAGCATGCTTGCGTTGTTACCCATAAAATTACGAGGCTTTCTGCCTCATGTTTATTTATTTGGCTTAGGCCCTCGCCTGTTTTTGACCTAGTTATATCCTCCGAGAAATTTCATTTCATTTTACAATCGTTAAGCACATGTTCAGAGCCGCCGCTAGATATCCTGTTTACGATGAATTTGCCGTCAAATTGAGCTTATAATCCCTACCACAGCTATTGAGTCACCTCTAACCAAATTAATGAAATAAAACATTTTAATTAGATTAATGAACAAGCGCAGTAGCGCTTTCAACATTAAATTTTATATGTATGTATATGTATGTATGTATAATCCCTTATTTGCCGACAAGATGGCAAAATTTGCCGACAAAATATCCCAACATGCCATAAACGCCTTGATTTTGGAACACAATTTTTCCCCTTGGTGGATATCACACCCCCTCACCAAATTGTGGCAACGGCCCTGCACAAGTTTCCTATCAGCTATTATATAAATTAACTACTTCTACTTCAAATTATTTCTTTAATATTTATAAACAATGATGTTGCCCAGTCTGCAGAGCGTGGCAGAACTCGACAAGATCTTGTGCATGAAAGGTATAAAATGGGGGGTGCACGGCGTGTACATCTGATTCTCTCGGGTGCACCAAGCCGCTATTGACCCTATTCGCACACAATACGCGTGTGCAAGGCCTCATTTTTGGAGTGCATGTCAATCTGTTGCAAATTTTCTTGTGCATGCAGTTGCCACGCTCTGCAGACTGGGATGTTGCTGTTTAAGGGTCATGTTTTGGGAATTTATTGTCTTTGTAGGAGTCCCTTCAAATCTCTTTTAAATATTTGCACCAGAGTAAAAGAATGCTTCCCTATGAGAATTCAAAATTTTGACTTGGGATACAATATCAAGCTGATTCCTTGTTGAATAACTTGAAATCTCTTATCTAGTGATAAATCTATCTCTGAGGCTGCCCAGGCAAGGACCGCCAATTTCAATTTCTCTAGTTGCAGTCTTTTTGTTAATCGCAAGTAATATTTATTATGATATCCTATAGCCATTATCAGATGATTCACATCCAACCCCCTCTCCAAGATATCACCGCAAACAAAGTAAATTAGAGAAGCATGGCACTCAGGAGTCTCTCGATGTCATCCTGTCTGACGAGCTTTCGGCATCTGAAAGTAAATCTCCATCTACTGCTGAAAAGAAGCAAAATGTTGATAAAAATCAGGAGGAAAATTTTAGTAAAAAGGATGGTGAAGAGGAGTATTCTGCTCAAATTGTAAGTAAGGTTTTGATTGGAATTATATTTGGGTCGTAATTTTTTCGTTTTTGTTAACCTTGAAGGTGGAATATGATGGTTGAAGGTACTGCATTGAGTTTCTCAAAAAACAATCTTGACCAACATGTCCTAAATGTTAAATGATTAATACAGCTCTTTTAACAAGGCACTGATTATTTATTTATCTGTTAATCACTTTCATGATAATTTAGAATAGTTATAGCATCATGATTTGTTTACAGTCTATCGATGGTGGTCAAGTAGTGTGTATGTTCTTTCTTTTGGTAAAACATTTCATAGCAGAGACAAAAAAAATGGGGATAAGTGGCAGGAATACAATGCAAATATATCCAAAAAAATTATATATTTATATATTATATTACTTTTATTTCACCCAGGTATACAGGGCGTCTTCAGAATATAAATGATAGATGCTTAAGATCAAGGCTCATTTACACAAACAAAAGTGGATCAGATCTAAACTAGATCTACCTTGAAAGAGACCCATAAGTAGGTGGGAGAGCGGACCTGAACTGGATCAGATCTGCCACATCTCAATCAACTTTTGCTTGTGTAAATGTAACCTCAGTTTCAGGTATCATGCTCTTGGGATAATTCATTAAAGGTTTATCTAATAATACCCATCTTAACTACAGACCCAAGCGTAATCAAAACATGCTGGACTCCTTCAAGGATACAGGTCAAGGCCACTATTTACTGCTCTGCTTTGCAATACTAAAACTGTTTAATATTGATATGTCCTCTTTATCCAACCAGACTGCATCAGGAGCTGATAAAAACGACTTACAAAAAGAAAGTTATATGACAGGTAATTTTGATTGTTTTGTTCTTATTTTGTGCTTACTTTTTATAATCAAAAACATGTTTTAGTTTATATGACATACTATATGTGAAAAATATACTATTCTTTTTATAAATTCATCATGCAATTTTTTTGCAATGTTTCTTTTTAAAGAGACTGGAGAATATGAGTCAACTCTAAGAGTCTCGAAAGATGATACAATACAAGATACGCATAATTTCCCAGAACGTTCTTTTGATGGCATGGATACTTTGGAAGAACTTGCAGACAAAGAAAGATTTTTTCGCAATTTGGCAGCTGATGTTTCAGGGACTCTTGATTTTGCAAAATTGAATGAAGCACTAGATGAAATACAGTCAGATCAAGAGAAAAGGTTATTTGATTTGAGTGAAAATATTTGCTTACCTTTCTGTTAGACATAGAATGAATTAGGTTTAATATCTTCAACAACAGAATCTTTTATCAAATTTTAGACGCTTTAACTATTTCTGATCATCTTTTTGTCGCTATGTAAAAGTTTCATGCTCTGCAGAGTGTCAAATGAAAAGCACACATTCACCCTTTCTTGTGAATTTTTAAAGTTTTCAATTTCAAAACTGTCATTCTTCAAGTAATTTTAATTTGAAAGCCTTAAATGTTCAGATTTCGTTGTAAGAATCCTTCAGCTTCTTCTTTATCAACTTCTAAACAATAAATCCTATAATGATATTGTAATATATATATCGTAATGTATATTAGTATATAGAACAGAATATATATTATTTTCTACTTTCTATGCACTGAAGATAATTTAATATTTGTTACTTCTCTCACAGTGATGACGTTGTTACCGTTTTGGCAAATAAAAATCTTCCAGTGAAAGAAAGTATCACTGAACCAGAAGTTATTCATCAAAAATCTAAAGGTTTGTATGAAATTAGATATATGAAACGTTTTTCTCCTTTTAAATCTTTGACCTCCGGTGATAATACAGTTGTACAGTAGCAATGAATGTATTTCGTCAGATTGCAAGGGGTTACTATAATTGATGATGTTGGAGCATGCAAACCTTTCAAACGTTGAACTACAATTAAATCAAGCTATTGAAGCTGGGGCCCCTGCTCCTCAGAAGTATCCAAATCTGGCTGAAAATGAAAGGGCCATATGGTCCCTCCGGAAATGAAAGGGCTTATTTAAATATATCTATCATTACTTCTTTACGTCCAACGATGGAACTTGTCTCTTGGGTTATATTTTCCTCCAGCCCAAAGACACAGTAAAAGTTGAGATAAGATTGCGTTAACTCGCATTTTTTCATTAAAGAAAATTTGACGAAGATTTTATGACTTTTCTTTTTAAGATTTTCCTGTCGACGTGGTGGAAGAACGTTCCTCCGAGAATTCTGAATATGAGAGTGATTCGCCGCCATCAGAAAGTTTAAAAAGTATAAAAGAAGTTGCAAAAGCTAGAATAAAAGAAGCGAAAGAAAGAAATAAAGAGAAAGGAGGCAACCATGTTCAAAAACAGAAGATATCTGAGGATAAAGAAAGGAGGTCGAGCATTAGTAGGCTGCCAAGACCACTCCAAGGTTTGAGAATTGTTCATTGTTTGCACGTTAGTAATCAAAAGAGACTGTGGGATAATGGATCACATGAAATGATCACGCGAAATTGTCAACATAGCATGATTGATCACGTGAAATGATCACGTGAGTTTTCAACATAGCATAATGGATCACGTGCAATGTGTAACTGTCAGCCTAGATAGAAAGAAAGGCAGCAGTGTGGCGGAATTGATTTGATCACATGATACTTTCGACCACAGATTCTTCCTTATTGGTTATCTACACCGAGCCCACAAAGGACCCTGTCTTAGGCCACTTTTGCCTTTCAATGTATCGGTAATCATAGAAATCAAGCATTTTCTGGCTTTCCTTTTCATTTGTACCATTTCTTGTTACATGAAACATTACTCTAAACCACATCTCGTTGTAATCTGTTCATGGATCTCTCCCAGAGATCATTAGAAATGTTTTTTAAACATTTCTTTACAGTTAATAAGGCACATCAATTGCTTGAAGGATACTCAAACTTACTAAATTAAAATGCTATTTCATAGAATCAAATCGCCAATCGGCATCCAAGTCACAGGAGATCCGAAAACGAAGCTCATCACAACGCACTGCATCATCGCATTCATCAACCAAGGTGGGTTCTCAAACTCTTTTCATCCTCATTTTTAATCTCTCTTTGTTTCTTTTCTTTACACATGTGCAACAAAGGTATGATTTTCTCTGTTAATATTCGGTAAACTGCCGAAAAAATATGTGTCCACAACTAGATTGAACTACGAACAACAGCATGCAACAATCTGCAACAATTGTAACGAGTTTAACTGCGAAAAGTCGCGCACTGATTCATTAAAAGAGGAAAGGGTGTATTCTAATGGACTGAGCCATCACTGTATTGCTGCGATATTACTAGTAGAGTCTACATTGATTACATTAGCACCTCTTGAGTTTACAAAGCAATCTGCAGGCCTAGAATTGCTTGAATGTTGTTGTTCACTGTCGGTTTTAGCCAAGGGCTACCTCACTAAGTTTACACTGTTGCCCTGTCGCTTTGCGTAATCGAATATAGCAGGGTGCAGCCACATACAGCGCTCATAACTACGGACAAGGCACCCATTTATAACAGAGAGAGGCACAATTTTGCGTTAGCACCTTACCTGAGGATGCTATTCTCATCAATAGTAAGGGCGATGATTCGATCCGGCGACGTTTATATCGCTAGTCCTAAACCTTAGCCATAACTACTTAGTTCTAGCAACACTTTTTATCATGAATCAATGCATTAAGATGATTTTAATAACCTTGTTTCCTTTTTGTTTCAGGGTAGTGTTGATAGCGCATCAAGCATCAAATCCACCCAGCACAGTAGCCACTACAAGCCGCACAGAAACATCAACACGTTCTCAGATATACATTTGCAATTTTCAGAAGATCACTTATCCAATAAAACCTCGTATGATGCACCAAGAAGATCTAGGCCTAATGCGGATCAAAGAGGTGAGTTTTTACTCTAAAACTGGCTTGCTAGTCTCTAAATTGGCAAGCAGAATGTTTTATGGGCACAGGAAACGATTATTTTAGAAATTTTCTCCAGGTACTTTTGTTGCGAGTGGTGGTGTCATCATGTGGAGAATTTTTGTAAGGATTAAATTTTCCAGTAATTTATTATTATTAATGTATTCTCTTTGGGTTTAGAGTAAAATAATATTATTCTTTCTTATCATTTTTAGAATTACCTTCAAAGAAACTCTCCGATATTTCCCGTGAATTGCAACTGCAGAATGAGCTTTATGAACTTCGAGCAGACTACAAAATGCTTTTGGACGAGAACGAAAAGCTTCGAAAAGAGTTAGAGAGGATTTCGAAATCACAAAATGAGAATGATTTAAGACTGAAATACGAATTTGAATTGGAACAGTTGAAGCAGAAGAATTCGACTTTGGAAAGACAACTGAGCAAAGCAAAAGAGTTAAGGATTCGAGCAGAGAGTGAAGATGATGTCGAAAAAGTAAGAATTGTCTTTATTTTTAAGCGACCTATCACTTGAATAATCTCCAGCAAGAGAGCAAATGATATTCTGTCTATACATTATTGTCTTAAATATCATAAATTTCATCTCTTGCTTACTCTCATTGCTGAAGTGTAATAATTATAAGGCCTAGTTATTAGTTAAGTTAATTTTCAATCAAATCTTCTGATTGGTATAAGGCTATGAATTCTTCATGATCGTCCTTGTCTTAATTTTCAATAATCATCCATTCCCTTGGTACTATTCTGACCTTATTTACTCTTTATGCTTCTTTATACACCCGGACCTATCCTAATCTCCTATTGCTTCACTTTGGTGCTTTCTCTAAATCTGATCTCTCATTGGCCTTCTTTTGGTTATATTGATATATTGATCCACTATTATCTTAGTTATTATAAATTCCTCTCTTGCTTACTCGCATTGCTGAAGATGGCAATTGCCAGAGCCGAAACGTTCTGTAATAACATGCCTTCTAGTTAGTGTTCCACGTTTTCGTCTTAGCAACATGGTTTAATCTAAGTAGTAATAATTTTTGTTCTCAACATGGTCTAGTCAAACACCGCCTAGTCTAATTTTGACAATCGACTTTGGTCACTTAGCTGCGTTTTGCAAACGATGTTCCATTTTCTCAAGATTTCTTCATCAACATGGATTTGTCAAAATGATGTTTTGATGTTTTTGTTGTCATTTTAATTCTCCGACTATTGATCAAACTGTGTTTACCTAAATATTTTCTTAATCAATCTATATGCTATTTTAAAGGATTATTCCGATATGATACTTTTCAAATCCTTGGCTTAACCACAATGACAGAGAGGTCACGGGAGTTTCCACGCTTTTTTTGATTACTCAGATCAAATTTTGTTTGTTTCTTGTAGGCAGATTCAAAAGAGATTATGCAACTAAGGAAGGAACTCAGTGAACAGGAATTTCTTTTGAATGGATATCAACTTGAAAATGAGCGACTTTTTAAAGAAGTGAAACGAAGGGACTCAGAACGTAAACAAATGCAATCGACCTTAGTTGAAGAAAATCAGAGATTAAGTAAGTATTGCATTTAGGAGATGAGTATGGCAGTTGGATGTTGCAAATGTTTAGTTTTTATATCGTTGTTGTTATTTATGTTTTTTGTTGTTGTTTACGTTGTTTTAACATTGTTGTTTATGTTACTGTTGTTAATGTTGTTCTTGTTTACGTTGTTTTTAATGCTTTGTTTTTTTATTTATTTATTTTTTATTTAATCCATATTTAAGTTTGTATTTACAATAGTAATTATAAAATACTAATTCAAATCAACTATTTACAAAAGAAAATACATTACATTAAAATTAAAGATTAACGGCATGTTTTGCATGTGCAATTATCACCAGCCCAGTCTTTTGATTCTCTTTTGGACGAACGTGTTGGCACATTTTTACGCTGTCATCTAGGGTGTTCCAGAGTATATTCTCTCTAAATGACGGTAATTGTTGCCCATAGCCCTGTGTCTTTATTTGTGGCAGTTTGCACAGATTTTGTATTCTTAAATTATAAGTTAAATGCTTCCTTTCATGAAATTCTCATACAATCGATGGGTTACGGTGGACTTGTAGATTTCTATCACTGCTAAATATTTAGCAGTCGATTTATTCCTTGACTTAAACATCTCTTTATATTTATCTCGACACAGAAATCTCTTTAGCTGAGTCAGAGGCGAGGCACGAAAGTTTGCAAAGACAACTAAGGGAGGTGCAAAAAGCAAAGGTTGGATTGGAAAAATCAATCATTTGCAGCAGCGAGAAACATCGCATTGATGATGGTAAGACGAAAAAGCTGGAGCCATTGCAAATAGAAAATGATTCGCTTCAAGAAGAAGTAAGGTCACTGAAAGAAAGAACGGAGAAGGATTTGAAAGTTATAAAGGATTTGGAAAGACAGGTATGATTGAATTTTTGGTGCATTTTCTCTCAAAAATGTATATCTTCCTTGTTAAGGGACTCACCATCCAATACTTCATAGACTGGACTGAGCAGGCCCCCATTATATAATAGCCTCGTTACCAGATGTATAACGGAAGTAATGAGCAACACTTAAACAGAGATCAGAAAAAAGTCCTAAAATTTGTTCTACTCCCTTGAGGTATTAGGGCGATGGTTGTGGCATTGTTATTTATGTTGTTATCAGGGGAAGAATTCACACGCTTTCTGCACTCTGTCCTCAAACTCAAATTACCAGAATGATTACTTCAAATTGCTAAGAACATCATTGAATTTCATAGCTATGTTTTGCGATTTTAACAACCAAGAGAGCTGATGTTTACCTTTCTTTTGATCGTAGAACAATGAAATGGAGAAAATCATAAAAAAGCGCTATCCAGATTCTGTCCCGGGCATGTTGAGTGGCAAACCAATAGCACCTGATTTCAGTGACAAGAAAACTGTCCCTAGTTCCACTGGCCAAAAAAGTGTCTCTGATTCAAGGCATCAAAAGGCTGGGTCCATCGCAATTGAAAGGAAAGACGCTCAAGTGGGAACTGATAAGGTGATTTATGATGGCTCAAAACCTGTAGAATTCCTTGAAAAGAAGATTAAAAGGATGGAAAAAGAATTAGACGGGAAAGATGAAGAAACTGCTCGGCTGTTGGCAGCTTCTGAAATGAGGTACAGAGAAATGAGTGAGGTGTACGAGAAGCACATAGATGGGCTTCAGAAACAGCTCAGCAAAGCCATGACAAAACATAAATCCAGAGGCGTTGCTAAAACCCCGAGTACTCATGAGGGCATGAAAAGGACTGTAACAAAAGATGAATTTGATGAGAGTGTGTCTAACGCGATTGAAGAACGCGGTACACCTAGGAGTGCAACAAAGGGTAAACGGCGAGAAGGCAAGGAGAAAGGGACTAAAATTGTCGTTGATGATGGCAGTAGGAGACCGAGAATGGATCGAGCGTCATCACCGATGCTTGTGCCAGAGGATCATGATTTGGAAGAAGTGCACAGGGAAAATATTGATTTAAAACTGAAGCTTGACCAGCTGCGTATTGAATATGAAGAGATGAGAGTAAAGAACTCAGCAGAAATTGTTAAAATCGAAGCCGAAAGCAGTAAAGTTCGTTCAAATGCTGAATCAGATATCGACAAAATGAAACGAATTCATAACAATGAAATAAATTCGGCGAAAGATGGTCTACAGCAATATGAGCAAATCGTCTTCAATTTACAAGGTGAAAATGCTCAGTTAGAGAAAAAATTATCGGATTATGATTTTGTGGCAGAAAAATTGAAAGAGAAAAGCTTGGAGGCTGCAGTAGATAAAGAATTGTTACAAGCTGCAAAGGTATGAAATATTCTTTTATATATATTTCAAAGAAAAATGCAACTAACTAGGGTTTTGCTGCATTAGATGAAGAAGCTCATAGCAAAATCTTAGTACATCGCATTTATTTTTTTTTATTTCATTTTATTTTATTTTATTTTATTCATATATTATTTTATTTTATTTTATTTTATTCATATATTATTTTCTAGCCTCCTTGGCTGGAAAGCAAACAATCATAGCTCGATACCACGTAGTTTGTTTTCATTTCTTTTCAAATGTTTAGAAGGCCTTACTTATCAGCAATCGCTGGCTTTCAAGAGGCTTTCTTTTTTACGATAATAAATTGACTTAAATTACAAAATGGCAAGTGTCCTGTTTGCTCCCAAACTGTTTGTTCGTCTATATTTGTGTGTTCTGTGAAATCGATTTCATGGACATTACCACACTACCCAGTTGTCTTAAGAGTTCTTTAAGGGAAGATTTCTTTCAACTGGGCGGCAACTCACACGAGAAATATAAAATTTTAAAAAACATTTAAGTAAACTAGACATTTTTATCACAAAAATAAGTAATAACAAAGGTTTTAAAGAAACTATGATCCATGTCAAACGGCAAATATGCCTTAGTTTTGCTCATCCTGTTTCCGGTTTTCCCTGCAAGTTTTGTTTATTGTTTTCAGCTAAAGGAAGACGTGCTTCAAAACCAAGTAAAACTTTTACAAAAACAGTTAAAAGATGCGATCGATTGCCAGCCGCCATCGCAAAAACGAATTAACAGTATTGAAATGCAATTATCAAGCATGCAACAACGGCAGTTAGACAGAGAAGGCGAGATACGAAATCTTGTCAGTATAGCACGGCCTAAATTATCCCCATTAAGGGACCCGTATGACCCAGATTTGGCCAAAATTGTCGAGGCTAAAGACGCTCAAATTAAGCAGTTTAGAGAAGAACTCGACGACATTTTGCACACGCTGCATAGTTTGTATTCGAACGGTTCATTGATTAGAAAAGATAATAAAAATATGACACATTATTAGATTCTTAGATAGCAGAGGTTAGTCCCATTTTTGTTAACTTATTTATTATAACCGATAGTATTCAGAGTTCAAGAAAATTGATCAGAATTCCTAAAATCTAGGTGTTTGACAACTCAATAAGGAAAATGATTGGGGCGTTGTCTTTGAGTTTTCATGATTTTTCAGTTGATTCTAGCAGCCTCCTTCGTGGCTGGGAACCGCATGAGCGTAATGTTTGGTAGACTCGGCCTAAACAGAGACATTATTCCTCGGTGAAAGCTTCAGTTCTTGATAAATTTACAAACCCTCTTGTTAGAATCAGAAGTCAACTAAAATTTAAAAAACGTTTCCAGTTAATTGCTCAAAAGTTTTCGTATGTGAGGTGTTCAAATATAGATTAACGAATCATTTCCAAAAATTATGGAAATAAAGTGCCAGTTACATAAAATTGTTTGACATTTCTAAACAGTCATCGTTTCTTAATGAAGATATTGTTATCCTGAATTCGCTTTGATCTAACAATGAGCTTGATCTCCATGGTGACTATCAAATCGACCAATCAGATTTATTACTCGAATTCTGCAAATAGTCACACGCCTGAACAAAACAAGTGACTTTCTACTTTCAGCTTTTATGACAAAGGTTACCCAATTCTAGAATTAGGTATAATTAAAAGGAAGGCATGATAAATTTAAGAAATTTTTAGCTGTTTAAGTGTTGAATCCAGGCCAACATAAAATATATTTTGTGATAATTTATTTCAATGAAAGATTTGTGTCCCATGTTAATATTATCAAAGATTGTGTGATATATTTTATTATAGGAGTTTAGATTAAGTTGTATTGTCTTATTATAAATTATTCTATGTCACAGATCATGAAAGTGTAAAATAATTATTCAATCAAATATGAGAATTACGTCAAATTTACAGATTGTATTTTAAAACTTTCATGATCAGTGGCACAGGCTCCTTAGTTTGAATACAGCTATGTGCTAGTATGTTTGTGCATGAATTTATCAATGAAAATTGAACATAACACAAAAATCAACCTTTCAGTTCACTAAATGAATCAACAATAGGCTGATTATTGGGCTGCCAGGGCTCCACACCCCATGCTAAATGCTAGATATGGCTGCACATGCAGTTAGCAAACTTCTAATACAGCAATGATCTTGTTGGGGACAGGGAGCGTAATATTCTAGGTAAAAGCCTCTAATGACTTTAATGGAGATACAGCAAAATGAGACAAGAGACAACATGGTGAAAGAGAACTTTCGATGCTTCATCCAAATTCACAATCACGTTCATTAACACAGCAACTCAAATAAAATAACTCAAAAATATAACAAGCTATTTATAAGAAATCTCTAGGTGGTCGGCCAGCTTCTTTGTCTTGACGATGCTGCAAAAAGGAAAAGAATGAGAATAATTTGAAAATGGAACCTGAAAAAAGCTAAAACAATATATTTTAAAACCTACAGTTAAAATCTAGTTAGTTAACATGAGGCACTAGAGGGAGCAGTTTAGTGTGCCAGTAAATTGTATGGCATCAATTCAGGTACAAAGCAGAGAGTCCTTCTCACAGCCATCGTAGTAATGCTGTGTCATCAACCAACATGACTTCTTGTCAAGGGATGCTGCTCTGTGCCAATCAGTGCATCATCAAGCGGGAACCTTAGTTTTTATGGCAGCAAAATATGTATGAAGAAATGCTAATAGATAACCATGAAGTGAAATATTGTGTACAGAGAAAGCTTTCTGGGGTATATAATTCCTGTTACTTCTCTATAGAAATAAGTAAAAAAAAGGATAATGTTAGCTAAAGCAGGTTTATTCTAATTTTTTGGGCTGTAAACATATGGGGGATACCTCATTCAGCTAATTCTACCTAGTGACCATATGTTATAAATATAGATGAAAAACTTAAAATGCTCTTAAAAAGGAAAATAATTACCAAGTCCCATTTTAAAAGGTAATAGAATGCACCAGGAACTACAAGTCCCCAAACAACGCCATAGAAAACTGTCTTTGGTGTAAATTTAAAATGAAGATGTGTAGATTCTCGCATTTTCGCCCATCTTTCTATTGCAGGATCTTTCTGCAAAACAAAACAGGTTACAAATAAGAAAAATGAGTATCATATGGCATAAAACCAGAGTTGAAAATAAGTCAATACTTCAAACGAAACTGGGACACAAGTAATCATAAATTATCACCACTATCCACAAATGGAAATCATTCTGGTATACCATGGATAAAAATGCATGATTTTGAAAAAAAGTTTTCTAATTTCTATGGTACTTCCTTTGAGCGCAGCAAATTGCAAAATTTTATTGAGCTCGGACACAAGTTATTTCTTTTTAATTTAGTTTCGTTTGGCCTAGTTTCTAATTTTAAACAACATCTGTGTCCCAAAATGAGTCCAATTTAGGCCACCCCAATTTTTCGATTCAACTAAGCCATTTTTCGCTATAACGAAACAGCGGCTCATTCTGTGTTCGCGCATAAAAATAATTATAGATCTATAATTGTAATGATATACGTACAATTAAAATAGCATGATCCTGAGGTCCTTTTTTCGGTGGTCTTGGGAGGGAGAATTTCCACCAAGGCTTGGACGCCATTTTGAAAATTTCACTGATGTGCTGATCACAGGGGACGGATGCTCTTTAAAAAGAATACAGGAAAACGGCACCCTGGCCCCCCAAGAGGGGGGGGGGTGATATTTTTTGACATCACTGAAACAGAAGTCGTTTTTACAAAATCTCTAGTGTGCACTGAGATCCACATATTTCAGACAATCGACCCCCAACCAAACTTGATTCTAAGTGTCTATATAACAGATTTCTTAAAATCCACAAATTCCCAGGCACATGACAGGCCCAACTTTGTGCAAAAAGTACGATACTAAAATCAGCATAAAGAGGTAATAAAAACATTTAACGATTGAAACTATCATGATCATGAAAATCTATATTAATTAAAATATGTTCTAGCAGAAGGCTTTCAAAATTAAAACGCCAGTTCAAATATAATACTTTTTATCTTATTTTCAAAGCTGATAAAATTATTTCCTCCGAAAAAAAATATATATTCTAGGCCTAATATCGAAGTTTTATCAACCTTCTAAAATAAACCGCATGCTGTACTCCCCTGTTTTCAGTGCTGCTCCTCACAACAGGCACCAGTGTATCCACACATAATGAGGGTAAAATTGATAAAAGTATTCAACCTTGTTCCTATCGAAAGATTCGAAGTGAATCAACTTCTTCACAAACAAGCTAAATAGGACATGATATTAAGGTAGAGATTGTTTGCAATTTTTTATATTCTTGCAAGAAATATTCGTAATTCGAGGCTAAAGACCTCAGTGATAAATCCTATTTTAGCATGGATGTAAGACTGCATATCTCTATTTGATCGCTCCGCGCTTAGTCTTACATAAGGCCAAGTAGTTTCACGTGATCACTCTAAATATCTGTTAACCTGTAGCTGAAGCATGACAACAAAGGTCAAAGATAAACGTTAACAACTCATGTGATCAGTCTAGTTAAGTCCAACTATAAACCTCTACGGTTGTAGCCTGTCTTAGACTTCACGTGTCCAGTCCTTGTTTCCCGCATGTTGCAGTTAGCACACATAAAACTGTAATTTTCGACTTCTCAAGTGATCAGTTCCAGTTGCTGCAACGCTGAAATTCCTAAACGTTACATGTGATCAATACCACTGTTTGCAGGACTGAAAAGGCTGCCTTCATATAAGTAGACTGAAAGTTTAACGTGAGCAGTTCCATTTTCTGTAGAACTGAAATTGCTGCTTTTTACAAAAAGAGTGCAACATGTCACGTGATCAGTCCAAGTTTTTGCAGAGCTGCAGTTGCTGCTTGAGCTTTTGCATTCTTCTTATTCGGGCTTGGTGACACTGGGTTGAATTCCTGGCCATTAACAATAACTTTAAACATATAGTTCTTGTGATGAGATGGGCCTGAGTCCATTATCAATTTGAAATCAGGAAGCGACCATTTCCGCCTTGTACAATACTCCGAAAGTGCAGAAACCGGGTGTTTACCTGGGTAGAAATGGAAAAAGGAAATCAAATATAAGTCGTCGTTGTGGAGATGGAAGGATTGGAAATGATGTAAAGGTAAAGAGAAAGTGTTCTATTGATTCACTTAAGGATTGAAGGAAGAAACTTGCATTTCAAAAAGTGCAAAAGGAATGTTTCAAGATTTAAGACTTGCCAAAACATGTACAGAACTGAAATGATTTTCTTATCGAGGGGAACAAATATAGGAGTAACAAATATAATTGTAAATAACTGGAGTCCTTCTTATCTGGCGTAATATCGCTACTTATATCAATGATTTTATATTTGCTCTCTTTACTCGCGTTCATCATTTTGCGACTTTCCCGAATCTAATTTTAAATCTTTTTACCTTGGACGTCGATGACTGCTGGCCCTTTTCTTTTCGCTTTCATGGTGCTGGCCGTTTCATCAGCAGTAGAAAGGCCTCGCCTATCTGTACGAATCTCAAACGCAACGGGATTGACAAATCCGGTTCGGTTTTTTCCCAAGGGCTGTCCATATGTCCAACCCATTTTCTGAAGCAATCGAAGACCAGGTCCGTCGCGAATTGGTTGTAAATTGTTGAAGAAATCCTGAATGAAAATGACAGTTATTATCTAGATTGCCAGCATAAATTATTTACATTTGGCATACATGCAAGCTTCTATAAAATAAGAGCGAATTATCCTTGGTCTTTTACGTTTTTTGGATATGTCATGTTTTTTAAGATGTTGGTTAGTCGAAAGAACTCGCAAAAAATAACAATCATAGTAAATAAAACGTAACATCCATCATTAAATTTCGCCAACTTTTCTATGATGCGATTAATCCGAAGGAGACTGGGAACAATCAACTAACCTTTCCATTTTGAGCCTACCAGCATTGCGACAGATTGCTTTTGATACACGTTTAAAAAGTTCCTAATAGATAATTTTTCTATTGAATCGACTAACAAGAGTCACAAATTGAGTTTAAAACATTTACCTTTCGAACCCAGGCATTATATCCACCTTCAAGCTCTTCCTTTGTTAGTATATTTTTTGTTTTTTCCCCAGTAAATTGTTCTGGCTTCACACCAGATTTGCTCCACCTTTTGATCAAATTATCACAATCTCTTAGTTTTGCAATGGCCTCAACATTGAATGGTTCCACGCTAAGCCTCTTTTGGATTTGAAGTCTTTCTGCGATAACTGTACTAATATTCACAGGTGGCTGTCAAAAACAGAAAAGTTATCCACATCTTAAAAAGAAGGCACCAAAAGAACAAACTAGCAGGCAATCTAATTGATTTTTAAAGCATACAACTGTCAACATTAAGAGAAATGACCTTTGAAAAACAACACAAGGCAGATAATACACAAAAAGCCAGGCCTATGATAAACATATTCAAACTATGTATGTCACAATCTGCAATAAACCAATTGAAAGGGCCTTTTCAGAAAAATGAAGAAAAAATTTGTGATATTTGTGGCATTAAATATATCCTATTTTCTTTCAGTTTTGTTTCATTTTAAAATTCCATTACATACAATAATCATGTTACAACTACAACTAAATTACAAAAAAACAAAGGAGATAAATAACATCAAACAAGAACAAAATAATTGTATGAAGAAGAATGTCTTTCAGGAGGAGCTCTAAATAGCTAGACTAATCGAGGAGAGAGCACCCCCTCTTCATATAACCTATTGTATCATCTTATATAGCATATTGTCCTTTTTCTATTATTCAGACTGTTTTTTATCTTGCATATAAATGGGTTATACTTTTTGTTTCATGAATATTTGGTTAATGCAAGACAGTGCATGCTGTTAAAAGACTTTCAGAGTACTTCATTATGCCCCTATATTTCTTAAATGACAGGACATACTCATAACATACCTCTTTTGGCTCTTCAAATACAGTAGCATCGGTTGATGCTCCAATGGCATTCTCCTTTGCTCTGTGATGCGTGCCAGAAGACACAGGAAAGCTAGATGGTATCTCTTTGACATGTGCAGAAATTCTTGTGGAATGGACAACCTGATGGATCATTCCTGCTTGTATAGCTTGAGCTGGGGTCTACAAAAAAAGAAAAACTATATCATAAAGATCCTATCATTAGAAATATAACGGGCATAACATGACAGGATCGCTCAAAGCTTCTGGGACAAAACATCGTGAAATCAATCTGTCAATAGTCCAGCATACATCTAGAGAGATGAGTGATGTCTTAAGGCATGTGTGTTTGGTAATAACACGTTTTTTCATTGAATGTTTGAGTATTTTTTACATACCATTGGAATTGAAGGTGAAGTTGCAGGAGGTGGTGCTAAAAATGGATGCCTTATTGCTATCTCTTCCTTGGCTTGGATATTATTACTTCGTCCTTTATTGCTTTCTTCATTACTCTCCTTATTATACTTTTCTTCTGTGCTTTCAACTAATGTCTTGCACAGTTCTGTAAATGCTTTTAAACTCTTTTTCTCTACTGGCTCCCATTTTCCAATCAAATCAGTTTTATCTTTTTCTTGCTTGTCACTTTTGTTCTCATCCTGTCCATATTTTTTGGATGATATCTTTATTTCTATTTTTCTTGACGGTGCAGCCCCACTGTTATTTAGTGTTGTCACATATTTTATCGTCTCTTGTTTGCTTTCCATTTCCATTTTCTGTTCAACCTTCTCAATTTTGGTTACTGTTTCACTTTCTTTTATATATTCAACATTTGTTTTCTTACTAACGTAATCCTTACCATCCTCATTTTCTCTTTCTCGAGTTTTTTCTGGTGACTTTGTGCTGGATCTGTGGCCATATTTTCTTTCTTTTGAAAATGACCCCCTATCCCTTTTATTATCACGATATCGTCTATCTCTTTCATAAGATCTAGAGCGTGACCTAGCTCTTCTCTTACGATTATAACTTTTCCTACTTTTTTTATGATATGTTCTTGTATAAATTAATTCCTTGTATTGTGTTTTGCTTGATTTTTCACTCCTTTCTGGTGATGTGGACCATTCTGATGAGCTACTTGATGAAGATTCAGAACACTTCCTACCATGTTTTCGATCCTTGGTTTTATGTTTGTGACAATCATCTTCAGTGTCTGTTGATGAATAAGAGTGCATTCTTTTCCTGTGGATTTTTGAATGTGATCTTTTCTTAGACTTGCCCATTCTAAGGTGCCTAAAAGTAAATGAAATGCAGAACCATTGAAAAGCTGTGAGGAGTGGTAAAAATGATAGTGGCAGGGACAAGTTGGTAAGACACAGGTCTACAACTAATGAGCCAAGAGGTTGGTGGTTTGAGACCACAGCAGGACCCTTTCTCCACAAAGCTGTTCAGCCAATCCAGCTCTCCATCGTCTCGAGGTCGGTAAATGATTACTCAAAAGATATCTTGATGGCACAGGCCTTTAGGCCCACATCAGCTTGATAGCTGCCAGAAACCAAGCCTTGGTTAACAAACAAAACAAATAAACAAACAAACAGGCAATGCAAAAGGTGTCAGCATATCTGCGAGCTTTAACTAGCTTTCAATTGGATCTAGGCACAGCCTTGGCTACCAATGATGCAAGATGTTCATCATGCACTTTAAATTCATTGAAACGATCATTGATTAAGCTCAAGTCAGTGAAACTTCCCAGTGGCATGACCAGGGCTTTAATAGTAGAGTGCATGCAGGAATGAAGGTATGGAGGACTAGCCCAGAACAATTTTTTCTAGTTACGCCCTCTGCCTTCCCTTCAGAATGCATCTGCAAAAGTCATGGTTCTGCCATCTTATGAAATTTCTTACCTTGGCAAAAATGTAAGGGGGGAAATTTCCCCAAATACCCCACTTCCGTGGCCACGCCACTGAAACCTCTTACCATTGCTAAAATTTATTCCATTGGGGTTTGAAATATGCTTCAACAATTTCCACTTCAACTTGTTTACCAAAGTTACTTCTTAATGTCCTTTTGAACTTGCCTCGAGCTCATACAACCTACCATATTGTTATTGTCTCGCTCCAGTATACTTTGCTCCCATTGAGATCAGTGTTTGCACCGCAGTTTATGGGGGCTAGCGGGTCTCGGGGGGGGGGGCTAAAAATATGTTGTGCACAAGTATGGATGGGTTATTGCCTGGGAAAATTTCAGCAGGGAAAGAGTGTTACAAAATGGGACCAGACCCACTCAGTTATAACCAGCAGCGGACGTTATTGGAAAGTGTCCCATTTTAAAGAGCTGATGAAAAGGGTGCTTCGATAGGCCCCTTTGGGATGTAATATTATAATCATCTGAATTTTAAATCTATTGGTTGATGAAAATGGCATTTCTACAGTTCATTGTCAGAATTGGGCGAAAACAATTTAAGTGAGAAATCATGGTTGGAGGGGAATGCTTCCACTTAGTCAAATGCGTGGATGAAAGTCTCAAGGGTAGAAAAAAAGTTTAATGGCGCCTCGTGTAAAGATGATCTGGTCAAAGCCTTCGAACGAAGGCCTGAGGTACGTCTCAAAGCACGAGTCAGAAGACAGAACTCAGAAACCAAGCAAGATGAGCATGCTCTCATATCGCCACGCTGAAATACGGTATTAATTTGCTTCTAAATTTCACTATTTTATCGATAGCTTGCTTTCATATTCAACTTTACTAATGATATTTTATCCTCTTGATTTTGTGTTTGCAAAGCTAAGTTCTCAGATAAAAGAATTCACAATTCAGAAGCATGTATATCACCCGCACGTGGACATAACTGCTTATTCATTGGACTGGAATAATCTCTAGATTTGGCCAATTTTGGCAAAAAACCCAAAGTGTTGACCTTACTTTTTGGCAATAAATTGACACCCTCTGAAAAAAGCAATTTTGGAGAAAAAACCCAAAAGGTTGACCTTACTTTTGAACAAAAGTTGACCCATTCCGAAAATGGTCCATTTTGGGAAAAAACCCAAAGGGTTAACCTTACTTTTTGAGCAAAATTCGACCCATTCTGAAAGTGGCCAATTTTGGCAACAAACACAAGGGGTTAACCTTACTTTTTGAGCAAAATTCGACCCATTCCGAAAGTGGCCAATTTTGGCAAAAAACCCAAGGGGTTAACCTAACTTTTTGAACAAAATTCGACCCATTCTGAAAATGGCCAATTTTGGCTAAAAACCCAAGGGGTTAACCTTACTTTTTGAACAAAATTCGACCCATTCTGAAAATGGCCAATTTTGGCAAAAAACCCAAGGGGTTAATCTTTCTTTTTGAGCAAAATTCGACCAATTCTGAAAATGGCCAATTTTGGCAAAAACCCCAAGGGGTTAACCTTACTTTTTGAACAAAATTCGACCCATTCTGAAAGTGGCAAATTTTAGCAAAAAACCCAAGAGGTTGACCTTACTTTTTGAGCAAAATTCGACCCATTCTGAAAGTGGCCAATTTTGGCAAAAAACCCAAGGGGTTAACCTAACTTTTTGAGCAAAATTCGACCCATTCTGAAAGTGGCCAATTTTGGCAAAAAACCCAAGGAGTTAACCTTACTTTTTGAAAAAAAATTCAACCCATTCTGAAAGTGGCCAATTTTGGCAAAAAACCCAAGGGGTTAACCTTACTTTTTGAGCAAAATTCGACCCATTCTGAAGGTGGCCAATTTTGGCAAAAAACCCAAGGGGTTAACCTTACTTTTTGAACAAAATTCGAACCCATTCTGAAAGTGGCCAATTTTGGTAAAAAAACCCAAGGGGTTAACCTTACTTTTTGAACAAAATTCGACCCATTCTGAAAATGGCCAATTTTGGCTAAAAACCAAAGGGGTTGACCATACTTTTTGAGCAAAATTCGACCCATTCTGAAAGTGGCCAATTTTGGCAAAAAATCCAAGGGGTTAACCTTACTTTTTGAACAACATTCGACCCATTCTGAAAATGGCCAATTTTGGCAAAAAACCCAAGGGGTTAACCTTACTTTTTGAACAAAATTCGACCCATTCTGAAAGTTGCCAATTTTGGCAAAAAACTCAAGGGGTTAACCTTACTTTTTGAGCAAAATTCGACCCATTCTGAAAGTGGCCAATTTTGGCAGAAAACCCAAGGGGTTAACCTTACATGTTGAACAAAATTCGACCCATTCTGAAAGTGGCCAAGTTTGGCTAAAAACCCAAGGGGTTAACCTTACATTTTGAACAAAATTCGACCCATTCTGAAAATGGCCAATTTTGGCAAAAAACTCAAGGGGTTAACCTTACTTTTTGAGCAAAATTCGACCCATAATGAAAGTGGCCAATTTTGGCAAAAAACCCAAGGGGTTAACCTTACATTTTGAACAAAATTCGACCCATTCTGAAAGTGGCCAATTTTGGCTAAAAACCCAAGGGGTTAACCTTACATTTTGAACAAAATTCGACCCATTCTGAAAGTGGCCAATTTTGGCTAAAAACCCAAGGGGTTAACCTTACATTTTGAACAAAATTCGACCCATTCTGAAAGTGGCCAATTTTGGCAAAAAACTCAAGGGGTTAACCTTACTTTTTGAGCAAAATTCGACCCATTCTGAAAGTGGCCAATTTTGGCAGAAAACCCAAGGGGTTAACCTTACATGTTGAACAAAATTCGACCCATTCTGAAAGTGGCCAAGTTTGGCTAAAAACCCAAGGGGTTAACCTTACATTTTGAACAAAATTCGACCCATTCTGAAAATGGCCAATTTTGGCAAAAAACTCAAGGGGTTAACCTTACTTTTTGAGCAAAATTCGACCCATAATGAAAGTGGCCAATTTTGGCAAAAAACCCAAGGGGTTAACCTTACATTTTGAACAAAATTCGACCCATTCTGAAAGTGGCCAATTTTGGCTAAAAACCCAAGGGGTTAACCTTACATTTTGAACAAAATTCGACCCATTCTGAAAGTGGCCAATTTTGGCTAAAAACCCAAGGGGTTAACCTTACATTTTGAACAAAATTCGACCCATTCTGAAGGTGGCCAATTTTGGCAAAAAACCCAAGGGGTTAACCTTACTTTTTGAACAAAATTCGAACCCATTCTGAAAGTGGCCAATTTTGGTAAAAAAACCCAAGGGGTTAACCTTACTTTTTGAACAAAATTCGACCCATTCTGAAAGTGGCCAATTTTGGCAAGAAACACAAGGGGTTAACCTTACTTTTTGAGCAAAATTCGACCCATTCTGAAAGTGGCCAATTTTGGCAAAAAACCCAAGGAGTTAACCTTACTTTTTGAAAAAAATTCGACCCATTCTGAAAATGGCCAATTTTGGCAAAAAACCCAAGGGGTTAACCTTACATTTTGAACAAAATTCGACCCATTTTGAAAGTGGCCAATTTTGGCTAAAAACCCAAGGGGTTAACCTTACATTTTGAACAAAATTCGACCCATTCTGAAAGTGGCCAATTTTGGCTAAAAACCCAAGGGGTTAACCTTACATTTTGAACAAAATTCGACCCATTCTGAAAGTGGCCAATTTTGGCAAAAAACTCAAGGGGTTGACCTTACTTTTTGAGCAAAATTCGACCCATTCTGAAAGTGGCCAATTTTGGCAGAAAACCCAAGGGGTTAACCTTACATGTTGAACAAAATTCGACCCATTCTGAAAGTGGCCAAGTTTGGCTAAAAACCCAAGGGGTTAACCTTACATTTTGAACAAAATTCGACCCATTCTGAAAATGGCCAATTTTGGCAAAAAACTCAAGGGGTTAACCTTACTTTTTGAGCAAAATTCGACCCATTCTGAAAGTGGCCAATTTTGGCAAAAAACCCAAGGGGTTAACCTTACATTTTGAACAAAATTCGACCCATTCTGAAAGTGGCCAATTTTGGCTAAAAACCCAAGGGGTTAACCTTACATTTTGAACAAAATTCGACCCATTCTGAAAGTGGCCAATTTTGGCTAAAAACCCAAGGGGTTAACCTTACATTTTGAACAAAATTCGACCCATTCTGAAGGTGGCCAATTTTGGCAAAAAACCCAAAGGGTTAACCCTACTTTTTGAACAAAATTCGAACCCATTCTGAAAGTGGCCAATTTTGGTAAAAAAACCCAAGGGGTTAACCTTACTTTTTGAACAAAATTCGACCCATTCTGAAAGTGGCCAATTTTGGCAGAAAACCCAAGGGGTTAACCTTACATGTTGAACAAAATTCGACCCATTCTGAAAGTGGCCAAGTTTGGCTAAAAACCCAAGGGGTTAACCTTACATTTTGAACAAAATTCGACCCATTCTGAAAATGGCCAATTTTGGCAAAAAACTCAAGGGGTTAACCTTACTTTTTGAGCAAAATTCGACCCATAATGAAAGTGGCCAATTTTGGCAAAAAACCCAAGGGGTTAACCTTACATTTTGAACAAAATTCGACCCATTCTGAAAGTGGCCAATTTTGGCTAAAAACCCAAGGGGTTAACCTTACATTTTGAACAAAATTCGACCCATTCTGAAAGTGGCCAATTTTGGCTAAAAACCCAAGGGGTTAACCTTACATTTTGAACAAAATTCGACCCATTCTGAAAGTGGCCAATTTTGGCTAAAAACCCAAGGGGTTAACCTTACATTTTGAACAAAATTCGACCCATTCTGAAAATGGCCAATTTTGGCAAAAAACTCAAGGGGTTAACCTTACTTTTTGACCAAAATTCGACCCATTCTGAAAGTGGCCAATTTTGGCTAAAAACCCAAGGGGTTAACCTTACATTTTGAACAAAATTCGACCCATTCTGAAAGTGGCCAATTTTGGCTAAAAACCCAAGGGGTTAACCTTACATTTTGAACAAAATTCGACCCATTCTGAAAGTGGCCAATTTTGGCAAAAAATCCAAGGGGTTAACCTTACATTTTGAAAAAAATTTGACCCATTCTGAAAATGGCCAATTTTGGCTAAAAACCCAAGGGGTTAACTTTACTTTTTGAACAAAATTCGACCTATTCTGAAAATGGCCAATTTTGGCAAAAAACCCAAGGGGTTAACCTTACTTTTTGAACAAAATTCGACCCATTCTGAAAGTGGCCAATTTTGGCAAAAAACTCAAGGGGTTAACCTTACTTTTTGAGCAAAATTCGACCCATTCTGAAAGTGGCCAATTTTGGCTAAAAACCCAAGGGGTTAACCTTACATTTTGAACAAAATTCGACCCATACTGAAAGTGGCCAATTTTGGCTAAAAACCCAAGGGGTTAACCTTACATTTTGAACAAAATTCGACCCATTCTGAAAGTGGCCAATTTTGGCAAAAAAATCCAAGGAGTTAACCTTACTTTTTGAGCAAAATTCGACCCATTCTGAAAGTGGCCAATTTTGGCTAAAAACCCAAGGGGTTAACCTTACATTTTGAACAAAATTCGACCCTTTCTGAAAGTGGCCAATTTTGGCTAAAAACCCAAGGGGTTAACCTTACATTTTGAACAAAATTCGACCCATTCTGAAAGTGGCCAATTTTGGCTAAAAACCCAAGGGGTTAACCTTACATTTTGAACAAAATTCGACCCATTCTGAAAATGGCCAATTTTGGCAAAAAAATCCAAGGGGTTAACCTTACTTTTTGAACAAAATTCGACCCATTCTGAAAATGGCCAATTTTGGCTAAAAACCCAAGGAGTTAACCTTGCATTTTGAACAAAATTCGACCCATTCTGAAAGTGGCCAATTTTGGCAAAAAACCCAAGGGGTTAACCTTACATTTTGAACAAAATTCGACCCATTCTGAAAATGGCCAATTTTGGCTAAAAACCCAAGGGGTTAACCTTACATTTTGAACAAAATTCGACCCATTCTGAAAGTGGCCAATTTTGGCAAAAACCCAAGGGGTTAACCTTACATTTTGAACAAAATTCGACCCATTCTGAAAGTGGCCAATTTTGGCAAAAAATCCAAGGGGTTAACCTTACATTTTGAACAAAATTCGACCCATTCTGAAAATGGCCAATTTTGGCTAAAAACCCAAGGGGTTAACCTTACTTTTTGAGCAAAATTCGACCCATTCTGAAAGTGGCCAATTTTGGCAAAAAACCCAAGGGGTTAACCTTACATTTTGAACAAAATTCGACCCATTCTGAAAATGGCCAATTTTGGCAAAAAAATCCAAGGAGTTAACCTTACTTTTTGAACAAAATTCGACCCATTCTGAAAATGGCCAATTTTGGCAAAAAAATCCAAGGAGTTAACCTTACTTTTTGAACAAAATTCGACCCATTCTGAAAAATAATCTGTTGTTAGACTTAAAAAAGAAATAAAATTAGTCGATTACATCATAGAAAAATTTTTTTGTAAAAATATTTTACTTGGAAACGAAATGAAAAAAAAATTATTGAGAAAATAGGATATTTAGAATTTAAAACGAAAAACACAAAGATGGTAAAAAATTGATTAAGATAAAAAATGGACGTGTATTGCTCGTATGATCTATCAAGCAGATCACTCTGATCACATCGCAATCTAAAAACAGGAAAAAATATTTAGAATAGGAGGAGGGTTGGAGGCTGTGTAAAAGTCTAAGGTTAAATTAGGAGAGAAAAATAAATGAAAAATAGAGGTTGAAATGGCAGGTAAAAGAGAGATAAAATGCATGAAGTATTATGGATAAAAATGGTTATAAAAAGAGGCAAAAATGAATGAAAAATAAAGTTAGAATTAAGGAAAAATTATGGATGAAATGAATGAAATATGAAAATAAAAATAAAGGACGGATGACCAAAAAAGTGAATGGAAAAAGTAGGTGAAAAAAAGGTGAAAATGGGGATCAAATGGTTGAAAAAGGGATGAGGAATGGAGGTGAAAATGAATGGAAAATGGGTGGGAAAATGTTAGAAAAATGAACTTGAAAATGCATGAAAAATTAGGGTGAAAATAAGGAACAAATGAATGACAAAATGTACAAGGAATGAAGGTGAAAATGAGTGATGAATTGGTGAAAAAATGTTTGGAAAATGAAGCTGAAAATTCAAGTAAAATGAGGGGGAAAATAGGGCAAAAAAGAGTTCGAAAATGCACGAGAAATGAAGAAGAAAATCAGTGGCGAATGCGTGCAAAATTTTAGTGGTTAAAATGTTAAAATTAAGGAAAATGACAGAAAAAAGGAAAGAAATATAAAATGACCATAAAGTATGAATGACCAAAAGAATTCATCGAAAAAGTAGGTAAAGATAAAGGTGAAGATGTGGATCAAATGGGTAAAAAATGGGATGAGAAATGGAGATGAAAATGAGTGGAGCATTGGTGCAAAATTGTATGAAAGAAAAATGAAAATTTAGAAAAAACAAAGGTGAAAATGGAGGGGCAAATTGGTGAGAATAAGGTTGAAAATCAGTGGCGAATTGGTGGAATATCGTATAAAAACTAAAGGCGAAATTGCATGACAAATAAAGATGAAAAGCATGAAAAATAAAGGTGAAAATGGATCAAAACAAAGTCGAAAATGGATGAAAATAGAGGTGAAAATGCTTGAAAAAATAAAGATAAAAATTGATGAAAAAATGCGTAAGAAATGAAGGTGAAAATGAGTGGCAAATTGGTGAAAAATTGTATGAAAAATAAAGAAGAAATGGATAAAAAATGAATTTGAAAATAGTGGATAAATGGGTGAAAAAATTCACAAGAAATTAAGGTTAAACGCACGAAAAATAGAGTGGAAAATTGGGGGAAAATGTATGAAAAATCCACGAGAAATGGAAGTGAGAATTTGAGAAAACGTTGTAAAAAATGAAACTTAATGAGGAGGGAAATAGGTATGGAGGTACATGCAAACCACAAGGTGAAGATAGGAAGCAACTATGGAACCAGTGTGAGAAATGTGCGATCAATGATTGGAAAAAGGCATGAAAATCAAAGTAAAAATGAGAGGAACGTTGATGAAAATGAAAGAAATGTGAAGACGAATAATGCATCAAATGAAGAAATGGAAATGCAATTTGGAAATGGAAGCATTGTAAATTGAAATTGTAAAGCAGTAATTGGTCGCTCATCAAAATCAAGCCAATGTTCTTCGTTCCAATGATCCAGTGCATCAGTTCAAAGACAAAAGTGAATAATAAGTGCTTACACTTTGGTTTCCTCAACGATAAGAATGCTTTTCAAGCCAAGTGGAGATCTGCTTTCATTGTAAACCTGTTAAAATGAAGATGGAGAATCATATATTAGCCAATCGGACAGGAACAAAATTGCCATTAAATTTTTCTCACTTACTTGATCTTACTTGAAAGCGAACACTTGGAGAGGAAGGGAAGATTTGGAAAACACTGCAAGCCTCTCCCTGTGCACAAAAATCAGCAAAAATGGATGCCATGTCTCAAACAAGGAAGGATTTGGTCCAAAAAATTACACCTGATATTATTAATATTTCTCGTTTTTATTAATCTCAAAATACTCTGTTGTATAAACAATTTTAAAACTAAATACAAAGCAATGAAGAATTGAAAGGTTTTAAAAAAAGTGAAAATGCGAGTTTTCAGGCTGGTTTTCAGGAATTCACTAAGGCCAGATCTCGAGTCTAGAAACACAAACCAACTTGTCCAGTTTTATCTCCTATTTTGGCAGCAGAAAAAGCTCAAAATTTTCTCTTCCTTTAAAGACAAAATATTGCAAAATACTGCGTTTGTTTCAGGCTGAAACAAACGTTAGATGAACTAAACTATAAATAAGACTAGGCGCAGAAGGGCAGCCCTGAAAAACTTCTGATTAAAGGCGAATTTTGCTACAAACTGAACATTAGAAATTACTATAAACAGTTTTCCTAATCAAAACGATTTAGTGCTGGATAAAAACAACACAAGAGTATGAATAATTCTAAAGTTAATAACTATATAATACTGCAAAAGTTGAAAATTGCGAGAAAAGGGGAACACAATTTAACATATTGAAGTAAACTTGTCTTTCATTCTAGTGTAAATGGGATGCCTGTTGCCAGGGGCGTGTTGGCATCGATATTGGCATGATAGGGTGTAAGTGTTGTTCGCAGAGGGGGGGGGGGCAATTCAAAGCGGTATACAATAGCCTATATCGACCTCATTTACGCCGTGTACCTCCATAAAAAACATACAAGTAAATTTACAATAAGTGGAAGTATAGTCGAAACTACATGAGCAATAGATATAGATATTAATATAAAGCGAAAAAAGGGGGAACATGAGATAATGAAAACACTTGATTTAGGTTCCCTTCTAAACTTCTAATAATGCAGAGGGATGAATGAATGCTGACTGGCCACACCAAGTTAAAAAAAAAACTCTTCTGATGTGGAATCAATCCGCAAGATGTAAGTGATGAAAGCTATGCTGGGAGGAGAATGATGGAAATGACATGGGAGAGGACGACCAAAATATAGATGGGAAGACAAAACTAAAGGGGATATGCAAGAAGAGAATCTGAAAGTGCAACAAGTGAGAGAAAGAAGTAAATGGAAGCGACTAGCTCGGAAAAGCAATCCAACTTGAAGATGGGAAAAGCTGAAGATGAAGAAGAGAAAGGTAAATAGGGAGAAGAAGAAGTAGATGAAGAGGAAAAGAGAAGATGAGGAAGTAGACGAAATAGAAGAGGAAGAAGGAGAAGAAGAAGTAGGAGAAGTAGAAGAATGAGAAGAAGAAGTTGGAGAAGAAGGAGAAGAAGAAGAAGGAGAAGAAGAAGGAGAAGAAGAAGAAGAAGAAGGAGGAGAAGAAGGAGGAGAAGAAGAAGGAGAAGAAGAAGGAGAAGAAGAAGGAGAAGAAGAAGGAGAAGAAGAAGAAGAAAAAGAAGAAATGGGTTCAATCCGTGTTCAAATGCATATTCTGTGAAACTTTGCTTTATCAGCCATATTTATCAAAAGTTGAATGATCATTTGATGCTTCATCCTCGTAAGAAAGCATGGCAAACAGGATTTATCAGTATATGACTAATTCTGTTTTCACTTTTTCATGCACAATTAACATATTGAAATGCGCAGAACAGAACAATTTTAAGATATAATAACGAGGCCAGAGTTCCTTTAAGCAGTGCTTAAGCAGTAAATTATTACGAAGTATATTTGAGCTTTGAAAGAAACTGATCAATATCAAGGTTCTTTGGCATCGCGTAATCATGATTCGGTTCTCCAACCTAAAAAGATAAGCAGGCATTAGAATTCATAATGTCATTAATTGATATTCACCCGCCCGTAGAAAACTCCGCAAAGCAGCAAAATTTGCGAATAAAAACAATCTTAGCGTAGGTAACTGTCTTTGGGAACTCTGAGCGAGTTTTAGATTTCAAAAACATTATGTATACATGCTATCATCATCAATCTAGTTAGCAATGGATTTGGACCAAACACAATCTAAACAATCATAGATTGAGGGATAAGGAAATCTAGATAATCAAAGATTTTGATCTAGCGAAATCTTAAAAGTTAGCTTTACGTCTCCCATAATTCAGAGAATCATAGACGTGGATCTTACAAAATCTTGATAACCATAAATTCAAATGAGAAATTTAAAAAAAGAATGCACCTTATCTTGCTTTTTTGCCGGCAATGGGACCTATGGATGCAAGAAAAAAAAATAATAAAACATTGACAGCAATGTTTGCATTTTCGGAGAATTTTTTTTAATTTAAAGACAAAAAAAGTGATAAAAGTGCTAATCTTAAATTCGTCAGGCGTCAAACGAGCAGAATTCATAACCTGGAAATGCCCGTAAATTCACCAAAATCGAAAATCCATAACAAGATAATAACTACTACATATATAAAGAGATAATATAGAGATTTTATCCCCCAATAAATAGATGGTGAATTAGCCTTGTAAAGACCAGAAACCTGTCATGGGTACTGCGTGTGACCATTGGCCATGTTTCAGTTAAAGCGAGGAAAAAATTTGCCTAAACAATTGGCAAACAAATTCTGGTGACATAACAAGCCAAACCTTTTTAAATGAAAAAAAACCAAACTAAATACGGTCAAAATCGACATAAAGTTTGAGTATGAATGGAGTCTCTATTCACTAGAAAATTAATCTACCATGTCTACAAGAGGTCTGTCTACAGAGTCATGTCTATTGCAAGCACATTTCCACGTTAATTTTATGCGACTCAAATCCGTAATAGACAATAAAATAATCACACAGTTGCACTTAAAATCACAGCGCATTAGAGAAATCCTGAAGCTAGTATTCTGAGCAGTGGGAAGGGATTTAAGCAGAAAAACCATATGTAGCAGTGAAAAGCTCTGTAACTAGTTCGGCCTAACTGCTAATGAGGCGCGTGGGTCGACTATAACTTCAAAGATATGATGTTTTTAAACAGAATGCGATATAGACGCCGGCGGGAGTCACTTTTAGAGCAGTAGCACGCCGTCTCTTCAAGAGAGTGATTATGAAGGCAAATGATGATGTCTTAAAGAGGCAAAATCCTATGTTTCCTAGGAACGCTAATGGTTGTAGGTCGTGGATACAAGACTGAAACTTATAGTAAATGCCTTTTATATATAAAGCAATATATATATTACATCATGCACTCACGCAGCAATTCGCTCACTTACACTCACTTTCACTCGCTCGCTCATTCACTTACTCACTCACTCACTCACTCACTCACTCACTCACTCACTCACTCACTCATTCACTCACTCACTCACTCACTCATTCACTCACTCACTCACTCACTCACTAATTCACTCACTCACTCACTCACTCACTCACTCACTCACTCACTCACTCACTCACTCACTCACTCACTCACTCACTCACTCACTCACTCACTCATTCAATAATCATTCATTCACTCAACTAATCACACAAATTGACAAATAAACAAACAAATTAACTCACATCATCAGGACATGATTTCCGCTTTTTTGATCTTTTTGTTACAGTCAATTTCTTTTCATTTATTGCTTGACAATCCTTTCCTTTATTGCCTTTACTTTTTCCTCCTGCATTCTCTCGTTTTTGATCATTTCCACCATCGGCTTTTAAGTTTCTAGCCAAAAGTTCTCCAGATTTCTCTCCGAATTCACCAAAACTGTTCCATTTACCTTTACCGCCAGATTGCAACATTAAAGATTCATTATCTATCAAAGTTTTAGTCTGAGTCTTATTTGTCATGACTGACCCATTACTCCCATCAGATGATCCCATCTCCTGTTGATCTGACTCGCCAATGGATGTCGCATGCGATCCCAAACCTTGATCTTCTGAGGACCCGCTTTTTACCCGACTTTTTTCCATCGCACGACGCTTTAAAACGTTTTGGCGAACATCCGTAGAGTCATTACTGTCATCAGAGAGATAAATAGCGAAATCTTCGGGCTGAAATGCTTGTTCGCATTCCAGACTTTCATCCAATTTACTCCCGTTCGAAAGGTTAGACCGAACTTCGCTAGAAATTATTTCGAATCCGACATTTGTATTCACTATATTGGCTTCAGGTAACAATCCGTTCGAAGTTTGGGGCGACTTATTTTGCGGGGCATCCGACACGATTTCACGACGACGAAAGTCTGTTAGAGGATGCTCTTCGTTTGGACTTTGGTTATGTTGTAATTGGAGCGATCCAGTAACAGTAAAATCAGGCTGAACTGTCTGCTTTGAGAGATGGGATTCTGTCCCAAGCGATGCACAAACTTGTGGTTGCAACGAATCGCCTGAATCATTGATTGATGATACTATAGATATTGGCAGCTGCGATCGATCAAGGAGAGTTTGGTTTGGTAGCTTTGAAATATTAGAATCTGTATTGTGATGAGTGATTTCAGCTGTTTGGATGAGCATATCCTGATCACTTTTAGAAAACGACTTGCTTTGATCAGTTATTCTCCCATCACTGATTTCTCCCACACGAATTCCTCCATCATTAGCTCCACTTTCGCTGTAACTTAGAGACTGACAACCTTCCTGGATGATTGTATCTAGAACTTCTTTCACGACAAAATACGTCCTTGGTTCTTTTGAGTTTTCCTGCTTCGCCTTGATAAAGGCAAGCGTATCTCCTTCAGTTGTTGTTTCTATAACAACATTGACATCTATAAAGTCTTGACTTGAATCACGAATCACCAAAGTTTTTTCTTCGATATCGTTCAACTTTAAACCATCAAAACACACTTTATCTTTATCAATCAACAGTGAATCGGTTTCACCTGGGTTTGGCTCATGTCTCGAAATGCCCACTTCCCCAACAACACCATCCGTCCTAGAACCCGACAACAACCCATCTATTTTTTCTATATCCGCCCCATTTTCTGGTTGCCCGTTTCTGCTCGAGCCGGCCTTTTCTTTCCCTTTCGACTTGCTTTTCATCTGTCTAGCAGAACTCTCACCTGATTTCCTTAGCCTGGAAGATCTTCTTATTGTACCAGTTTCCAAATCTCCAATGTTGTTTTCTACTGTGTTATCTATCGCCTTCTGAAGCAAATCATTATCTGAATCACGACTGCTCATCCCGTGGGCATCATTACTCGCATTTTCGGTACCGATACGTTCAATTTCATTCCTTCCATCCGATTTATGATCATCATCTTCATTAAAGTCTATTTTCTCTGTACATTCTAGTTCTACTGTTCTATCAACATCACGCGCATTTTCGCAGAAACCCGCGGGTTTATCTGCACTGCCTGCTCCACCGGTGGATATCACAGAAGAGAGCAGCGTGCCTGATTCTATCATATTTTGTATTTTGTTACCATCATGATTAGCTGTTTGCTTAGCTTCTTCTCTATCAAGAACAATCAATTTCTTATCAAGATCTGAGAACTGACTGCTCTCATTTTGCAGCGAAGCATTGGCCAAAACTCCCCGTTTGAGAATCGATTTTCTCGGCCTACTTTTTCTCGGCGACCTTCGTTGCTTTGACGTGTGTCCAATTTTTACACCTTCGGATATATCCGTCTTTGCATCCTCTGTCTTTTCATCAATGTCTCCGCTCCCAGGCGGCAAATCAAAGCGAACGGTCATTCCAGTTCGTCTGTGCTCCCTGCCATCAACATTTCCGAAAAGCTGTGACAAATCCCCTTCATGCTGAAGAGCTGTTAGCTGCAGCTTACTAGAAGCAATAGCTTCAACTTGATTTAAAATTGCAGCGCTTGCACCAGATTCGTGCCTCTCGTAATGATTAGTCGTATCATCCTCATCAGTATTAACTCTAATATCATTCGAACAACTTTCAGTATCGTTCTTAGTCGATTTTCCGTCGATTTTCCTCTCAGCTGTCGAAACGCTTGCCGTAGAAATTACGCTTAGTTCAGGCGCATTAACAGCTGAAATACCGTTTGCTGTTTTATGAGCAGTTCCATCTCGGGCACTGCCAGCCAAATCCACCAAATCAAAGTTACCTACAAAGCCGCTTAGAGTTCGAGAAAAATCGGTTTCAACTCCATTACTTAGTTTCCTTGGCTCACTAACACTGTTTGTCTCACATCTATATTCGGCTTCCTGTTTACCTCTGTCCTTATTGCCAACAGCAGATATGCCTTTGTTTGTGCTTGTCCCAACCAAGTCCTTGCCTCTACTTCTCCTTCCACTGTTTTTCCCTTTTCTTCCTTTCATCACTTTTAGACCCTTACCATCATCTTTATCACTGCGAGCAGATCCAGCTCCGACCTCTTTCTGGCCCAGTTCACCACTAGAAGGATTCTTAAACGTTTGACTCAGCCTCGCTCTTGACATAGACCCGCTTCCAGTAAGCACGGCACTGCTAGTGAAATAACTTCTTGGTTTCCATGTTCCGCTTTCAACACGGCTCTTTTCCTTAATATAAATATTACAAACGGGGTTCGATTGCAGTGTTTGAAATCCTGTAGATCCAAAATCCGGAACGCTAGTCCCAGAGCGTTTTGACGTATCAAAAGATGTCTTGCTTTTCTTGATTCTGACACAATTCTCGATTCTCGTAAATCCATCTGCGAAAAAAGTGAGCTTTTTCAATGGTAAACTCAACCTTTAGGACAAATAGGTGATCACGTGCATTCCATGGCATATGCTAATTGGCTACCTATCACAATATCTACAAAGGCTGCCAAGAGTAGTAGGGACATTAAGTTGTTATTGGCCGCAAATTCGTATTTTGCGCTTTACTGTCGCATTTCAAGTAGACAGCCCCCCTCCCCCTCTAAGAAAGTGGAAAGAAGAATGAACATGTAACAGAACTCTGATGCCCTTTTTCATTTCATACCCCCATTTCTCTTTATTTCCATATCATATTACAACATTGTATGAGGAGGAGGGAGAGAGAGTGCATTGACAAAAGGAGCACAGTATTCCAACACTTTTAGATGGCATTGTAGCTTGCATTGCATTGGATAACAATAATAGTGAATTGAAACTTCACCTAGATGGTAATGGTACCTTTTTCCCGACTATAATAACATCAAATTACGTTGAGGGTCCTAACAAACACTTCTTCAAAGATAAAGACGCGAATTGGTTCGTATTTGGACCAGATCGGTGAATTCGTTTTAATGTTGTGTCACCTTCATAGCCTGCTTAATTGACACACCCTTCAAAATTGTGTTGCCTTCTTATCAGCAATCCTGAGCCATAGATCCCAATAGTATTTCTTCGTAGTATGGAAAGATCTTGAAATATCCGATAACAGGGAAATTGTTAACAGCAAACTGTGTACATATTAGAAATCAGTAGATTACCTCTGTTGGAATTCAGCTCTTCGATCTGCTCAGATACAATGGCACCATCTTCTATAGGCTCAAAGGTCGTAGAAATAGATTCCTTGGGGCACAATTCCGAGGGTTTCATTGGTGTCTGAATAGCTGATGGGCTTGTCTCTATGTCTAAGGAAAATGTAAAATATCACAGAACTGCTTTTCTATGGTACACAAATAGAGAATCTAGATGAAAAGGTCGTGCAACATATGCCTTTAGAATTTCTACGGTTAAGTCATCAGTGAAACAATGAATCAGTCAATGAAACAATCAATCGATGAATTAATCAATCAAATAATTAAATAAATAAATAAATAAATCAATTAAACAAATAATCAATTGATCAATAAAACAACCAAATAAATTAATCAATCAATCAAATGAATAAATAAATAAATAAATAAAACAATCAATCAATCAAACAAATAAATTAATCAATAAATCCAATAAATAAATAAATTAATTATTAAATCAATCAGTCAATCAATCAATCAATCAATCAATCAATCAATCAATCAATCAATCAATTAATCAATCAATTAATCAATCAATTGATCACTCACTCAATCAAATAAATAAATTATTGGTTTACGGCTAGCTAGCAAGCTTGAGGGACCGCTAATGCGAGATAACTGGATTGAAAATAAAACAGTAAACAATTAAACAGATTCCTCACCATCGAGTGCAGAAAAGAGGGACTCAAAAGATGGGTCAGATCGTGTGATGTTTAAAACTTCTTCAACGTTTATCGTCGAAAGGGTATTGGCCTAAAACACAAATTAAAATGCAGTTATAAATCTATGTTAACCAGGAGATAAAGTTGCGCTTAAAGCATTGCTTAGAAAAAGGAGAAATTTGTAAGAATGGGAAGAGAAAGATAAATATGGGAAGTTGAAATCAGAAGCAAGGTAAGCTAGAAGCAAGGTAAGTCGCAAGTAAGCAAGCAGCAATGCAACGAAGCACGTAAGCAAGCAATAAAGAAAGACAACAATTAAGCACCGCATGCAGCCAGACAAGCAAGTAAGCAACAAACCAACGAAGCAAGTGAGCAAGCAAGCAACAAAGTAAACAAGCAAGCAAGAGAACGAACATGCAGGCAGTTAAACTCTTTAACCCAGGCCGGGGCTTCTGGCAGTTTTTTAGCTGTTGTAGATCAGGTGTACTAAGGTCTTTTCCTTCATGATTGCTTGCTTTCTTAGGGAAGGCAGGAGCGCACAGACTGTGCTTTTATACGTAGCATCCCGAAAGAACGTCGGAATGATTCTCACCAGCTCATTTCCTTGTGCTTCGCTGACGTCATTGATGTGGCAATGTGAGCTAAAAATAAAGGATAATTCACTTCAACATCTTACATAAAACGTACAAGATGGGTACGCAATTTGCTTTTAATTGGGGTGTGGTTATGCTGAAAAGAGGGAAGCAATTGGGCTTTAAACTAAGCAAGTAAACACAATATATGTACGGTTTCTAACGACTTTTTAACTTGCTACGTTTCAAAGTTGTATTGTGGTAATAGCTCGAAGCATAAAAGGCCTTCATGTGCTAGGAAAGTCTTTATTTAGTAACTATGCTATTTGTTCCCTCTACATCTGCCTTTATCATTATATGATTATAAATAAACTTGATCACGGAACACGGCGGTTTAAGTTGTAACTTTAATTTTCACGCCAGGGTTGTCTGAAGATCACACCAAGCGAGAAACTTGAAGCTACAACTTAAAATCGACGTGCTTTGTCATTTCGTTTAATATAACACTATTTTGTAGCAGACTGTTCAATAATAATCTTTATATAATTATAAAAATATAAATGTGAATACAAGTATAATGGAAACTACTGTTAACCGGTCTGCTAAAAATAGTGCCTGATGCCAAAGAAGCAGAGCTATACTAAACTTAATTACGGAGCACACAGTTTAACTTTTGACTTAAAGTTTTACGCTTGATGCGATGTTCAGACAACTTAAACTTAAAGAAAAATTTAAGTTACAACTTAAACCGTCGTGTTCTGTTATTAAGTTTAAATATAAATATAAAAATATCTGACTGTCAAAAAGTCTGTCATTTACAATTGAAATTAAAAATTTCAATCCATAACAAAAAATATCTTCAAAATTATTTATGAAGCATGTTATACTGAATCATTTTTAGCATTTTGATTCTGCTTTCGGCGACGTTAAAAAAGCCTTGATCAAGAATGTTCTACGTGCTAGTATGAAACCAATCCTTTCAGTTACCCGATCTTAAGTTCTCACATTTTTGTGTTTTTATTTAGACAGATTTTCATGAAATTTTAAGAAGCAAAGCTTTGAAGATTTCTCTGCCACTTCAAAATTGTAAGTTGTGGGCGTAATGAGAGTCTTGAACACCAGGTGTTTCTCTGATTAAGACTAGATTTTGAGAGCCGGTAGCTTTTCTTAATCAAATCGGAGCTATCGTTTTAAATAAATCATCCAATAGATCAATGGAAAGACGAACTGTCTAGCGGATGTTCTTAAAAATTAATAGAGAGTTTCCTCAAGCAAAAGATCATCAAATGAGTCGCATGGCAGCTTTCTGGTGAAATAGATAATAAGGTCTTTTAGATCTTCAAGAAGATCTACGCATATTAATGAGCTCACATCTAATGTAGCTGGTAATAACAACCATCTTCAAATCGTAAAATTTCGGCGGTACATGTAGTCTTCACAACACACTTTCAATTTAGAGGTTAATTTCACAATATATTGTAAACTTCAAATGTTATCAGATTTTAAAAAGAAATAAAAATACCTCCCTAATTTTCCCACTGAAATTTTTTCCTTGCAGGCATATTTCTTAGTATTTTTTCTCATTAATGTTGGGAAGGCTACGTTATGAGGGGTAATGTTGATTGCTGAGGTAAAATAGACAGTATTTTTCAAGTAGAAATTTTTCCCTATGTAGTCTAGCCTGTAATGTGTGCTATATCATACTCACCTTGTAGCCACTTTGTTTATGTTGTCTGCGATTTTTTCTTGGAGACTTTTTGAGTTCAGCAAAGCGTCGAAAATTGCCTGATAAAAAATTTCAATGATAGTATTTTAAATGCTGGTAGTTTAAGAGATAGAAAAGGTGTATCTTGAAGCAGGAGCGTAGCCAGAGTTTTAAAGGGGGGAGCCAATATTGACAGTTTTAAGTTAAAATAATTCTGCTCTTCCGACCAAAAGAATACGTGGTGAAGACTGTAAATGAAAGAATGAGATGGTTTTGGGAACGGCGGTGGAGCATGTGTTTTAACATTTTCACTGTCGTTAGTGCTCGAAATTGATGGTAAAGTAACAAAAACACTAAAGTAGGGATCATAAAGTTTATTTTGGTTTTCTAATATTTCTACATTTACGAAACCAAACAGTAAAAGTAAATCCAAACTGTAATAAGCGAAATATATATATATAAAATCCGGCAGGCAGCCTGCTATTTTGTTCTCTACTTTACTTGTTAAAGTTGCTTGGTTCCCGGGCGTTTTCAAACAATCTTACAGTATTTCTCTTCGAGCACCATGACACCCGTCTGTTTAGGGTAGAGTATATTATAAATACCAGCTAGGCCTTGAAATGTCACTTTATATGCGATGCCATAAAAACTAAGGCTATGCCTATGATGACTACGTTTCGTGGCGCAGAGCAACGTCCAATAGCGTGAAATCCTTTTGATAGACGACCCAGCATGCCTGAGTTGCCGAGGTAGCGTGATTTTGACGCAAGTAGTATAATTTATAGAAATGGCTTACATTTAGCTCGTTGGAAAACGAATTTGTCTGAGCAGGCTGCTGTATCGTCAACTGATTCGGGTTTTCCTTCCTGAAAAGATCAAAGAACAATTTCGTTAAGTACCCCTCTTAAACAGTACCAAGGGCCTCTAGATGGGCAATATGAGAAAATGAATTTGAATGAGAAATCAAGATTTCGGAAGGGGGTTTATGCTTCTAATATCTGCACATAAGATATTAATAAGGCTTCTTTGGTCCAAAATCATCAGTTTTCGTACCCCCTTGGAACGCTTTTTACAATAACCAATGTACCACAACGGTCACCAGAATATGTTCTCAGGAGAAGTGCGAAGGGCACAGGCATTAGTGCCCCAGGCCCACATCAGTTTGATAGCTACCAGAATCCCAGTCTGGGTTCACAAATAAATAATACAAACAAACAAACAAACAAACAAACAAGCAAACAAACAAACATAATCGATGATTATAATTACGTAAGATGTTCTCTTGTTGTTAGTTAGCTAATATGAAGTTAGTTACCTTTGTTGCGGTTCATTACTTTCGTCTTGTAACTCCGTGTTAGAAAGAGCTCTGGAACAGAAATATGAGGAAGCTACAAGATCATGATTAAAATTCTTCGTTGATAAGAAGGTTGTTGAGTTCAGGCTTGTAGTTCTGAAGGATGTTAAATACTTCTCAGGGGTCTGAGTTAAGCATAGAACGTTGATGGATTCAGCAAGAAAAGAGCCTTGCAGTTGCAGTTTAAATGGCCTTTTTTGATAGGCAAAATCAAGGCGTGTTGTAGGTGTAGTATTATCATTGCTAGCGTAACATGTGGCATACTGTAACTATTACAGCATTATCACAGCAAGACATTACAGACATTAGTTGGGAAGCGAAGTCTTACGATAAATCGCAAAGCAAGGACGAAAAAGATCATTTACGTTAGCTTTTCTTCATTTCCATAACGCAGCCATAGTTAAAAAATGAGTTCAGATGTGACATAAGACATAAAGAAAGTTGAGTAAAGACATAATCAGTATTAAGCTGAGACATTACGATTTGTGACAAAGGCCAGTATTTGGAACAGGTCAACAAAGCAAACTTACTGTGGAGTGTTCTCTACCTTCTTTGGTCGAATGCTAAATAAAGAGAACATAGCTTTGATAAAAAGTGTTGATAAAAAACTACAAACAATGCATGTATGTATGTGCTGCAATTAACATTAAGGCTACGTCAATGGTGACGACGCTGAGTGGCGTAGAGCAGCGTCCATTGGGGAGGAGTCCTGATGATCAACGACACACATAGCTGAGATATTCGCAGGAGCGACTCGTTGTTTTGTGCCAGAACTGATACCGAATTGACTTGTCAGACGCGCCGGTGAACCATGGTCAAGGAACAGCTCTTAACGTATCCCCAAGGCGGTTGGCTCTATGCAGCCATATCGTCTATTTTAACCCGGAAACGTTGAATTCCCTTTTGTCTTGGTGCCCTTAGAGGCGACTTGGTGGGCAGCACATAACAAACCGCATTTAGCAGCTTGTCCTGGATTCGTAAAATCAGGCAAAACACCCAAAAAAGGCCTAACATTAACAACAAGGTAGCCAAAGTAGAAAAACAAAAAAACAACTTTCACTGCTTACCTTTTTCTTTTTGGTGACTTGGGACATTGTGTATCTGTAATCTCAATACATGACATCTCATCGTGATTTCGCAAAGGGCTTTCCAAACTCACTATGTTACTTGAATCGGGATCGCTTAGATTATCTGGTCCATTTCCAAGGCATCCACTGGATTCTTCAACACCTGCTAATGCTGACCCGCCCATTCTATCGGCCTCTGCTGAGCAAATGGTACTTTTGCTAGCTGATCTTTTCAATCTAAAATCTAACTCTTTCGATTCAAATCCCTGCGAAATCGATTCCAATCCTTGAGATCTATATTCATTCTCTGGCGATTCTGATCTTAGCTCTTTGGATCGTGAATCCAATCCTTGAGATTTAGATTGAAATCCGGGATATTTCGATTGCAAATCTTGAGAGTTCGATTCTAAATCTTTGGGCTTAACTGGTGCATCATGTTGACTTCTAGCAAGGGAGGCTGCACTGTTAAAAAGTGTTGACAATCGTGTTGTTGGGACGATATTACAAGACTGACTGTTCTAAAACATTGAAAGAATAAAAACATCCTGAAACATCTAAGTCGTAAAACTATGATGTAAAATCTAGCATAAACAAGAAAGTTAATATAATCTAGAATAAATAAGAAAGGTAAATAGCCAAGTCAAAGGTCAAGATTAGATTAAACAGCTCGCAAAAAATACAAACTACAAGGAAGGAAATGAAATGGGTGCATAAGGGTCGAACATAACAAAGTCAGCGTCAAATAAACGTGAAGTTATATAAAAGGGCCCAGCATAAGACGTCTTAGCCTTCAATATGGGTCAAACGATATTTTAACGTCAGCTTTTCAAAACAACTTTGAAGGAGGTTGACTTTAAACGTTCAAATTTGCGACAGTAACGAATTCAAAATGAAATTTAGCAATCATAATCCAATTAAGTGAGGAATTCTTTGCATAATTGTCGGGCTAATCAGCAGAAAGCCACACATTGTCTAAGGATAAGAGATAATAGAGAGAAGATCAGCTTGTTATCAATACGTACGCGAATTTCCTAAATTAATTCATTTGCTATGAAATGAATAAAAAGATTTGATTCAATAAACAGTAATAAAATAAAAACCGCATAAATATTTGCTCATTTTATGAATGAACAACAAATTGTCTCTGCATTGTTCTTCCTGTGAAATCCCACGAAAATGCGCATTACCGTTACGGCAGTACCGACAGAAACAGAGTGGCCCGCGCGGCAGTGTCATGCGTTTGGACAGAGCAACATCCCCCCGTGATACAAATACGCGGTAGAAATATATTATGCGATGGCCTAAGTCTGTAGGCCTAGCGACAACTGATATTGGTCTAGGTTGGGATGAGTTGTGAATAGAGGGGGATAGGGTGACGGGGGATCTCACTAATAGACAGAACCATAAAAAGGTTAAAAAGTAAATGTAAAAAACTAATTTGACTATTGCAAACGAAACCCCCGGGCAACTTTTAGCAAGCAAAACTGATAATGATCAACGGAAAATATTTGTCAATGCAAGGGTTTATCTCGAACCAGCTGGAAAATTTGCTGTAAAACGATGAATAGCGAAAACAACGCCATGAACATAAATGAATAAATAAGTAAGTAGATAAGTGAATAAATGTATTTAAGAACAACTGGATGAATTAATCGTCAACGGTTTATAAAAATCAAATCTTTTTTTAATAGCAAAGTAAATTAATAAATATACAAATATTAAAATAAATAAATAAATAATAAATTAATGAATAAATGAATAAATAGAGAAATGAATAAATAAGTAATTAGATAAATAAATGAATAAAAAGATGGAATCAATAACTGAATAAATAATAAAATAAAGAAATGAATAAATAGAGAAATGATGAAAAAAATAAATGAATAAATGAATGTATGATTAAATAAATAAATAGAAACTGAATAAATAGATAGATAGATTGATAAAGGAGAGAAAAGTATTTTGAGATTCTTCAATATATTTTTTAAAGTTATTTTACAATGTTTCATGTTTCTTGTTTTGACTTGGAAAGAAGCTATCCCAACCACAATTCGATGCTTAAGCCCCTTAAATGGAAAAATCCCCTTTAAAACGTTTTGAGAAAAGCGTAAAATTGAAAGAAATTGGGGTTTATTGCGTCTTTGGATGATTGGCGGCAAATGGTCTGGCCTTCATCCTCCATAAATTTGTCTGTTTAACTTTGGGATAATCTCATGTAATTACACGTTTTTGTTGCTGGGTTGATTCTAATATAAAAACCACTGTCAACAGAGATGTTTTTCTGTACGCTTTCTTATTCTTTTAATGGGCCAAATATATGTGAAGATTTGAAATAATTTGGAACGCTGATGAAAGCCATTACAAAGGCAGATACAATGATGGCATGAAACGACTATGGAACCAATGGGACCACGGAAACAACGATGTAATGAATCCAGATTAAGGCAGGTCTGATTGGCTAATTATGCCTCAAGCTAGCCAATGAAATTGCAAAAACAAGCATAGACATATTCTCGTAAAATTGGATTTTTCAAATTGAAATTCTTGAGTATTTATTTGCATTGCATATTAAGCGGAAAAAAATGAGAAACTCTGATTAATGAAATTTAATTCCTCATCAGGTCCGAGCCGTGCTGGCTTGCAACACGGCTTATAAGTTTCATTTCATCTGTTTTCATTCCATTTAAGGTACTGGGCAGGTCGAAAATCTAAAATTGCTGTTGATGGTGCAATCACCCTGATTTTAAAACTTAAATTAAACTAATAATAACAATAAATTTATAATGACATTAAAGGATAAAATATATGTAAAAAAGTACATATGCAATTTAATGAGTGCAGTTGAAAATAATAAATATGTAAATAAATATGCTTTTTTGGTCGTTTTAGTTTTGATCATGTCGATGTTTTGTCACCCAGTTATATTCAACATGTTGCTCTGTTTGACAGATTGTATTTATGCCAAGACCTCAGCCACAAGATTGTATCACTAATGAACATCTTTCTATCATTCTTTATCTGACCCGTGCATTATAGCTTTGGGCATCCCACTTTTTATTTCCCCGCCTCTAATATGCATACAGTAACTGTTTCCATGACCCTTGATTATCCGTTCGCTTGAAGTGACCTAGCCATTTCAACTTGGCAACGCTAGCAGCATCAAACTTCGTCGTGTCAAAATATCGAACATTTTCGAAGCCCGAATCAGGCAAAGAATTATGCATGTTTACCAAACTTTAGCAGTTAAATTGGGAACAAATAAAAATAGGGGAGAAGAGCAAACAGGGGAAAAGGAAGAACTGTATAGAAAGGAGAAAGGAACGAAGAAATGGAGAAGGGAGAAAGGTTAGAGAGAGAAGAGGAAGGAGAAAAAGGGTAAGGGAAGGAAGGAAGAAAAAGAAAATTCCAAAAATTGAACAAAGAAGATCAAAAAGGGAGAGGAAGAAGATGAAGCAGAGGGAGAACAAGAATCAGTGAAAAGGAAGAGGAAAAAATAAAAGAGATGTGAGAAGATGGAACGAAGGAGAAGAAAGCAAAAAGATGATGATGAAAAAGGGGAGAAGTGGTAGAGGCACAAAAGGAAAAGACGAGAAAGAAGAGGAGATGGAAGAAAAGTAGCAAAGGAGATGAGCAATAAAAGAACAAGAAGCATGAGGCACTGGAGGAAGAGAAGAAAAAAGGAAGAGGGGGGTGACGATGTAAAAGGTGGAAGAAGAAAAAGAAGAATATTTTTGGCAGTGCCTTTATCTAGACTACGCTTTTTAGCGAGGATTTATTCTACATTTCTTTCTTACCGCACATCCTACAAACGTCAATTGTAAGAACTTTCTAAAGCTGCATAAAGCCACGAAGCTTGTCAGTAAAGCAGCTGAGCTCTATGAGAAAAGTTCTGAAGCAGATAAACCAGATATATACTGTTATTTACTGGGTTATTGGGGAGTTAAATGAAATTACGATTCGTATAAAGCGAGAATTAATAAAATGATTGAATCACGTTATGAATAAATGGCTGTTAGTACAATTAGATAGCAAATGCGATTTCTGGTTATAAGACAAAGCTTTGATGGGTCAACGACAGAACAAATCACATGATAAATGACATTGCTATTTTCAACACAAGTCCTCAAGTCCAAGTTAAGCCCACAACTCTTTCATTTCTATTTGTCAGTGAGACAATCTTGGATTACTCATTATGGCAGCAAACGTCAGGGCATCCCGGCCTAAAGATAAGGTACAACAAGCTCGAATTTCCCGATAAGGGATGCAGCATTTGTTGTACATTTTTGCATGTTGCTAAGCGATCTTGTCTAGTGTATGTTGCCTACTGCACGTAGCATGTTGTTCAATGTCATTGCATGTTATTACATGTTGTTGTAAGTGCAGTGCGGTAAAGGTTCTTGTGTAGTGTTTGTTGCATGCTGCATGTTGGCGGAAGTTGTTGCACGTGTTGCATGCTCTGTGCACTTGTATAATGCCTGTTGTACGTTGGATGTAGCATGTTGTCCTATGTTATTGCATGTCGTTGCATGTGTTGCATGGTCCATGCTCTTGTATAATGCATGCTGTATGTTGATTCATGCCATTGCATTTTTCTATTGTTTTTTATGTGTTTTGCATGATGCACGTTGCATGTACCATGTTGTTCTATATTTTAGCATGTTTCTGCATTTGTTGCATACCCTTTGCTCTTGTTAAACGTATGTTGCATGCTGCTTGCACACTGTTGTTCTATGTTGCAGCATATTGTTACACGTGTTGCACGCTTCGTGCTCTTGTGTGATGTATGCTGCATGTTGCATGTAGCATGTTTTTGCATGTTTATCCTTCTTCTTCTTCTTCTTGTTCTTCTTCTTCTTCTTCTTCTTCTTCTTGTTCTTGTTCTTGTTCTTCTTCTTCTTCTTCTTCTTCTTCTTCTTCTTCTTCTTCTTCTTCTTCTTCTTCTTCTTCTTCTTCTTCTTCTTCTTCTTCATTTTCCGAATCTTTCGGCGTTAGAAGATAGAGTAGAACTGCATTTGTCTCTTTCCATTGGAGTTCTTGTTGCCCACTCATACCGCATACCAGTCCATTCCTTGACGTCGTCTTACAATCTCTTCTTGGTTGACCTCCGCTTCTCTTTCCGCCTATATATCCTCCTAACAGTGCTCTGTATATGTTTTATTGTTACTTGTGTACATTCATGCAATTAGGTGTCTGTTCGTCTGTCTATGCAGCCTATACAAGTATTAACCCTTTTGCACCCGGATTAATTTTCAGTTCACTGTTAAAACCCATATAATTCTATGCTTTTCAGGGGGTAGCATAGTCAAATAACTTAGGTGAAAGCGTAAACTATTATAGAAAACTGTCATCAGAACATTTACAATATTTTGTACTTAACCCCCTGAAAAATCATCTTTTCCGCTGTTTGTCATTGGGCTATATGGCCCGTCCAGGGGTGAAAGGGTTAAGCTACTTAGATATATATTAGAAATGTGGAACATGGTGGAGTCAAAGTGAAAAAGGCTTTTACTAAAACGTCTTAACTTGTTGAAGTTTTCTCTAGAGTTCTTATAAATATTTATACAGATATATCATGTATAAAGCTTGGCTCTGACGAAGGCATTAAAACCGAAACAAGGAAAAAAGTCTCCTGCGTTGAAAACTGCGTAAAACAACATCGGAGTTTCACGACTATTCCAGGCTAAGAATTTAAGAATTGGGTAGCACCCTTATGGTTAGTATATTTACTACATGTCAAAAATATGCCTTATTTATATAGTATACAGAAATAATTTTTGAATGCTTATATGGAAGATTCAAATAAAAACACACATATATATAAATAAATGTACATTCATTCATAGGACACCATATGAAAACTTGAAGTTTAATTTTTTGAACCTCCATTTATACATTTATAAGCATATTATCAACAAGGCATTGGCTTAAATAGCGCAAATTCTTTCTTCAACACATCAACTTCTTATGACATATATCTAGGGAACCACATCAGCATATAAACCAACACCATACAGAGTAGTCCTAACTTGTCTGGAGATCGCATCAAGTGTAAAACAGAGTAAGTCACAACTTAAACCGTCATGTTATGTTATCAAGTTTAGCTTATTATATATTACTTATTATATATTATATAAAATATATTTCAAATTATATATCATATATTATATATCATATATTATATACTATATATTATATATTGTGTATTATATATTATATACTAAATACTATATATTATATATTATATTTTTATATCATTAATTATATATTATAGATTATATTTTATATATCATTATATTATATTACATATTATATATTATATATTTATATATTAAATATTATATATGTAATATTTATTACCTACTATATACGTACATCAGCATTACTAAATAGTTGCCTCCGTTACGTATTGAGAGGAAACAAACGAAATACGCACATACATAGAGGGCAATTAGTTTCGACAAGTTACCTGTCTCCTTGCATTGTGGGTGTGGCAGGAAAATAGCAGCTAGAATAGTTGCACCACCTGCTACTAGAGACAACAGCGAAGCGCAAAGATTTTTGCACAGTCGCTCTAATGACGTTCAAAGACCGTCGAGCAGATGTTAACAGGAGAACATTGCGAAATCCCAATTGAAATATTGCAACGAAAATTGAGCGATAGAAGGCTTACAAACTCAGCAGCGCCGTCAAGGTTTTAAATACAATAGAAACTCGCATATAAGAACCCTGATTATAGGTAAAATGAAGGCTTAGATTATTTTTCAGTCATTAATTATCGTCCCTTTAGCAGAGTATTAGAATTGTTCAGCATATAGACACGTACTTTTATTAGAGGGTTTGGATGTTTCCAGTAAACTCAAACTTTCTTGGCAATCTAAGGCTTACAGGGCTCAATTTCGAGATGAACGCTCTTAGCGAGTTTAACTTTGCAATACTCTGCACATATTCTAACCAAAATGAGATATTCATACCTGCGAAACGGTAGTTGATGAACGAGGTACAGTCGTTCTTGAATATTGCAAATTTCTTGCTGATCTGTAATCTGAAACAAACATTCGGAAAAGTCAAACTATATAGGCAGTAAAATATCCTTCGACAGTTTGAAATAAAACAAATGCTCAGCATTACCAAATTCTAATTGAATCGTGTTTGTAATAATGATACTTTATACGTATATTTAAACTCAACTTCCAAGTTTAGTATAGCTCTGCTTCTTTGGCATCGAGCACTATTTTTATCAGACCGGTAAACAGTAATTTTCATTAAATTTATATTTATATACTTTATAAAATGATATTTATTTTGATTTGATTTTATCTTACATTCTTGCAAATACCTTATATTTTTAGTTTATCTCTACTTCAGATAAATATACAAACGAAACAATGTGGTAGAGCCATACGACTTTTTTACAGGGCAACATTTCGTAGAGCAGCAATAATAATGCCACCACGAGAGCCCACTACCAGACTCACACCAGGAGCTTAAAACAATGTAGTCCAAAAGAAAGCTGAAAGTCGAGCAGGACTGAGCAATGACAAATATTAAATATAAAAAAACCTACGATAGCAGTCCGTAGATCAATCTGAAAAACAAAATAGAACAAAATAATGTAAAATGTAAACATGATAAATAAAAAATCAATGACTCACTTGAACGTCCTGATTCATAATTTTGCTTGCCCATTGTCAACAATCTAAAAGGATGATTTTCAAATGAGATTTAACTGCAATATATTTATCATAAGAATGAGAGACGTGATGTTATTCAGAAGAATGTAATGTAATATAATGTAGTGTTAATGTAATGTTAATGTAATGTAATGTAGTTTAATTTACTGTTGTCTAATGTAATGATCGTAATGTAATGTAGTTTAATTTACTGTTGTCTAATGTAATGATCGTAATGTACTGAAATGTAATGTGATTCAATGTAGTATAGTGTTATGAAGTGTAATGTAATGTTATTGTTAATGTAATATAATGTAATGTAATGTAATGTAATAAAATGTAATGTAACGTAATGTAATGTAATGTAATGTAATGCAATGTAATGTAATGCAATGTAATGAAATGTAATGTAATGAAATGTAATGTAATGAAATGTAATGTAATGTACTGCAATGTAATGTAATGTAATGTAAAGCAATTTAATGTTATGTAATTCCATCTCCCCCCTTCCATCATCCTCCCTCTCATTTCACCCATGACCAAGTAATTCCAAACATTCCTGGCCAAATTGCTTTCTGTTACCCCCGATGTTTTAACATTTTGATTATTTTTTAAGTTTGCCATTTAAATTGGCGGTCAAGCCTCGGGGGAAAGAATGTTTTATTTTGAACCGATTAATCTTCGAGACCAAGACTATAGTTTGACTGTGTTGTCGGCAGGCTTTGTATTTATAGATCTGGATGGTTATTCAAAGCATGGACTTGTTTTTTAGCCTCGCGTTTTTAACAATTTCGTTATACCAGCATTGTCGAGTATTAATCCCGTGTTTTTCCGATTGCTTTTCAATGCAGCTAATCCCACGCGAAGCGGTTGCGACATTTTGAAAAAACAGCAAAAAGCGGCCAAAAGAAGCTGGCATGATATTTTCATCAGCGCATCCTATTGGTAAAATACAAGTTGATCCTTTAGGATTTATCATAAATAACAGAAAAGTCAATAAGTATGTTATTTTGGCGAGTAGACACAAGCCATGAAAATTCCGAAAAAAAGAATGCTTGAAATAGGGGGGTCGTCTCTACTCGATTAGTTTATCTGCGGAGAAAGTTCTTCAATAAGAAATCTTGTCATGTACTGACAGGGCTCTTCTCTAAGGAAAATAGTTTATCTCCTCAGGGAGCTCCCCCCCCAAGTTACATTTCCAGTTTTCTGTTATATATAGTGCTTAACTTTTTGCATCCCTGGTTATCTTGTTAGAACTTTACTTACTCTTAAGGATCTTTGTTTGTAGATGAATATTTACTCAGTAAATTTGATGTACTTATGGAAGAAGTGGTCCGCATCAAACAACACGTACCAATAATTCCAAGAGCTACTTCTGAAAAAGGGGGTGCTAGATCGGTACAGATAATACAGATGAACGCTTTTTTATAATCAAGTGGCTTACAACAAAGTAGTGGTATGATCCTAAAGAAATGAGATATCTGAGTAGAGCTGAGAAAGTATACAAATATAGTTTGTTGCAGAAACTACGTTCTACTCTTTAGAAAAACAGCTGTGTGGAAAAATGTTATTTCTTAACTGGCGAAACATTAAACCATTCTTGGCTCAATTTGGGCGAAAATGTCATTCTTCCAAAAGCTACATTGTATATCCAAATGTTGATGGTAGTTAGGGTAAAAGTGTCAGTTTTTGCTAAGAAACTTCTTAGAAGTTTCAGTACTTGGAGACTGCGATTGCAGTGACAATTCACGTGCTGGGGTCATCCTGAAATTTCTTCTTCACGTGCTCTTAAAAAAATCAACGGGGCGACATAATAGCTGAACAAATTGCCTTGAATTCATCTTTATTCAATCTGCACACCTAGCACCTTACATTGTCTTTGTGATGATCATTATACCTTGGGTTAGAGCGAAACTGCAAACCGAACTATGGTCTGGGGTGATGCAGGGGTTGAAGGGGGTTTAGCTTCTTATGAAACCCTTTCGATGCCAATACTGATACGCTTTAGGGGTAAAGTGGAGTTTGGAGTAGTCCCTAAGATCGTAAGAACATCAGCTTCAGAGTCGAAGTCGTCGCAAACCCTTAAGAATTGTCATAAACAATTCCTCACGCCCCGTGCATATGGAGTTAGACATTACTCAAATAAGCTTAATTCTTCGACTAAAAGACAAAATCACAGCTTTCAATAACACCCTTCATTTACTTTCATCATAGTTAATACTGCGAGGAAATATGCGGAGACAGCAAACCAAAACATTATATTTTATCCAGACAGTTTTAAAGAGGAGAAGGTCGGTAAGCCAGAGAGTGAAGCTTGATATCGAGAAACGAGAAATTTGGAAACATCGGGATTATGCGGTATATTCTTGCCAGTTTTTCGCAAAGCTCATGCAGCGATGAAAATAGGCGAAAACGTGCAGAATGACGGTGATGGAATGCTTTGCAAGTTTCATATTGCGAGCATACGTAAGCTAGGTCGTCATTGGTGGGCACAAAGTAGCTTCACGTTCGCAGCAAGACTGAAGAAAGATTAAAACAATGGCTTCAGTCGATGACCAAACATCGAGCAAGGTTTCCCAACGCAGAAATCCCAAATTAAAATTACTAGGTCAAGAGAAACTTGTTCTATGCCCGTATTGGTTTTGTGGATTTGAAATGAAAGCCAAAAGTATAGAAGTAGGTTTTATGGACGTAAAACATAGAAACGGGAGCGTAATTTTTGAGTTACCGCAGATACTCAAAAAAAAGCTGTAATTTGAAAAGGTCAAGTTCAGCTCTTGTTTCCTTTGGTTCAGAAATCCCAAATACTTACTGAACTTGTATTATGCCGTTCCTAACACTGTTTAACTGCTGTACAAATGAGCTGCCCTTTCTGTGGATGCATCTTATATTGCGAAGCATCCATAGCAAAGGGCGAATGATATTACAATGGGCGATATTGCAGTGGGCATTTCCCATGCAAATTTCAGACCCTTTCCTCGCAAATTTCAGACCCTTTAATCGGTGACCCGTGACGTCACCAACCCATGATTCTTTGCAACCCCTTCCTCAACGAAATCCCAGAATCCTAGAGGTAGAAATGCGATTGACAGCTAAAATTACGAAGGAATTTCGTAACAGGTATTGGTACAGAGCACCTGAACTGGTCTTCACAGAACTGATTTAGAAATAGATGTATGTGTTCAAAACAGAATCACACAGAATCATCAATCATCAAGGCAGAATCACATAGAACTTTGATTGCAAGGATAACAAAGCGATAGATGTCAGTTTTTGGTCATACATTCAGAAAAAAAAGATTGGAATATATAGTATTCGCAGGAAAGTTGGAAGGGAAAAGAGCAAGGGGTGGCAAAGGCAAAGTTATGTTGCGAGCATGAAAAGAAACATGAGGAAATCTTGGCCAGAAAGACAGAAAGAATAAGTTCGTAACGAGTACGGAAGGACAGAGACATTTTGGCTGCCATCTTCGTAAATGTCAGTAGCCACGAAACTTAGATAGATGGTAGAAACGCCACGGAAAAAGAAGTCTCTGAGAAACTCTGAGACCGACTTGCGAGTGCCTCTCTTCAAAACGGCTCATGGGCAGGAATCATTTGCATATCGCAGGAACGCATCTTTAGACCACCCTTGAATCCGTGGTTAAACAATCACTCTCTGCACTGGTGCCTCAATATCGATTTGATGTAAACATTTTCCGATGTTATTTTTCTGTAATTTTAGCTCTGCAATTAGGGTATTTACTTTTATTGTCCACATTATGTATTTCAAATTATAACTACTGTGGCCCCTGAAAACAGGATAAGCTGGTTGCGCAACGTGTATGAAGAATATGAAAAGAAATAAAAATTAAATAAAATTGAATTAAAATTGAAATAAAATTGAAATAAAATTGAAATAAAATTGAAATAAAAATGAAATAACGATGAAAGGAAATGAAATAAAAATGAAATGAAATTTACATAAACATTAAATAAAATTGAAATAAAAATAATATACAAGTGAAATGAAATGAAATAAAAACTATATGAAATGAGAATGAAGTGAAACAGCACTTGCATTTCAGACCTACGTGCATGCAGAAACCTTGGCTCGATGCTCTTCAAAAATTAATAACTATTGAGCCTTATGCCTACAAGTCATACATGCAAATATAAATATCGTAATGCCTATTTACTTAAACTGCATTAGCTGTCTCTGTTTTAAGCAGTTATAGGCTTAATATTTACTCCGTAGAACGTAAGCATTAATGAAGCCAATAATATAATAACAGCTTGCTGTCAAGCTAAGGTAATTTCATTTCCAACTGTTTTTCGACGCCAAATAAAGAAGAGACTGTGTTTGTTTATAGATAATATAAAAAACAAGGAAACTTGAAAATAAATTAAAAATGATTTACTAAAAATAGAATTTACGATTATGATAAAATTTGACTGATTCATTCGTTCATTCAATAACTTATTCACTTATTCGTTCATTCACTCATACATCTATTCGTTCATTTATTCATTCATTCATTTATAAGTCAATCAGGTACTTGCTCAATTACAAATCAATCCATTCACTGAACAAACCATTAGCTCACACTTTCCTTCCTTCCTTCAACCTGTATGACTTTCCTTTCTTCTTTCTTCCCTCCCATTCGTTTCCTTTCATTTTTTCTTACTTGATACTTTCCTTTCTTTTTATTCTTTCAATTTTTCCCTTCATTCGTTCCCCCATAACTTTCATTCTTATTTGATCATTATTTCATTCATTCATTAATTCATTCATCCATTCAATATTCAATCAATCAATTAATTCATTCATTCATTCATTAATTCATTTATTCATTCATTCATTCACTCATTCCTCAATTCCTTCATTATTCATTCATTCATTCATTCACTCATTCCTCAATTCATCCATTCATTCATTCAATCATTCATTCATTTATTCATTTATTCATTCAATCATTCATTCATCTCTTCACTCATTCATTCGATTGTTTACTCAATGGAAAGACTTACTACTAGTTGTGCAAAATATTCACACTTCAAACAACCTACACTACCAACTTTCACAACAACTGACTTTTGAATGAAAATAGACGTTTATAATATCAAAAAATGTATCAAAGTCATTGGCAAGAGCATTATGTCTCACTCCTCTGGTTCAAATCCTTTACAATATTTAAACGCAAACCGTCAACGTTTACGTTAATCTTTAGATAGCCTATTACAATCCGACCATATGAAAGGTTTATCTCATTCACCGCTATCAACTTGAACTCATCTACGCACCCAGCCTCTTAAATCTGTTTCCAATATGTCATACGTAGGCCATTAATTCTAACCGCCTGCGGTCGGAGCTGTCTCCATTGCAGGTCAATCACGCACAAGAATGACGTGTCGACTGCCCATTTCTCATCATCACAATTTAAATCCGGCTACTTGGACCAAATCTCAGTTAACTTGAGGCTTATTAAAATTAAGTTAATTTCAATTTGATTAAAGAACATCCATAATCATATTAAGAAGCACAATCTTCACAACAATGGTTTCTTTTACCAGTATGCATCACATATTAATTCCAGTTCTAGTTTGATAATGATTTATGAAGAAAAAGATGAAATAATAAAATAATAATGGGAGCTTCCAGTTTATTGGAAACTGCTATGCCAGGCTTCCAGCATTTGGGCCGAAACATTCATATTCTTGCAAAATGGAGACAAAAATTCTCCCATTAACAGGAAATGTTCGGGTGTTTATTGGAAAATCATGCTTGTGCATTAGGGTAATATTACACTTTTAACTCTATCACTCATTGTCACATCCAAATCTCGCATTTAATTATTCCCGTTTCGCATCAACCCTTTCCTTTCTGCCTCGATTGCCATCCACTTCACCAACGAGGCTGACCCCTGCAACAAGGACTGCTCTATGTCCAGTCCCGTTCCAGGACAGGTAACGTTGCAAAAAGCTATCTATAAGACCTGAATAGTAAAAGCCCCTTGTTTTATGAAAGACCATAGTCGCCATGGTCCTTTAAGGCGCTTGGCGACCGAGCCAGCAAAAACGGAGTGTTTACAAAAAGTTCTTGGCTCAACTTGTGTCAAAAGGCAACCTTTATAAACAAGAACTTACAAGAAAATTGCCACACTATCAGATTATGGCCGCAATTAAGAATAAGCATGATTATGCGGTAGCTAAAAATAAATATGCGGGTGTAAAGATAACCAAATGTAAGAAAAGAGTAGGCTCGTGATAAGCATATGAAGAAATAATACATCGTTGGAAGTCAAACCAGATAACAAGCTCGTTTACAGGATATATTGTGTTGAAGTTGAGGTAGAGAGAAGAGGGGAGGGGTGGGGAAGATAGAGAATGGAATGGGGATAAAGCGGGCATGGGGTTAGGAGCCAGGATGAGATGGGAGATGATCAAGGAAAAGATGGGTAAAAGAACGAGGATGCCGGAGAAAGTTAAGGAAGGACGGAAACAGAGTATGAAGATGAAAAACATAAGATGATAGAGAACTCAAAAAGAGCAAGTGAATAGTGATTACTGAACAAATGCGTCAGTTGAAGTGACCAACCTTTAACCTTTAACAAATTTTAACATGATCACAATTTTATGGCCTGCTAGTATTGGAAATTGCTTCAAACTGTTTTCATAAACTTATTCCGGTCAAGGGTAAAATCGTTTCCGCCATTGGAATTTCCTTACAAAAAGACGCACATTAGAAAGAGACAAATTCTTCAGAAAAGGACATAGTTTGTTCGTTAGGGCTGGAGTCAAACACACTAAGCCTGAGTGGTGATAAATCCTTCTGATTAGATAGGATAAAATGGGAAAGCTCTGCTCTCGTCGTAAAGAGTCAGTATTTCGTCAACTAGAATCTTTTAATAAAGAAATATGCGAAAAGATGAGACTCACTTTAGTTGGGTAATCAAGGCATCAAACTGTCGCCATAAGGCTGTTACACAAGTTCCTTGGCCCTTCTTGGTGAGCTCATTTTCTGAAAAAAAAGGGTAGCATGATGTTGATTGAAGTTGTAGAGCTTAAGCAAGCATCAGATACGATTTGAGCAAGTAGGAGCAGAGACAAAGTAAGCATGCAAGCAAACTAGAAGCCCATCAATCAAGCAAGAAAACAAAAAATTAAGCAAACAAATAAGAAAGCGATGAATTGAGAACCAATATAAATAAATAACATGGAAGCAAGCAAGCTGAAATGCAATGGGACTTAGAAAATTTGTAAGCAGAAAACTAAGCCAAGTAAATGGAAAAGTGATGAAGTAAACAGAGGGAGACCAAATTGCAGGAGGTTTAGCAAGCAAGCAAGCGACGAATGCAAGTAAAAAGGCAACTGAACTAGTCTAAATGCAAGCAAGTAAGCAGGCATCAAAGTGTCTATCTATTAAAGAAAAATTTAATTGAGCATTCATTTAAGCAAGCAGCTCACTTAAGCACAATTAAATGAGCAAACATGAAATTATCTATCACTAACAATAGATGCTGTAGTCATTCAATTTTATTAAAGCTATCAAAAACCTGACTTACCAGCTTTCTTCATTACACAATAATCTTGAACTATTTGACTGAGGCTTGGCATCAGATATTCCTGAAAGTATGACAATTGTAAAACGATAATAACAGGTGTAGCCAACACAGCTGGAGAAATCCACTACAACCCTGGCCCTTTCAGTTACTATCACCTAGGGGTGGTTGGTTTTAGTTTAGTAATTATCAGATCTTTGACAGAAGACCCTCCTTTCAAGCCACAATCAAAGGGTTCATCTCCATTAGATCAATAACTACTGTAACTCAAGTAAAGATGTTATTATTTATCTTGTTTTAAACATCTGTCATTTCATAAATGTTCTTAACATTATAATCATAAAATTATATGTAAGAAGGGAGCTAGCAAACGGCAAAAGTTGTTTAGGAAATAGCAATAAATATAATGAATAAATATGACAAATAACAATAAGTTAATTAATTAATTAGTTAAATTCCTCCGCAGTAGACACAATTTTCAGCCCCTCTTATGAAATGCTCCAAGTTCAACTTGTCAATTCCATAATGTTCTTCATCTAAGGTTCAGAAGGGCATTCCCTAGGTTTTATTCCCTACCTATTATACCTTCAAGCAATGTTTTGAATTTGCTGACAAAATGGACTTGCAATCCTTATTTGCAGACAAGTTAGCAAATTGGCCAAGAAAATACTCCTTCATGGCTAAAAATGCCTTGCTTTTGAAACACAAGTTTCCCTGGGGGGATGACAGGCCCCTTGCACCCAAATATAGCTATGGTCCTAACTGAAGCCTGAAGCTTGTACCTTAATTGCCGCCATCATAATTCAAACTTCAATTTTAATCTGAGTGTCACAAAATCAAAAATGCATGATTTTTAGAACTTTCTGCGTTCCCTCGTTGATAGTTAATAATTTACAACAGAAGCAGTTTTTAACAAAATGAACGTGATTTTAATGTTTTATGTCAAAAGAACACCATTCGCATGAATAATATGCATTTGCCTGAATCATATGCAAAAGTAACACCTGAGCAGAAACTTTAGGAGAATCTTTAGAATAAGGATACGTAATCTAGCAGATTATTTCACCACACTACATGGTAGGCAGCATCTGCTTATGAACAAATCGTAAATGGAAGTTATTAATTAATATTTTAATTTTTAATTCTTCTAATCTTTATATTCTTTGCCATATTGTGTTGTTCTGCCATTTGCTATATTTAACATAGCCTCACATTCAATGGAAATGCCAGCCTCCATGATGTGGGAGAGTGAGATTATGATGAGCGTTTGACCACGTTCTTTAGATTTTTGAAAACGCCCTTTAGAACACAATGATACTGTTTTAGGAAAGTTTAAAATGGTCAAATCTTTTCTGTGATCAATTTCCAAGACGATATATAAACGAAACTTAAACAGGGCCTAACTCTATCATAAATTTTTGGGGGATCTACTTCACCATATTATGATATACTTTATGCCTTATTTATACCAGGAAAGGGTTTAGGCATGGGTAATTTTCCCCCATATATTCCTTTGGCTACGCCACTGCTTACCTTTCCAGAAAATTGATTCATTAGACTTCCTTTTTTCAAGTATCTGCTTTCAACTTCAAATTCCTTGGCAGTTCGGTTGAAATCATGATTCTTCAAGTAGCCTAAAGAACGTAAAACAAAGAGAGATATACAACAGGAAATTACACTGTACAGAAAGTAAATAGAGCAAAAGTGACATAACAAGTGACCCAAATCAGTGAAATATTGAACAATTATCATGGTGTACTTTAAAAGATTTCACCTCAGAAATTGGAATTGATAGTCTAAGGAATCCAGATCTGTTGATTTGCTCCAAAATTTTATATATTCTTGTAGATTTTCAAGTTTAAAAATTTTTCAGTGCACATGGACAGAAATCAATGGGTTTTCATGTAAACAACCTATTGAGATAAGAAAGAACTACCCCTGAAAAAGTGAAGTTCACTTCATAAAATTTGATAGCTCTATCGTATGTATGTGAGAATACCAATGACTATAAAACATGCAGACATAAAATAGTTCTTTGTTGTATGACAGTACTGTCATGATTTCCTGAAACTGAAATTGTCTCTTGATTCTATGGGCTCTGCAATCTTTACAAGATAAGATTTCCATTGTAGGCTGCAAGATGCATTCCATGTATTACCAGAATGCAAAGCATGGCAGAGGCGCACCCTAGAAAATTTTTAAATGCCTAAGAAAGCGCACCTGGGTGCCCCTAAGATTTTAAAGTTTTTATGTTTGTGCAGTGGTACCCATTGTGTAATGCCGCACCTGATGATTTTTGTACGGCTTTTGCGCACCCGCACCTCAGGTGCGGTACTGTTGTCAAGATCTTGTCAAGAACTGCCATATTCTGCAATCTGGATGTATTATATGCTTGAGATATCCAGTGTGGAAACAATTAGTTATGTATTGTTCCTATTGTTTATTGTTGTAACTTTCAGCATTGATTTTACAAAGAATGCACCCTGGTATAATAAGCTAGGGGTCATCAACATTCAGGTTTTGTCTTTTATCGCAGCTTTTGGCTGTAGGGGAGGGTTGCAGCTGAAAGCTGTGATTAATTGCTTTTTAAAAACAAAAACCTAATTTAAGATTTTAATGAAAAATCGAAACAATTAATACCTTCTACCAAATAAGAAATGTTTATGATGCCAAAAAAGCCGTGATGAACAACGAAACCCTACTGTTGAACGTCCCCTTCCTGGGATGAAATGGACACTGCCGTTTCATTAGGTTAAAATATCTAAATAGCCAGTCCCATCAGGGTGATAGCACTGCCTATACCTGGCTAAATTATAGTTAATTACATGCTTAGTCAAGAGAATTTGTAGTACATCTCTTACCCAAAATCATGCAGTTTATATCAGCCTCCATCATTGTTGTTGTAACCAGCAAGTCTTTTTCAAAGCAAACTCAGCATGCAACAAAACGTTTCTGCATATCGTAATTGACATATATTACTCGAATTATTCGTTATAATCAATCTTCAGTTGGATGTGATTCTTTTTCGCCATCAACGATGAAAATGAAGTGTTTATAATCAAAAATTTAGGCCCAGAAACTGCGCAAACGAATCTTCAATTTGATGTGTCATTTTAGCCTCGGCAGCAACAATTGCGTATATTTGACTGCCTTTTTGCATTCATTTATTATCAAAGTGGATGAAAATCTACCATAAAAGTTGATATGTCTCCTTTGTTCCGTTATTTCTAAGATTTTCTACAAGGAGGTTTCTCGTTCCTTTTTTGCGAATTGCGCCAAGATTTATTTAGGCCCTCGTTTCCAATCTCCTTTCAAAATAGGCGGAAAAGTCAACTTGACACTTAGATCAGAGAAATGCGAGAACTTTTTTGTTTACCTCTAAAATGCTTTTTAACAAATTAATATTCAGTTTTAAATTTCATTTAATTGCAGATAATTTCATGGCCTCAAAATACATCAGGGTTTCTTCAATCTGTTTGAAAAAATAAGAGAGGGTCTGGTGGAACCAAAGTAAGGACAGCAATTCAGAGTCATGGCACAACTAATACGAAAAGGGTTTTCAATTACCCCCCCCCCTCCCCTCCCCCCACACACACACGTCCCGTCTTTGCATAAAAGGCAGCGGTATCTCAACCACAACTTTCTTTCTTATCCAAGCAAGGACTAGAGTATCATCCAACTTATCCCTCGCATGTTTTGGGGTAATATCAATGGCTAATGTTGAGATAGTGTCAAGGCTTAACTATAATTAATTCTGCGAATGAGAGTAAATGCTGGATTATAACTTTCTTAGTAAGATAACTGTTGAGCTTTGAACTCGTAAAGACCAGAGCATTGACATCGTAGATGGCTGAGTCTAAAACATGGAATGGGGAAATGATGGAATTGAATGTGCAGAGCACAGGGAAAAAGCTTTATATGGTTAGAGAAATCATTAGGCAGATAAAACTGGTTACATATGGCCCCAAGGATACTCAAGACCATGGAGCCCAATTCCCCCCCCCCCACTTTTGAATCTAGTTTTTGCCTCCCATCATTTTATAAAAAAGCTTTTGATAAGCCTAAATCTCCTTAAAATTTTCAATTTTGAAAAAATAGATTCATATATTGTTGGATTATTGTTTTTGCATTCCATCTGACATGTCATGGCTTTTCTTCGAAGAATTTTCTAGATTGGAGCTTTCAAACCGCGTACTTTGTTCGTAAAGAAGTGAAATCGAAATCCAGTTAAGCAGTCGATTTTACAAGTTAAGTTATTAAACTTTTGATATCTTAAGTAAGAAATGATCTTCTATTATTTCAGTAAGAAAACAATTGAAGTCAGGGTAGAAAGTGTTTTTCTCTTGAATGACAAAAAACGTCTTTTTTGGTTAAAGATTTTTATAACATGCAGATTTGAACTGTTTTATAAACAGGCTAATAATCATGGTTAGCTTTACATAGGAAGTGTTTTGCCAAAGTTATACTGCTTGTATTGCGGATTTAGCTTTGGTGCCAGTAAAAAAACAACTACAACTACAAAATGATAACTATAAAATAAGCAAGTAAACAATAAACAAAAATAAGACTTTCAGTTGGTATGGATATAATTCTAGATATTTAATTATCCTATGTCTTGTTTTCCAAGTACACATCACTGACAGTACTCCCGGCCTTCGCCGACTTTCAAATGTCACTGTAAATAAAAGAAGGGCAGGGCCTTGCAAATCCCCTTAGTGCTAAGATGCGCACAAAGGCCTATTGAAAACCTATTGAATGGAATTTTTTAGTGATTCTGTTTTTGTGCTATGCAGCATGATGTCTCAGTTATGAGGCTGATTCTGTTCGGCCGGAAAATCTCACATAATCAAAAGAAAGTGAGAACAATGGCAAACGAAATGATTCTGTAAAGTGAAGGAATTATTTTCATATCCAATAAACCGCTTTTGTATCTGTCAAGCGATATTGATAGCAATGTATAATGTCTTATTTACCGTTTGTTAAAGTTTCAAAGCTGCCTTTACATTGCACAGCAGTAAAATGCCTCCAAATCAATAATACTTTGAAGAGAATGCAGGGGGTATGCACGAATAGTTCTGTTCCTTAAAAAATCATATTTATGTGAGCAGCGAAGGTCTAAGTAATTTCACATCATACAGAATGAGAACAAGAGAATAGTTAGGCCGATTTTGTGTCTCATGACCCATGAAATTGAAATGCGTCATCATCATCAGATGAAAATCCAGCAAGGGGTTAGGGGGTGGAGGGTCGTGACACTCAAAACATAACAAGCCAAAAGTTTACTCATTCAATATAGGTAAAGGATACATGCCCTATTACTTGTTTAAATTGTTTGGTTTTCTTTGGTTTTTCGATCGTATTAGAGGCACCCTTAACATTCTACCTTGACTCCGCCCTTGGTCAGAATACCCTTCCCTCCTCAAGAACCCCTGATCAAAATGGAAATTTCCTTAAATGTGCCGTGTTCAAAACGTTAATGATAATAAGTAAATCGATAATAAAAGATTTTAGGACATTTTGTTGTGTACACTCTAAAGATTCACTTTTACTTCTAATATCAGAAGACTGATTGCTCAATAGTCTTCTTTTGATATGAAATTCGATCAACCTTCAATATTTCTTTTTATCTTACAGACAGAGCTGATATTGGCACCAACATCGCATCCACTGTTGCTATGCAAAAAAACGATATCATTTTTTTATCTAGCATGTGTCAGTTCTGATAAAGTGGGCGGATTTAGATAGTAGTTTACGTTGCATTGATTTTTCTTGATTTCTCATAATAGCTAGAAGCTATCTTTTCTTTTCAGTCACCACAGTGTGAAACTTTTACACGGCTATCCTAAAAGAAATCACCATTATTTCAATTGCAAAGGGCTATTTACAGCTGAAGATAAGCTGGTACGATCTGAACAAGGCATCAATGATATATCCTTTGATGGTTTTCAAGCCGTCATGCTGATTTTCGTTAGCTGGTGGAAGAGGAAACTGAGTGTGAAAATGAAAGCGACAAAGGAACAGGCACTGAGATAGGTGGGGGCCTCACTTCAATAGAAGATGCAATGAATTCGAGGCAAGACGTCTCACTACCATGGCAACAGAAAACTCAGGAATAACTGAGTATTCACAACCCATAAGACCGCATTCTACTAGCATAAAACCAAAAAACGGTGAAAACTATCCTCACGCTGCTTTATAGACACAATGGTTTGCTCTGCAAGAGAATTGGTATCGAATAACTAAGTCCTCCACAGCTACATTGCTGGGGACAACTGGGGAAGAACTGCCTTTGGTACTAAAGACGGATTACATTAATACCTCGCTTACTTAAACCTAGCTTTTGTAATGATCGTTTAGCTAGGTAAGGCTTTCTAGGCAAGTTAGAGGAGCAGTGTTGACTAGTATGCAATGCTCCGCGTTAAGTTGTTTTTGACCATCTGAAAACGCAATATGGCCTAGACATCTGTTTGCTGCTTAGCAGCGTTGCTTTTATGACTGTCTTAAGTCCAGCATGGCCCAAGCTTCTGTTTTTTTGCACTACACGAGCATCGCCATGCAGTGCACAACACTACACTATCTACTTCTTGACTATCTAAAACTTTGCCATGGCCTAAATGTTTATTTTGCTGGATTGTCACTTCACAACTTTACACTGCATTGCTCCAAGCATATTTATTACGTAGCACCTTTGGAGAGAATCTCTTGAAGAAGGCTCAGATCAAATTGGTGCACTGCTGAACGCACATTAAAACGGCATCATGACTCAAGACGAGAAAACGATTTTTATTGGTACGAAAATGAGGGGCAGTAAAGGACAAAGGATGGAAAGTGTTAGAGGGAGAAAGAGCTTAGCAGTACCATCGAGTGGGGGAGAGGAGGGGTAACTACCCTGGGGCTCTGGCCTCGAAGGGGCCCGTACCGTACATGTCAAAGGCTAAATAATGTTTATTGGCCTCTTAGAAGCCTGGAATTTTTTTCGAAACAAAACAATCTCTTCTCGAATAACAGTTATGCAAAAAAATGGGGATACTTTTCTACTGAGAGGGTTAAAGTGAAATGGCAACATTACACTTTTTAGTCCAGCCACCGGGGGGGGGGCGTTGCTATTTTCACCCGGGGCTCCTGCCGGCTCTCGACGGCCCTGGAGCTCAGTAAGCAGAGGGTAGGCACCGCGCAGCCATTGGGCTAGCAGGGGCTATAGCCCCTCCACTTTTCTCAAAGATAGTCCTAAAAGCTATTACAAATATTGCATTTTCGACTAAAATAGTTTCTCACCGAACTACTATATATAAACAAGGACGTAAAGAAGCAAAGTCTTTTTTGAAAGGGGTGTTTTCCGACCCTGTAAGGGACGTGTTCTAAATAAGTTTTCCGAGGGTTCCTCCGGACCAGCACTGCGGCTCGATCAGCCCCTCCACTTTAAAACCGCTGCGCGGTCCCTGGCAGGGAGCCTAGGCTGCATAAGTTCACCCTTGATTGAATGAACAAGCGAATGATAATCGCTTTTGAACTATATCAATGACAAGCACTAAAGGATCGAAGAGGGAGATAATGCTCAAGATTTGTTGCGAAACTGTAAGATCTTCATAACAGGTTTCAGGTCATACGGATGATCTTATAAAGATAGCCGATCCCTGTACCATTGTCAATCGCCCGCCATCTTTTCTAAGCATAAAGCACCTTAACTTGTTACAGCTTACAAGATACGGTTTCATTTAACTGTGTTCATCTTATTCCCAAGAGCTAATTGCTTTATTGATTTCATCACCAAGGGCCCACCAACGTATCAATTGGAAGTTGAAGTTTTTCTTGCAGCAAATTTTTTCACCGATTCTCTTGAAAACACAGAGGTTTTCAAGCCCCAGATATTCCTTCACCGTACCTCTGTCCAGTAGGCCCAAACAGGCTAATCTATTGTAAACAGTGTCGCTGAAGATGAATTCGCAAATAAGCCAAGATTTTGGAACAAACCTCAACGTTAGATCTTTACCATGTCAAGTTTACCAGATAACCAGTTTTAGGACATAAACATTCAAAAAAATCCAAAGTGAGCGATAAGCAAAAAAACCTGTCTCGAGACAAAACTAGCAGAGATTTGTAGAGGAAAAGGCAATATTAGCAAAGCTAGGATCTCTTATCTCATAGAACAAAAAAAATCCATGATGAAGATAGCATTTTTAACGGCGGTTTTGACACTAAAAAGCCAAGAAGCCCATGTTTGAACATGTCAGTATCGAGCTCTCTGTATTACTAGCTTGCAAAGTACTTTCTGTCAAGTTCAGGGAACTCTAAAATGAGAGAAAACGTGCTAAAATGTATTTTGTTCATTTTCAAATGAGAAATTTTAAAATCATATCTAAGAGTTGGATTAGAGTTCTTGAATCAGGCTTTTACTGCATAAGACCCTCAACTAATGAAGCTAGTATTTTACCGAATCAAATCAATGGACTCCTTCATAAAGTATTAATGGAAAACGTCTTTCGCGATGATTGCAATGTAATATATCTTCAGCGACATATGGTCAAGTGTCCCTTTTGAATGACGAAATAAAGATACGTTCTCACATGATAAAACGATCTTTTCCTTTCGCAGTTGAGTCCGTAATCTATTGGACTAGCGATTAAAATCATCCACCTAAAATTATATGCATATTTAGCAGAGCAATTATTTAACGAGCAACAAGACTGTTGTCATGTGGGAAAATTTACCTTATTGCCAATAGCCGCCACTGTTGGAAATATCGTTTCATGATGACCATAAACCGGCCTCTCGAAAAAGAAAGTAGGTTAAGGGGAAAGCAATCGTAAAATGTGATGCTTTATAATTGCAGTAAAATCGATTCATTTTAGTTGGAATTCAAGGTCTAAATTTTCAAATGGCAAATGTTGCTAACTTGTCAGCAGGTAAAAGATTGCACGCCCATCTCATCGGCAAATGCGTCCTGTACCCCCCCCCCCCCTCTAGAACGAGATGTCTAGATACGGCCTTGTTAGATGGTCTTTGAAGATAGTTAATGTGTGTGTACTGAAAAGAGCGCCAGTGTTATCCCATGGCTAGAAACGGTAACGAGAGTTTCTTAAAACCAAGGCGATGAGAAAACGTTGGAACTACAACCACTGCTACAAGTGATTGAAACACAAATCAAAACTCTTGCTTTAATGATTGTGTTGTTTTTTCCTGCCTTTTAGCGCTGGTATCATCCTTCTTTAAAATAATAATGGTTGGAACAAGCTCTTATTGATTGATTGAAGTCAAAACGTAGGCATGGACTGTGGATTAAACAACATTGTTTTGAAGGGGATAGGGAAGGCTGAAGATGGGAAACAGAATTGTAGCTAGTGCTCCAAGACTTTTGGCTAGCATATCCACTATTAATGATGCCTTAAAAGATTTGTATTTGCAATGATGCAATATTGGTTTTTAGATGAAGAATCATCTTATAGCAAATAAATGTGAATTTTTACATCCAATCCTCTATAAATCAAAGTACATATTTGCACTGCGTGGGCTTGCGATCTCGTTTGCATGAAATCTGAACCAAATCCAAGGCGCAAACTGAGAATAAATTGAGTACATATTGATAAAAATTCTGCATGCTTCCTCGATGATGAAATAGCTTCAGATACAATGCATGTGATATAGTTCACTTGTGACTTATTTCTTAATAAGAAAAGCGCCTGGGCCTAGCAGTACCAAAGAATTTTAGTAGGGCCTCCTTCTCGCCTTGGCGCTGTTAAACAGGCAACAGGGCCCCTGCCGTTCATAGTCCCTAGGCCCGAACTGGTTCTCGACAGGCCTGATTAGGCGTTCTAGTTTTAGATCTGTATGAAAATATCTCTCCATTCTTGGTATCAATAGATGCCATTGAAGACCCACTTGAAACATCAACCCCATTTTAGGGTATAACGTTATATGCTTCCTCCAAACGCTCCATCCCCCACAGAAACGATCGGATGCTCCCTCTCAGAAACTGCACTAGCATTGTCTCAAAAACAGGTTTTCTGCATTTCGCTAATTTTTCTAAAAACTGGTTCTTTGTTTACTTGGTCACGTCTTTATGATGAAGTTTGTCCATAAATTTTAACGTATTTCTTCTACGGTCAGGTTGTTCTGCTTGTACCTGCTGGACAGGTAGGGTCAAAAAATTTCTAGGACATGACGGCCCCTGGTCTCTTTAAATAAATGACGTTAAAATAGTCATCTTGGTGACGCCTTCATGTAGGGGTCTTTCCTAAAATGGTGACTCATTATTTGCTTTTATTAGAAGTTGTTGAGGCGAAGTTAATGCTTGGTCCTATTTGACAAAGGGAGGGACAGAGAGTAATTATAACGTGTCATATTTTCCTGCAGAAATGATTTTGCTTCAGCGGCTGCCAACAGCAAGTGGCATATTCATTTTCAACGCCGTAATAAGCTTATCCATCTTAATTTACATAGTCGGTTATCTATTTTTCCTAGTACCAGTTCCATTCGCCCTCGTCCCACTTGCGCAAGTGATTAGAAGCTAGACAACCGGCCACCTTCCCTTCACATTGGTATTATCACAATGAATATCGCGGGATTCATTAAAAACCTTTATTGATTACCATCTTAACAGGTTCTACAATACAACTGATTCACGCGTTCAATGCCTTTGATAGAAACGTATTGTATACGAACACTACGGGCAGACGACCCGGGGTTGGCCGTGCTCTGGGAACCTTGCAATACAGGGCAACTTTCTTCCAGGGGGTGAAATACCAAAAAAGAGCACAGCTATTAAAAATAAAGAGCTTAGTTGAGTTTCGTGAGCAAAAAGAAGCTTATAGTAGGGGAGAGCAGGAGAAAAAACCCTTCCTCCCCTGGAAAATGGGCCTTATTTTTCTATTTTACCCTTTTTGAGGCATTATTTTTTCATTGCCTTCCCCCAACTTCTCTGGAGAGTAGCAGGCATCCCTTTCGCAAGGACAAATGCCCCCGATGCCCGGGGATGCACCCCTTTCCTTTCCAAACCTCAGTATCATTTCCAGACGCATTAAACTATACAAATAATAAGAACTTTCGGTGAACCGTTATGAGTTTTTTTCATTACCATTTATCAATTAATTACATAGAATTATAACTAATTAAGTAATTAATTAGATGTTGTTAGACATGATTAGAAAGTACATAGTAACATAAATAAGTCCATTATTGCACAATTGAAAAGAAAAGAAATCACAGGTTGTTAGACATGAATTAACATATGTAGTCATAGTACCGCATAATTAGCATTAATTGCAATTGTTAGTTCTGCAGATTTCACTGAATTAACGGCAAATTTAACAAAAGAGTGCATAATTTCCGTTGCACTGACTTAATCTGTCCAGCTCTCAACTAAAACCCAAGTTCAAACTCCTAACCCCTTTTTATTTGACCCCCTTCTAGTTTGCCTCTTTTTCTAAAGAGAATGATCCCCCACTGATGCCCCCCCTCCCCTCACGGATGTGTAGGCCGTGAAGGTAAACTGCCAACCCTGTCCAATTGCGCGCGGGACGCTGGTATCCGCAGCTCATCCCAAAAAAGGGTTGTGGAAGGAAGGACCTTGAATGCGTTTCCCCTCTGTTTGCAGTTTATCGTACCACGCACGGTGCGTTAGAATATGCAGCTGATGCTGTAAAGAGTTATGCAAGGACGGTTCTGGAATGCGTTTCCCTTCTATTAGCGATGCATTGAATTACGCGCGGCACGCTACAATTCGTTACTGAGGCTATAAAAGATCACTCAAAGGGCGGATCCCAGATGCGTTTCCGCTTCGTTTATAATGACGTCAAACTATATATGCGAACGGCAAATGAAAAGATCAACGTTATGCATCAAAGCTAACATTGCATTGTACTGGAAAACACGTGCAAAACCTTAAACAAACTGGTTAATTGCGTCATCAGTACTGAAAATGGATTGGTTAGTTGAAGATTACATTGTTTGACGCAATCGTAAAGAAATTCGTGATTAACATATGCTTTAATCAATTCCAAAGGTTTCTTGTGAATCACAGATTAGGGTAATGATAAATTTCTTAAACCCTCAATCTTGCAAAGCTCACGTGAAATGCATCTTCAATATAGGATAGTGCAACATCTATTTTATCACATGCAGGTCTGCCGAGAAAGGGGGTAGCCAAGGTTGTTACCAGGGGCCCGCGGTCTTTAAGGGGCTTGCAATAAAAGGTATGTAAAAAGGCTTTACAGGAGGTCTCATCTCTGCCCTTACCCTGGATCCCGGCCCGGCCTGGCCCGTCTCTCTATGGCCCTGATTAAATGGCCAGTGGAAAATGCAACGGGGTCACTACTTTTTTGAAACTTCAAAGAGCAGGGTTGACACATTTTCTGTGCAAATAAATACAGGGCAATAACTTCTTAATGAACTCAACAGGAATTTTGAAACAAATTAGTTTTTCAGTTTTGAACAAAACTGCAAATCATCCAAGCTGAGGAAGTATTATAGGTAGAGCATGTGTTTAAGAAAATGTTATAATGATGCAGTCTGTTCAGACTCTTTCAGATAGAGCAAAGTTTATGCAAGAAATAATCATTTGATGTATGGGATAGGTATAAAGGGCGAGTAAAGAGAGTGACAGGGCAGTAGGTTTTTTGGAAAAGATTGAAACAGGGTCAGCAGATTTTTCTGGAAGAATTTTCTTTTTCACTGGCCATGTTGTACAGAAAATTTTGCACCGTCCATATTGTTGCATTTTCTGTGAGATAACGTTTATTGGGAACAGTGTAGATCTACACTTATTTTAGTTCCCGTTTATCTCATAAGAAAGTATTTTGTAAGAGGGTAGTCCTCATTTTTGTTAAAATCTTGCTCGATCTCGAGAAAAATCAATAATACGTTTCCTTGGAAATAACCAATTAGCGTGGATTTTGGCTTATTCTTGGGGGGAGGGGAACTACGACCCTCTTCTGCTATATCGCATCAGTCTAGTAACCCCTTACAATTGTCGACTATTTTCTGCACAGCCTAGAATATCAGTCTATTTTTGCCCTGATCTTTTGAGCTACTTTACAAATGAATGAATTGATAAATCCTTAATTTTATTGCTATAAATTAATTATGAACGGGCAATGTCTGCAAAAAACCTTTTAACCTCCCGACAAGTCTCTAATCTTGGCAAGTTGGTGGCCATTTATCTGACTAAAAACAATAAGTCTCAACATAAAGGAGGAACCCTTAGGCCCCACTTGCGTATCTCGTCGTCTTCCGTCGTTCATTCATTTCTTTATTGTTGCATATATTTCTTTATTCTCTAACTTAATTCATGTGTTCCTCATTGTTCCGAGTCTTGATGAAGGGGATCCAGCAAACAGCCTGCTATTTTGTCTCTGTTGAAATTGAACATTTTACAAGCGGGTATCAAGCCTTTCACGTCCCTCATGCCCCTTTCAACCCTTCAACCCTTCAACCTTTCAACCATGGCTCCGAGAGTGGAGGGTACCTTGATGTCTATCGTCAGATTTTGCGTTCAGATGGGGAGGGCTAGAGGGGCTTAGCCCCTGCCAGTCAAAATTTTAGCCCCCTCCCCCCTCCTCGCTGAAGCTTAGCCTCCCCACTACATTGATTATCTACATGTGAATTTTAAGCCTCTTGAATAGAAAGAAAAAGTACCAACACTACGAAAGGAGTACGATCTGATATTACCTTCTCTGTCCAATCCCCCTCTGACTCATTTTGCCTGTTATGGGCTTTGAAGTTATTGAAACGTATCGTATCGCAGCTTTTTAACTAGCATCACTTTTTTCAAAGAAATGCCAACCTCTAAAAAACTTTATGTATTAGCTAAAGGATGGGGTGATGAAATATCCCCTCGCCCTACGAGATTCTACGGTTCGTCACAGGTGCATCATGGGGTCTTGCTTTAGCCCCCCCCCTTCCATTCAGAAATTTATGCGGGCATATGGGATGTGAAAGCATCTCCAAAAGACTCTGTCTTAGCTTGGATCTCTCCTGTGCTAATGAAGGCTTTTTGGATGATCATCTACTTACTCAGCGGTTATAAGTGTCACGCATATGGTCATTTTCCTTTCTTGAACAAAAACATCAACTGGGCGTCTTCAAGAGTATCTACAGTTCGAAAGATTATGTTCTCTAATCGCATCACGTCCAATGCTGGAAACCTGATTTCTAACCGATTTAAATTCACCACAATGATTTGTGTTGCAATATCAGATTGAAATGTTGTATTTATTATTGTATCAAGTTGTACTTTCTTTGCCATATAATCAGGGATGCCAGAAGCATTGATGGGCGTTGGGGGGCAAAAATTCTTTAAAGGGCAGTTTACCAACAAACATATACTGTAAACTTGTAGAAAATCTAAGAAATTTGTGTCTCATTGAAAGTTGATGGTAAACCTGCCATTAATTCCTATAGAGACATGAGTTGGCAACGTCAACCAATCTGAAATATACGAAATGGAATTGAGCAGGCCACTTCTCCCCCCCCCCCCCCCTCTTCCGGCATTGCTGCATTTAATGGAATTCATTTATATTCTATCAAAAATACAAATAACTATCTCGCTTTAACACTCTCGCTAGAAGTAATTTGTAATTAGCTAGCTCGGGTTTGACGGAATTACCCAGGATTTCACCGCCCCTGCATTCTTATAAAACACGTTTATTATAAACAGACGCTCTGCGTTGAAGATTTTTTTGGAACCTCAAAATCCGCTGTTTGGCTTTAAAGAAATGAGTTGGTAAAACCAAAAATACTTCAATGGCACCAAGTTGTACATCAATGAAAGTAAACTGTCATATGATCTGCAGTTTGCTTCATTCTTTAATGAAATATTGCTTAGCTTCACCGCAATGACGTAAAGAAACTGGAACGAACGCACTTTTGTTATCTCGTGGTTAATGGTGTGCTCTCCGTTCTCTTATAAGAAACTCGCTGTAAGAAGCGACATTCAATAAAGGTCTATTTAAAGTATCATTTGCACTAGCTAAAACAGTCGTTTTTATTGCGTGAAACCTTGTACACATTTTCATATAAGGTAGATTTTCACATTACCTGTGAATGGCAGTGCATCATGTAACGAGAAAAACTTTCTGCCTCGAATTCTGCCCCCTCGCACTTTCATGTAACGCTCGTGGCCCTGTCATTGAGGCAATACGCATTTTTTTAGCTTTAGTCGTAGCCAGTGTGGTGTAGAACTTCAGCAGTGACAAATGGGGCTCAAGGGAGGGGGGCTATTGATCTATTCAGAATGATCTATTCATTAAAGAAGAATCATCTAACGTAAAAAATCTACCTTCTCGCCTTAATTAGAAGGGGGCCCCGACCCCCTGAAATTTGGGGTCACAGATGAATTTATAAATATGAATTTATTCTAAATGTTGTAGTTATCTGTCAGCTTTTGATTCTCTTCCCCTGTGGAAACCTGCTATACGAAACATGCCTAATTTCATTTTCAAAATTGCCAAAAGGTTTGAGGACTTTTCGAGTAAATGAAGTTAGCTGTCCAGTTGTTACTACGTTAAGCCAAATTTCTTTTCAAACCTCCAGTTTGTCACACAGGAATGTCACTTTTAATTTGGTCTCCATGGTGCAAACGAACTACGGGTGCCAAGAATTTGATCTTTGTTCCTAGATGGGATATCCTAGCCGATTCTTAGCTTTCTATAAAGGATTTCAGAGTTCCATTTTTGCATATAAAAATTCTGGACATAGTGATCCTTTTGGTTCATTTAGTCTTCAATTGATGACTGTTATATCGTGTTTCATACTCGCACAACCATTATCTATTTTAAACTAATGACTCATCGCCTAAATCCGAAAATAACACACTTAAATACGCAAAAGATTCCCGGATCATCATGAGTTTGTATAAAGATTTAGCATCAAGTACGCTATGACATCGCTTTGCCGCTCGTCACCATATCGTCGGCACCTTTTTGCTATTCCATAAAATTCTTGCGGAAAAAGCAAGACGTTGCGATGATATTGAAAGATCGAGCCTCGCTGTCTAAGCACCCAACGTCGGCTGAATGAAGGCAGGAACACCTACTGCACCCAGGGGACAAAACAGTCTTATTTTCTGAGAGCACGAGGGGTGATTGCCCCTACAGCTCCCCCTGCTGCACGCGCTCCCCAATGCAGGACACAAATGGCTGTTTCAGGGCAGCTTTCTGTCGAATTGATACTTTTTTAAGTTTAATTAACAAGGGCAAAAAGTGACTTAAGAAATCGCGTCACGCTCCGTAATCAAACCCAATCAAACCTAATCAAACCTAATCAAACCTAATCAAACCTAATCAAACCTAATCAAACCCAATCAAACCTAATCAAACCTCTGCCTTTGGATGTAGAATCTTTTAAGGAAGACTCCCGTTTACAAGAAACCTACTAATAAGGGCCCTGAACTATTACTACTTACAACTCTACGAAACTCTCAAAACATCTCTCTAACCTATGATAATTTGTCGTTTTACTCAAATATGTGATTGAAACAATCATCTTCCAAAATTGTGGTGTATTTGCTAAGCTTTCTCAAGTCGAAATCAGTCAGTTTCATATATATAATAATATAATAATAAAACGAATATTTATACAGGATAAACACTTCAACAATTATAAACATTGCTGTTATCAATGTGTGTCCTGTGCCCTAAACCTAAAATGAAAATAAAAGAAACTGTTTTACATCAAGTCTGTCGAAAAAATCCTACAAGAATAAAATATATAAAACCTAATGTTACATTTAGATGAAATAAGGAGCATGTGCTTCAAAAGCTTGTTTCATAAACAGTTCTTATAAACAGGTTTCATTCCAAAATCCTATGTACCTGTCTCGAAGATTCCTGTGCTTCCAACACGTTCCCACAGATTATTTGCTCAAAACACGAGAAATTGAAACAGAATCCGCAGGTATTAGAAAATTCAATATTGGAGGATAAAGGGCTCGCAAAGAACAAAAGGATGTGTATGGACAAATTCTAAAGGCAATCAAATTCATATTAAAACTAAAATCGTTTATGATCGCTCATTTTGTCAATCACGCCAAAAATCAGAGTTTGATTTCCGAACAACATTTTAATAATACTCGATATAAACAGCCACGGGCGACAATCCTAAATATTGCAATGTGTGGTAGATGGGGAAATGCATTTTATGAAAAAGTTAAATGTTTAATTTTCCTTGCCACAAATACAAACAGACCCAATAAACTAGTCTTATGTTACAAAAGAAACGGAGGGAAGCTGAAAATAGGCTGCAATCGCCCCTCCTGCCCCCAGTAAAATAGCTTATATATTGTTATAGCTTTGAATCTGCCTTTGAAATTGTCGCCCTCCCCCTTATCTTGCAGTAGGCGTTCCCAAAGAAGCATACCGGAAACTGATGCAAAATACAAGATGCTGAAAATGTGCGGGAAAGTGTAGTTGCTGGGACAGAATCATGACCAACACGGCACATTTTTGCAATGCGATTTCAAAATTTGATAAAGGCATACCTGAAGAGTTTCGCATTGTAAAACGTTTTGGTTGCAAAAGGACGGTTAATGAGTTGTGACATTGGGAGATAAAGCATAAACCACACGAAAGCGCGGGAATCGTGTGATAACATTAGGCCCATTAAGGTGTTTACACTGATTCTACCATTGGCTTAACTGTGTCTCGTCTCCATGCCCATTGTAAAGTTTAAAACTTTGCAGGAGGGGGCAAAGGGGCAACTGCTAAACTCCCCCAGATAAACACTGAATTTTTGCAAGGTAATACTACTTTCATCAGTTCCCCTCTTCATCACCAGCTCTGAAGTTGCAATCATTTCGGGGTCTGTGGAGTGCTCAAGCTTACTCGAGGCCAAAATATGACCTACGATCTCTTATGAGCAGATGAAACTAAATTTTAACGCCCAAGTAACTTGACTCGAAATTAAATTCAGAATAATTTGCGAGGGCATTTGAGAGATCTAGGCATGGCATTGTAGTTCTAGAGGTTTTAAGAAACCTTCCTCGAAGACAGTTGCCATCCATTGTGCCAAGCTGCTATTTTAAATATGATTAGGAAAAAGCATGAGAAAGTACACGAGACAGCTATAATCTTCGAAGAATTCAAAATTGATCTGTTCCTAAGGTTAAAAATGCAGGATTTTGGTTTAAAAACCACTAACTTTTTTGGTCTAAAAATTCGGAAATCGCTACCAATGGAAATGAAATCATCCAAAAATGCAAATCAGTTCAAAACTGTGATAAAAGATTGGTATTTCGAAAATCAATGCGCATGTGACGCTTGCAATCAATAAATTCCATAATGTAATCTTCAAAATTGCTTCATTTTTAGTGCATTGTGCTCGCTCTATCGTCAAACTAACGTCAACGAAGGTTATTGCTAGTATTATTATCATTATTATTATTATCATAATCATTAAAAAGGTCTTTAAAACAGGAATCTAAGAGGTTAGATTTATAAATCTTTCTAGAGGCACATTAGGTGTTTTCTCCTCTCTGTCGATCGATTTTCTTGACATGCTCCAAGATTTAAACATATGTAGCAACCATCCAAACTGCATATTAAGGAAAGTCACAAATATCGCGACCAGTTGTACATACTACATATTTTGCTGCTGAAACAAGGAACGAAACAAGCCTGAACTGTTAAACATTTAAACGATTTTTATTTCTTTCCCAAACATATTTAAACGACAAGTGGTCAGATGTAAACTACCTAACTTTAGCGAGGTTTACACTTGTATTTTAATGAATGATGATTATATGATGCTTAAAAAAATAAATTATTATTATAATTATTATTATTTTATCGAAATGTGCAAAAATCTTGATCTAGACAACAAACATAGAAGCTATCTAATCAAGAGAAATCCCAAACATCATCATTAGATCTACTTTTTGCATAATTTGCTGTCGCAACAAAGCATTGAAATTTCCTGAGATTTTTCCATTCTAGGCAGCTTCCTATTTGAAAATTGTTAATTTATATTCACGATATTTGTATTATATTTATTTTTATATATATTATTCTTAACTTGAGATTAAATTATAACCGGGCCAGCCATTTAGCTACCAAGTACCGAAGTAGCGAGCTTTGTACCTGCTGAATTAAATAACGTAATGTTCGCGTTATCATTATCAATTTAACAGTAAAAAGCGTCTACCAAAAGCCAGCTTTTATTTCGCAAGAGAACGATGAATGGTCGATGAACCACACCCAAATTCCCGTTGATCCCGATCTCCGAACCATTGGTGGAAACATGTGCGAGGCAATCAGCGCAAACCCTCCTGCCTTGTAATTTGCATACATTCTAGCCACCGAGAGCACCTGCAATTTTGGATTGCGAAATTCAAGTGCGCTTTCTCTAGCATAAGTGGAAAATTAGAACAAAAACCAGGCGAATGAAATGGAAGCAACGCAACAGGCAGTCTTATCTATTGGATATAATGATTTGAGAACAGTAATTTAGCTGTAAGAGAAAACGCCTACTCTCTCTTTAGACAGCAGGCAATTTTGCTAGATTCTCACAACATTTCTTGCGCAAGAAAATGTGCGATTAATGAAGAAGCGTTTTCGTTAAGAAAATGATATCGATTATTCTTTCTCATAATGTTTGTAGAGAGCTCAGAATCCCTTAATTGCTGGCACGTTTTCGTAGCAATCGTAGGATTGCAGTACTGTTCGCAGCATCACAATAAATGTACGATTTTCAGCCTTATAAATTGAACCGTTTTGATGAATTGTCTAATGCAATAGAAAATGAAGTTTTCAAAAAACTTGAGCCTTTCAGGCCTTGCTTCACCAGTCAAGGAACGAATATTGTTACTGCAGCTATTTTTTAAATGAAAATAGAGTAATTTCTGCAAAAAAACATTTTTACATGCTGTCTAATGCTGGTAAACTCAGAACTAAAATTTTTATAGATTGTGAGGGGCCAAGTACTGCTTTCTTATAAGCCACTTTCTAATGATAAAAAGGCGTGTTTGGTTAGGTAGGAGAAAGACAGGAGAGAACTTTCTTGACATTTTTAGGAGTATTTCTTTTTTATGAATCGAGAGGCAGAAATTATTGACATTTATAGAAATAGCTGCCCAAGATTTAGGCAAAATTTGAAACAATATTTTGGTTGAAGTTTCGGGATACTGTGCGTTTCGTTTTCTGGACTGGTGTCACGACAAAAGCAAGATGTTTTTAGTTATGCAGGGGTATTTCAAAGGGAAATGTTTTAGCCTGTTGGCATCCAATGGATTATGCATTTACATTGTATGTGAATTTTATCGTGAATCCCCCCTTTAATGCTTAGCTACAAAGGTAATTAAATCTGTCGTTTGCAATGGGCCATACCTCTACTCATATTGTTCTTAGGCATTGATGCTCTCCTCCCCCGGGGGTTTTGGGGTAACTACCACTACACAGCCACGTTGACAACTGGAAGGGGGGTCTCCAGCAATAATTGACAGTTTTTACTGCTTATTCAAGGCGCAAATCAGCAGGCAGGGTTGCACCAGTCGTCCCCCCACAAACAGCACATGAAATGACACACCCTTCCACCCACCACAGGTAACTCGACTCCTTGGCTTTCGGTGGCGTTTGGCGGTTTCATCCACCGCGGCTCGGGCAGAGCGGGGATATTTAGCCGCCAATAAGCCTCTAATCTTATTTTAGCGTTATCTTTACGAAGATTGTTCAATATTTCATCGCTTTTGGAATATCTTTATTATAGCTTTGGCGTACTCAGTCTTCAAACCCAATTAGATTTTTCGGCGATATCTGTATTAATTCCCAAAATAACAGAGCATCCTTTATCTATGAAATCAAGATTACAACTTTTCCTGTTCATTTCTCTGCAATTCAGAATCGACAAAAGGATATGCTGCCCACGACGTATACCACTTTACTCAAATTTAATAGGCCGCTTTTGTTGCTGAGCCTTCGGGGAGACTAGCAATACAGATATTTATTCAATCAGCCCAGCTTGCACTTCGTTGTACTATCTTAGACCCCAAAGGCGGGCCTATTCTTAACTTGCCAGGAGCTTGCTAGGCCGTTCATGGCGGTCTGTATTACCAGGAGGTTTCTCTCAATGAGACAGATATTTTGAAATTCCAAGACTTTAAATACTTATAAAGGATACACAATTCAAAGCAAATTGTTTCAAAATTTCGCCTGTTACACAAAATACGCTTTTCTTTTACACTCGGTCAAAGCTTCTGTCAAAAATAGTTTTTCATATATATTTGACTCTTTTATACACAGTTTTCATATGATAAAAATGTAAAGTTCCTAGTTTAATAGATATTTTTTTGAAAAATAGCATTTCATGTGATAACTAATCATTCACGTGATCAATTTCAGCTCAATCATTCGCTGAGTCTCAATTAATGTCCAGGTCCACCCTTTCCTTCGTCTTTATGACGCATTACTATTAAAATAATAAGCCTAAAAATGAAAGCAAAATAGCAGAAAACATGTGTTGCTCGCATATTTTCCGCATGTCCGAATTAATGTCCAGTTTTATAGCGAACTTTATAAGCCTTCCACCATAGCAACCTGATAGACATGGCATGGTAACTGGTGGCGGAAATTTAGTAAATTGCTACGCAACGGCCACCAGTGGTTGAAAAGAATATAATTTACTACAGAAAATGGGAAATATTTATTTTTAAGTACTTTTCTTTGCCTCCAAACCGCAAGATAGTAAAACGAAATCAAACTTTACAATTTCCTCATTGATATTTGAGGTTTAAATTGCTATTTCTGTATCGGCATAAACAGCCTCTATGGGTGAGGTCAAAATTTTAGTCGATAACAGGGCAGTTTGCTTCACAAATTTAACCCGGTGTCATCTTTCAGAATAGCATCATCAGCCTTTAACATTTTCTGCCTTTAGTCGGGAAATTTTAGGCCGCATGGGGCTAGGGATACAGGCTTCTTCGTGATACTATTATATTAATATTTATATTGCGTTTATATTTTGCCACGCAGTATATGATGTTTAATCTCTCCTCTCTATGGCAAATTAGGAATCTCTAGATGTAAAGCCGCTGTGAATGCCTCAACTGTGTGAGCTGTGTGAAAAAGTTTCAAAAGCTGAGCAACTTTTAAAATGCTAAATTTATATTTTTGTTTATCTTTAACAACTGTTAGACACCTGAAATACATATCGCAGCATTGACTTGGTGATGGTGATGCCTTGAAATTTAGGGCCAAAAATTCAATTTTTTATGAATATCCTGTTTAGAAAATTAGAGGATGGGATTCCATAAGTTGATAAATACCAAAAGGTAGTTGAAACAGGAGCACAAACACAAAATTCAGATGTCTGACTCAGCGGTGGAAGACCACTGATTATTTATAGGTAATATCCTGAGCTACAACTCCAGATACATTATTGAAAAAATCATATCAACTCGACTAATATCATACGACGAAATTCAAGACAAACTTTTCCAACTAAACCAATAACTTGGTGGAAAGATGCCATTAATTTGAAGTAGGGAAGTAGGCAGCTGAAACTGTTTTTTGCACAGTTTAAAGATTCAAATATGACAATAAAAAGCCATATGGCTAGACTTGAATTGTTTTCGATTTTTATTCCAGATAACTCAATTCTTATAGTGAAATTTGAAAACAATATCTTTTTGCAAACTATTTGACAGATCTGCCAAAGATATAAAATTCTGCTTGGAGCATTCAATCAACATTGGGGACAAAGTCTTCTTCTGATGGCATCTTTCAAATTTGCTCTATTGTTTACTGATAAAATTCAGCTTTAATTTGCAAATTATCTGACATAAACAACACAAGATGGAAACTGAATTATGTAAATTAAACTTGAATCCTGAGCAAGCTTGGAAAATTACTGGAAAACTAAAGAAAAATTTGAGCTGAATATTGTGTCATGGACGCAGGTTGGAAAACTTTAATTTATTTACATGCTAGGCAGCTGTGAAGCCCAAGCTAAAGTTATTCTGACCAAAATTTATCAAAAAAGCTTAAAAAATTCTCCACAGACCATTGGACTAGTAGAATATGAGGGAAAAATTACTTCTTATTCTCGTAAATACAAAAGTTGCATTCTTTTTCGAATAAATCTTCCTTCCTAAAATTTCACTTCCAGCAGACTGATTTTTAATGTTTTGAGAAACAGGTAGAATTAGCCAGTGACCACAACCTAATCCAAAATTGCCAATTTAAAGCATTTCCTTAACTTATTCAGACTTCCTTGATGAACAACAAAGTCATTTTGATAAAAATTTTATTGATTAACTATAAAAACCCAAATCAACCACAAATGTACCACAATGCTTCCCCTAAAATTACAGCATTACTCAACTACTTAAAGACCTCTTGTTTTCACCTACTGTCTACTGTACAAAAATACTCAAGCTGCCTTGAACTTAGGGGAACAGACAAGTTTCAAAAGGTATAGACAACTGCTTGGAGGCAGCTTCAGTCATCGTCCTAAATGGTGTGATTAAGAATGGAAACCAAGCTGCTTTAAAACACAAAATCTAATGCTTCAAAGACACAAGTGGAGTTACACAAATGTTATGAATATTGAGCATTACCTAACAATTAATAGTCTAAATTGTTCTCAATTCTTCATATATATATGTATATATATACACTAAGTGAACAGCACCTAATATTTACAAACCAAGGGCCGACATAGGTTAATCATATGCAATTGGACAAACATGTAAAGTTGGGTAAGGAAAGGGCAAAATTAAAAACCCAAATGGCATTGGAATTAAATATGAAACAACTTTTTGTTGTCTGAAAGATGTTAACCCTTGCACATCACAGTTCAAATTTACTTCAAGGATTGAATTTAATGTCTAGTCAGTGCTGGAACTGAATTTAGCAGACAATCCATAAGATATTTTCCAACCTTAATTTGGATATCAAATTTGAAAAAGCATAGCAATTGGAATCAGGTGGAGAGAAATATTTTTGTTTTTGAGAGCAGAAACACTATAACTGGGCATACTAGAAGGGTGAAAAAGTTTGCTTCATGGCAGAGGTGGAAAAGTATCAGGACCTGTTAACGTGGTTTTCAGAAATTTTTCTGGACAAAATCATTTTCAATACATTTCACAAAAATTTTTGAAGTGTTCAAGCAATCACACAATTCTGGAGACAAAATCTAAGTCAAATTGGCATAAATACTTTCTCAACTTGCCTGTGAGCAGCAAATCTGAGCTGCCAATATAAACTGAAAGTTCCAAGAATGAAGGAAAAGTTTCCACCTCTGCTAAATTGTCTTTCTACTTTTTATGCAGTCCTTGCATGATACCAGACAAATCGCACCTCTGGGACCACTCAGCATAAAATATCCAACTTAGATCCAACACCGAAAATATCAATAAAAAATCATGCACTGTCACAGACCTGCTGTAGAACTTTATATTAACCCTGGACAAATTTTTTAGCTATTTGTCTAAATCATCATCTCACACAATGATTTTTTTCCTAGGATTAACTAGTACCACAAAGTTCTGAAAATGGCATATAAATCCCCAGTTCTCACATTATAAAAGTTTGTGTATATATAAAGAATGATCAACTTCTTCTCACCAATTCTAATTGACCATCAGCCTTGGGCTGGCTCACCCCAGGACGATCCCAGTTATTTGATATTCTGTTAACTCAACCACATGATTGGCACATAGGCAGAAATCCCCTTGTATTATTAACTGAGGTCTCAAAGTTCAAACCAATGAAAGGTCACTTGTCCTTCTCAGTGAACCCAGTTCTGCCCAGCAATTGGTATACTGCTGACAGTGGTGGCTGTCACATAAGGTGTTTCAAAGTCCAATGAACCATCCCCCATTTCATTTCTGATGATGCTTTCCAAGTCTTTTTGCAGCTGGAACCTGTCAGTGAAATCATGGAGTTCAAGATGGGACAAGTCACTTGGGAATGGGTCACTCTCTTGCTCCATTGGGACGGTATAGCAGTGGCACTGTGAATTGTCACTACTTTTGGTGACGGTCATGCTTCGTTCCTCTTTGAGGTTTGGTAGTGTGACTGACGGCAAGTACGGGTCTGTCATTGATGTCAGATTTGTGCCTTGGTTTCCGTTTCCAAAAATTGAAGTAGCTTTCAGAGGCATGTGCTGCAACCTTCGCATTTGCGGCTGTTGTGATGAGATGTAGCCTCTTTGGTTTATCTGCATGTGCAATTGGTTTGCTTGGCTGAAGAACGCTTGATTTCTTCTGTCTGCAGGAATGACCCCTGGTCCACAAGACACCAACTGACTCCTTCCCATCAAATTTGCAGGGTTTGGTGGCTGCCTCACCGGAGTATACTGAGACTGGGTGCTTTGGGTGGTCTGGTATGGGGGAGGGGCTTTTTGCAATGGCATCATGCTATGCAAGGTCTGCATGCTTGGCTTCGTTTGGACACCGGGCGTACCGTAATACGAAGCTGGGCTTTCATATCCAGAATCTCCACTTTGAACTGATGAGAAGCTGTCTGAATGTGGTCTGCTTGTATCAGTTGTGTAGCCACAGTTCCCATTCATCATATTGGATTCAAATTTCAGACTTTCATCAAGATTTATGGTGTCAGTCTGCCGGCCAAGCGTCATCGATTCGACAAGACTTGCAGTTGCTTCCGCGTCTGAGGCCCCTCGCGGTCGCCCTCCGACATAAAGATCAGCATCAATCGCAGCGAAATCATCCTCCAACTCTTCGCCAGGGATTGGAGTTAGGCGGCCAACACTGCTATGAGTTGAAACGTTGGACGTTGAACGCGGCCGCGTGAAGCTATCTGCGGTCAAGATGAAGCTGCCCCCGGTTTCGTCGAGGTCGGGCAAATTGGACAATGAGTCAGTGCTGGAACAAGGAGATGTAGCTGCGGCTGAATCGCTTGACTGAGCTTTCTTTTTACTGTTTCGTGATGAGCTCGACGATGCGGAACCCAACGGTGAAAGATTGCTACCGAATTCCTCAGGCGATCCTGTCGGATTTTTCTTCCTTCCCCCTCCTCTTTTTCGCTCGGTTTTGCCAGCTCCGTCGACGGAGCCCGATCTCCTTCTTGGAGATTTTCCCGGCTTGGCATCTGGGTTTAAAACCCAATATGAACTTTTGCCGCTTTGGTCATTCTGAACTCTCATGAAACGACTGTGTAAGGACAAGTTATGACGGATGGAGTTCTGAAAACAAAAAGAAACTCTCTTATACAAGCAGGCCTAGTCACTTTGCCAGTTATTTCACATAAATTAATATTTTGAGACTGATCAAAGCATCAAATATAGGGAACTCCAACAAGAGAAATAGGAATTTGATGACATAAAGGGGAGGAGATCTTGTCAAAGCAAAATCCAGCGATAATTTTAGGATTTACAAGTGAAATGTCAGCCTTGTAGTCAAACGAATTTGAATAGAACAATTCTGCAGGTAGGCTGTATATAATTCACATGGTTTTCGTCATCGAATTCAAACCAAACCAAAACACATCGTTACGGAAGTTTTAGTTACAAACTTCGCCGTGTGTAAATATTTTAGTACTGAAAAATGATTTGATTTGAGGAGAAAAGAATAATTTTGTAGAAATTGTGAGAATGCAACTTGCTGGTATTGAAAAGGCAGTGATTGTGGAATAACATTGAATTAAGCTTCGTCGTGTTTGAAAGCGCGCCTAGGCACATCAATTTGAAATACGATGCAGTTTTAACTTATAAAATTACTACAGCTCACCTTCCATCCTGCTGATGAAGTTGAATCACCCTTATCCTTGAAATATGAAACATTTTTTACCATCCACTCGTAAATCTGTGCCAACGTTAAACGTTTCTCCGGCGAGCTATCGATAGCCTGTGTTATTAAATCTGCGTAGGATAAATTTCCCCATGCATTCTTCCGATTATTCTTTCTTGGGCTTGTTCCTTCGCCGAACTTTTTCACCCCTTCGTGGTGTTCGTTTGGCACACTGACATGCGACTGGCATGGCTCTGGACTCTGTTCTGCCTCAGTTTTGCTATCAGCTATAAGCAATGCAGGATCTGGAAGAGGCCAAGTGTGAGATCTCGGTCGGTCGATTCTATCGTCCAAAAATGGCCCGTCATCAATTATAACATCCATTCTTGATATCGAAATTTAGCTACCAATATTCTTCGATTTTCGCAGCGATTGCAGTCCAACTTCTGCACCGTTTGCAGTCGATTTAATATCTAAAATATCTGATGACAAAGTTCGGGTAAAAACTGCGGAAAACTCCCACCTAGACGACCAGTTTTGCCCGCATCAATCCTCCGATCGTTCGTACGTAAATCATGCCGCTTCACATTCGATTTGCACTGAAATTTCAATTCAGAATTATCTCTTCAATGTCACAGGTGGACCATTCCCGTAATTCGGGGATTCCTATTGGTAATTACAATTGACTATGAATAGGCGCAATTGTTTTAAATATAATGCGTCTGTCAATCAACGCCATTCAACCGTACAAGACGCCGATTGGCCAATTCATAATAATAACATACGTCACGCTCCCCCGCCATCACAGGCTGTCCATAGTTGAGGAACGAGCGCTTCGATAGATCCTTCCGTCAACCAATTTTCATATATTATGTAATGTAAAATAACAGCTTTTTAAAAAAATCTAGAAGCTGGAAATTTTTGGAAATTAAACGTACATGCGAATGTTTAAATTCTTGAGCAATTTAAAAATTCTTACCAGCCCTCCCTTTCAAGAAAACTTCGAAAGATACCGAACAGTGTCTTAGACAAAAACAAACGGAATAATTACTGTAAAAACACTGAGCCCTTTTATTTACTATCAATATCTTTCTATCAAATGGACAAGGTCAGACCCCCCCCCCTGCACCTCATTCTCGAAGAGAAATAAATGATCTTTCGTATTGCAAAATTAACATGGTCTATATTGCATGAAAATTGACAGCTTTAGACTATTTCAGTTCACATTATTGTTGCTGTCAGAGAGCAAACTCAAACTCAAAAAACTAGCCCATCAAACGCAGAGTTGTGCAAGTTTTTTGCAGCTGATATACAAACGATTTTAAAACTCAACTTTTCTACGCGAATGATTTCGGTTTAACGTGAGAAAAAACTCTCTTCTTCACTTTGCTTATGATAAATATAACCAAAAATTTTTTAATCACGCCAAATTCTGGAGAAATAACACAATGAGGTAGTTCTAACTTCTGTGCTTGGAAACTTTCCCTGATTTATAAATACAAAAAAATGTAAGACTTGAAATTATTTTTACGAGATAAAAAAAGTATAATATTGTTGCGGTCTATCTACTTGGGTAGTAGCAAAGTGTTATGAAGGGAAAACGGATGACTCATGGGCCAAACAATAACTGTCATTGTCATCCATGTCGTCATTATAATTACGTCATCATTTATCGTCATTGCATACTCTTACTCATCATTATCCATCATCATAATCATCAATATCGTCATCGTCATCATCATCATGGTCATCATTGGCATCAACATCATCATCACCATCATCATCATCATCATCATCATCATCATCATCATCATCATAATCATCATCATCATCATCATCATCATCATCATCATCATCATCATCATCATCATCATCATCATCATCATCATCATCATCATCATCATCATCATCATCATCATCATCATCATCATCATCGTGATCACAATCATCATAATCATCATCATCTTCTTCGTCAATGTATGATAAATGCAACAGTTTGCATTCAAACACAATACACTCTGCTTAAAACTACGTCATTTTGTTAAAATCACATGGCTATCCGTTTAAAAATGTATTTCACGTACAAGCAATATTTATTGTGTTTTTGCAAAGGCATTCTGTTTGTTCAATGGCAATATAGCGCCTGATTAAAGTCTATAATTTCGACCAAGAAAGGACGCGACGTGGCCGCAATACTCGAGTACAATACAACATTTATATGTGATAGAGGGGCCTCTTCCCGACGCGTATTTTAAGCAACTAGATAGTGAAATAATAGCTATTGTCTGCAACAACAGAGGCTAGTCATGGTCATGCCAACTGCAAGTTTCGGCCTGTTTGTAGGTAAATACTTGCCCTTGTTCTGATGTTCAGTCCACGTTGTCAAGTCATATTGCCCTTTAGGGGCTGGAAGAGTTGGAGTAAAAATTCATCATCAACCGAATAATCAAATTATAATAATTCATATCCTCAGGTAGGGCATAGGAAATATAAATCCGAAATAAAAACGTGTTTCAGGTTTAAAAAATGGTTCATAAGAAAGTAGTACTAAGCTCCTCCTTTTAAAAATGTTCCGTAGCTTGTGCAGAGTTTCACAACCTAAAATCTTTGCGTGCTGAAACGAGAAATTCGCAGCCGAGTTTGGACGAAAATGTCCTTTATCAAAGAACTACGAAGCTTTTCAGCCTAGTCAGAATAAAGATAGTTAATTCATGCTACCAAAATGATTTGAAACATTGGATACTGTAATCTGGGGATTGCAAAGAAGGGTCGAGTAATGGTGTAATTCCAAACTTTTTTTACAAATAAGTCTGTAGACTACCAGCACTATCAGTTTCGTAGCAAGAGGGGCAAGAAGGGGGCTGTCGCTAGAGAGTTTTGTGTATGAAATAGGTATACGCTAGGTTTTAAAAATGTTTCCACTTGTAACCCACTTGACCCCTTTCATCTCTTGGCTCATTTGCTTTTTGAATCCTCCCCCAACTAATGATCAGGCCTGGCCTAGACCACTGCATATACTACCAACTGTGATGGAACAGAGATTATCAAATCCAATAAAGCTGCGAGTGGAAATTAAATACGACCTTTTTTCATTAAGTAAGCGATACTAAGAGAGGTTTCAATTTTAACATTTGAGTTAAGCCTGCTATTCAGAAGGGGGGGGGGAGAGATGCACTTTTCGATATGTTTAGTTCTCTTAAGAAAATTGCAATTGTGACCCAGAGATAAACAGTTATTGTTGTTGGCCTTTGTCGTGAAAGTATCATATCTGAAAAAGAAAGCTTTAAAAAAAGATTTATATTTTATATCAACTCAAATCCAATTCAGTTCAACTCGTTAGTCCCAATATCGCCAAAAATAAAACATTAATTTGAAGATAAAAATGAATGAATGATTAAAGACAAACATTGGTGGAGAATGCAAAGTTGCAAAATTGTTAAATTATTATTTCAGCATCATAAACTTCACTTGTCTTACCAGTATCTGAACAAGGAAATTGATAGATAGACAAAATATCTAATCATAACAAACATTCGTAGAAACATGCTTTTACGTGTTTTTACAAGAAAACACTGAATGACCTCAATAGCCATAATTTATTTGCAGTTCTAGGACTTCGCTAGAAAAAAAATTTAAAAATTGAAGAATTTAATATTTTAAACATTTAGTACCTCCAGCGATCCAAGAATTTCACTAATGAATACTTTTTTAAATTTCCAAGAAACAAATATCTTAACCTATCATATATTTCTTTGAAGAAAGTTGTTGTGGACAAAATGATGCTTTCTTTCATCAATAAATCGATGGAATATCTAAAAACAGTTGCTTTTTATAAGAATGGAAAGTATTTTCTGCAGCAAAACACAGTAACATGTTTTGTTTCTTTTGCAATACTCAGCATTAAACTTTCTTGAAATTTTTAACGGCTGAGTACTACTTAAAAACCAGTTTCTTATATGATGAAAATCTTGCATTGATCTTGCTGGGTCAAAGCAATAAGTTGCAATTTGTTTGTATCTATGCATTATAATTGAAACGCGAGAAAAAGAAATAACAACAAATAAAAATCAAAATTCCTCGTTGGGTTGTGTTGCCAATGCGATTAGTGACGCCGCAAATTTCGCGATGCATCAAGCTGGTACAAGCAGATATTTTACGCCTTTGTGTGATTGACATAATCTATTAATTACGCGAAATTAATCGAATCGCGTTTTTCTAACTCTTCATAGCATAGATAATTCCATATTCACAGGATATCGACCAAAGGAACCATCTGCCAGCCAATGACGTAGCTTCTAGAAGGTACGGGTGGGAGAGGGGCGATTGCCTCACTATTTTAAGATTGCTTTTCGAATATTTAAGATACTGATAGACAAAAGCTAAAGTTTGAGCGAGTGAGCACTCTGAATTGTAGACGTCATGTTGTCTACCTGGTCCCCAAGGTCATACATAGAAGCGAGGTTGGCCTCTTAATTACAACTTGCTTTGACTATCGCTAATGATTAGGCTTTTAGATTGGGGATTTCTGCCCTAAAATAACAATTTTAGTAAAATAAATAGACAAGAATTAAATATACCATTTCCTCTGATTGGCGCAAAATACATTCTCCTAAGAATACTGACATCTCATTGGCTAGAGGTTCTGGGTTGCATGCAAGCCGATGCGAAGGAGCAGCATTACTGGAGTTGTTGTTGTTGCTGTAAATTGCTACAAAGCAGTCGTATACGATAATCATTAAAGCCCCTGCGGGGCATCACACTGGTAAAACTCTGGTTATCAAGTCTTCAAGACTATGCATAAGTCAAGTGAGGTTGGGTAGGGAACGCAAAGGACGGATGGAATATGCGGTGAAGCATTATATCGGAAGTGAACTACATTCAAAACAAAAGTGGAATCAATTTTCAAAAAGCTATTCATAAGATGGCTACAAATTTGTCTTCCATTTTGACTCTCATTAGTGACTTAAGTGAATCTTTTCCAAGATGTTTCTTATGAATCTGTTGCATATTTTCATATTATATGTTGTGATTCTATTTTTTGCCTTGAGCAGAACAAGAAATGCCCTTTCAAACTGCTTTCTTGCACCTGTCAAAACTTTTTTCCCCTCGGCATACCAGAAGCGCAGCAAGAAGGTCTTCTAATCGTGGGAATCTGCCAGATTTCGCAATCTTGAAAGCTTGAAAATTGCAAAAGGAGAACAGAGACTTAACTGCGCATTATTCGGAAAGAGAGCTTGAATGATGATGACTACAGCGAGAAATTGTGATGATGATGATGATTGATGATGATGATGATGATGATACTGATGATCGATGATGATGATGAATGATCAAATAAACATGATTAAATGATGATAAACATTGAGGTTAAAAAACGATGCTGCTGATGAAGCCTGAATGTGGTTTTGATTCATCTGAAAATTAACTGCCTTTTCTTCTAAGAAATGACCAAAACTCGCATTATTGGCTCATCACAACTCATAACCGCTTCTCTATCTGTAGAAAAGCATTCATTCAGTCAGTCTCACGCCCATAATGATCAACAAATAGTGACGACTTCCGTCTTTAAATTTCTGGAAATTATCTTTGAAGTGGTCACACAATGTCCCATGCACGAAGATTTACTACTCATATTATCAATTTTCCATCTATCCACGGGGCACTCTGACGTATTAGACGGTGTCTCACGAACGGGAAGGTCTGGAGAATTGGTTATTTCTAATGACTAAAGTGCCAGGGGTTTCAGGTAACGTTGATGGTCGAGATCTAAGATATTTTAAGCAAATTTAGAGACTAAAATCGCGAATTATTAAGCAATTTTGAACCTCCTGACATTTTAAGCAACGTTGATGTCTAAAACCTGCTAACTTGTATGCGAAGCATCATAAATATTGAGCAATATTGTTTGCTAGGTGCTTAGTCAACTTGTCTAATGAACAGGGCCACTCAGCATCCTGTTTTATGCATTTCTCTGATTGTGCTTTTGTGCTGCTAATAACTTGGCTACTTTCATTAATTACCATGAAAAATCACATAGTCGTCATCATTAAAATCTACAGACAAAATAATATTAATCTCCCCTTGGAGAATTCTTCTTCCATTAAAAAACGTTTTACTGAATGAAACGATTTCGTCTATAATTTCTCCAGGGAATCGACAGACTTTTAATGTTAATCTCAATTACCCTTTGGGACATTTTAGACAGGGGGTAAACCAATCTGTGCCTTGGAAGGATGACAATTAGCAAAGGTCTTTTTTGCAAGCAATGGAAGAGTTAATTCTGTGATGGTATGTATTCCCCCGTCCAAAAATTTTGTAAACATGGGCACTTACGAAACTTAACAATCTGGGGGCACAGACGAACTTGTAATAATGCAATTAAAGAGAGAACGAAACACTACATTCAGATGTTCTAATCTAATAGACCCTACCATCATTTTGAAACCTAGTTTAATTAATTCGGTTTGGCCATGCCCACTTTCCTGGCAAGGTGTTCGATTTATCTTTAACATGGTTACAGGTTTAGATCCTGATTAAAACGATTTTTCACGTGATCGTCACACACTTGTGATAACGATGATGATGATGATGATGATGATGATGATGAAGATCGTGATGATGATAATGATGACGATGAAGGTAGTGATGATGATGATGATGATGATGATGATGATGATGATGATGATGATGATGATGATGATGATGATGATGATGATGATGATGATGATGATGATGATGATGATGCAGTGATATCAATATTGATTGCAATGATGCTAATGTTTCTAGCTTTGCTAATAACTGTGAGATTGAGAGGTCATTTTTATAAACTTAACAGAAAAACTATGGTTTGCATTTTCCTCTCCTATCGTATTTTTCAAACGCACTTTGATCACACTTTTGTCACAGTGGGATCAAATGAAATGAAACACGCCTCGTTGTTAGCTCTTGATAATCCAACAGCTAGTTGCTGGTTGCAGAAGACACAATATGACGTCAAACGGACATGATCCCAATCTGGTGCAGCTTGCAGGAGTAGGATATGAAATTCAATCTTGGGTGGGGAAGAGGAAGGGATGAATTGTGTAAAATGGAACAATTTATTGCTAAGCGTTTGAGTTATTGGATGTTTTCTTGCCAGAAAGAGGGAAAAGGGTCTGGTCTGTTACATAATGGTGGAGGGAGTCTCGGGGGGGGGGGTATAATAACAACTATATTGTAGCATGTACGTGTTATTTTTTAGGGGTACCTTTCTTCCAAAATACAGAATTACTGTATGGGTATACATTTTGAGACAAGAAGAAGTTTGGAATCATAACATGTATGAAATTGACACGATGCGATGAATCTAGCATCTTTATAAACTACAATGGTCTTTTTATTTTGTGACTTTGCACTTTTCTTGTCAATGACACAGCATTATGGCCCCAATTTTCTTCTCAAAATGGCACGTCCTTAGCACGTACGTGAAGATACACCCCCCTCGTGGTGATAGCGCAGGGGTATTACAGTTACCACTTTGTGGGGTTTTCGCTATTCAAATTTATTATACGGACGCCTGAAGCAGGAGGTAGTTTGTGCAGCTGCTTCTTCTGCCATTGCAAAAATTTGTATGTTGTTAGTGATTTGCCTTTAGTATTTTTTGGATGTGCCCTGATGGACAGATGCATTCCTGGAGACGTAAATCGGAAGGGAGGGGTTTTAATTCATGGATTGTGTTAGAGGGGACAAACCTTTTGCCCTGGAAAAATCATATTTTCTCTCCTCCTGAAACTCGGATAAACACACTGATTTTTCGTTGTGAAAGCTGTCCTTTACCGTCTAATTTGTGCCTGCAAGAAGCAGGTAATTTCATAGCTCGGGAGGGAGGGGAGTGGTACTACCCTCATACCGTTTCAAGGTACGTTCCTGTCAGGAGAAAGATTTTAACGTACGAAAAATTCAACTCGAGCAACGAACGAGTCATCGCAGCCTATAAATGGATTGAGTGAGATGAGCCTGAGGTTTAGGAATAATTCCACTTTTAGCTTCGATGCTAATATCAGATTAACTGTTTGGTTTGTAAAGGAGACTGAAATTAAATTACATAAAATCCAGGCAGTAAAGAGAATTATCGGCCATTTATGAAGGTTATATTGTTTTAATATGGCGAACTGGTTGGTGTGGGTGACAGGTTTGATCAATGTATCACAAGTGATGTCATTTTCATCTAGGGGCGGTAGCTATGTCATCGGTTTTGTTCTCACTAGGCCTTGGGAAAACACTTTCTTTCTTAAATTTGTAAGAGTTTGCTGGGCAGAAACTGCCCTTAATCGAGGGTGTCTAGAGTAGAGGGCAATAACCCTTCCTGCCCCTCAAAAATGAGCCAAAAAATTCTTCTACTTACTGTTATTTTGCCCTTATTTCTCAATCATTTGCCACCCTTATCCTGGGGAGCATGCTTAATTATAAGAATACTTAATTTTTTGCTGAGCCCCAATATTCTTAATCTTTTGTTATTTTCAGCCTCGGAATATTCTAATATTATTCTTAGCGCGGCAGAAAATACGGATAAGGCAATAAATTGTTATTATTATCATCAACGCCAAAAACGCACACCTATTACAAGTATGGTGGCTAACAGAACAAGTCATCAAATAAAATCTAAAAAATAGACCTACAGAATATCAAAGAAGAAGGAGTAAAGAAGTACGAGTAATCAAATGTCATAAAGAATTCAGAAGTAAAAAACACCAGCTAAAATTAATTGTTTCACAGGATCTTGGGCCTGAAAATATTCTTAAAATATTCTTAAATTTCACCAATTTTGAGCCTCATTATTCTTATAAATTGTATTCTTATAAAACAAAGAGTGTATAACCGCTCAAGTAACAAGACAAGCAGCCCATACGCGCGTGCAAGGCAGACAGAGACACACGATAACGCAACTCTGGTGCTGCTTAAAAGAGGCGACATCATGCTTTACAATTCGCAGTGTTTTAATTCTTTTGATTAATAAACGTAATAATAATCTAATTTTCAAATTCTCAGTCGCATCCGCTTCGGTTTGAAGTTTTTAAAGGACTCAACAAATCGGCCCACATTGCGGCTGTCTAATTCAATGACGTCATCAATCAATTGGTCTAGACATCAGAGTGGCAAAGACGGCACAGCACCGCTTCGCAAGTGGAAGAGAGGCTGATTGAAAAGATTAAGCCAAAACTATCTTGCGGTTGGCGTTGCCGCATGCGGGGCCCAGGTACATCAAGTGCCTTGGTATAACTCCCCAGGTGCATCAAGTGTCCCAACAATGCATTCAAGGCAAATCTAGGCCCGAAGATCTTCGGCATACGCTTTGTTTCTAGGTTCGGCGTAGAAAAAATTATGGAAAAAGATTTCAATCTGTGCAAATTGCATGGTTGTTTAAGAAGCTTCTGATGTTTGCAGCGTATCAGGCCAATTCTACTGGGGCACCTTAAACGTGCAGAGAACCCTGGGGTAACCCTACTCTTCCATTTCCTACCCTTTGAGCAGTGGATGATGGCATCACCACCTTGCACGCTTAGTTCAAAGGTTCGAATACAAAATTACGATGCCTAAGTTTTAATATTCAACATTTAACATGATTTACTTGATTTATCGTGGCAAAATGTTGGGAAAGAGGGGGAGAGACAACCACCCCTTCCTCCAACTCGATAATTTCAAAGCTCTTGTGAAAAGGGAGGTATCTGTAAAAACAACAATTCTTCCAGACTCTTGAAAAACAATAAATTGCTTTCCAATTTCAATACAAAATTCAAATGCAAACACATAAGCACTGAAGTAAACGAAGAACATTTTTCTCAAAGCTGCTCAAAAGCTGCTAAACTCCTAGAGCACAAGGTGAGACCCTTCACACCTCTGCACATCATTTTGCATCTGCAAACTTTTGAGTTTCAGAACTTATCAATGATTCTTTATTTATTAATGTGTTACATTGTTTTTCATTTATTTATAAAAATGATAACGACTGGTTACATCGCAAAGTTACGTAATGCCACGTTACGTAAAAGTTTCGAGGTGGAGAAATGTTTCAATAAATAATAATAATCATTAATAATCTTTAACAGGTTGGCTTGTTTACACCATGATAATCGCAGTCTTTTAATTCAACGGCAGCAAGTGATAAAATGGGAACTTGTGTAGCAGTTAAGAGGACATTTCACACCCTCTTCTCCTCACCTAGTGAAAGGAGGAGCTACTGCCTCGTAAACCCCCCTACCTGTGGCGAGCGGGGACTGGTTTTTGAAGATTCGCCCAGAATGCTTATTCAAAACATAAGTATCGTTAGATTATATAAATCAATAGCACGGTAATAAGAAGGGCTAGCCTGTCGGCAAAAGCATAATAGATCGGGAAAAATCAAATAAAAAGAAGGAGCTACCGCTTCCATAATTACTTGAATTGTTTATGAGTTAATGTATATTATTGGTGAATCAGCAATTTATTTCGTAGCAGCAAGTCGCGCTTTTTGAATAAAATAGAGAACACATATCCATGCTTTGTTTAGGGTGGGTGTAAGCAGAGTGTTCGACTGTCACTGTAAGCCCTAGCGCATTTTGCAAGGAAGGATGTGGAGCAAGAAAGTGCGAGAAATTGTGGGCGACCCAAACTTGAGCCGGCGCGATCCGGAAATATAGATATTTTTATATTCATATTGCTTTAGAAACCAATAATTGCAATGATAAGGAAAACACTTCTTAATTTGTATTGTCTAGTTCAAAATTCGCTCTTCTGCCACGTCGAATTAAATAAAACAGTGATAAAACAACTATACTAGAATCCCGTTAACTCGAACCCTCAGTAGCGACAGCAAATTTCGTCGGACCTAGCGAATGTCCGAGGTATCCGAAGTCTCGATAGGGTTGGCAAATTAATAGGGGGCAAGATGTCCATACGACTAAGCTAATGTCCAAGTTACCCAGGGGCTCAGTTAACGAGATTCTACCGTAGGATTCTATGGGTTATTTTGTGTCTGATAATGTTATTAAAATTATACATAATTGCCAAGCATTCGGAGCAATGACGATGCCTCATTTAATAATTTATCAAACCTAAATGCGTTAATGTCCGTAAATCGACAATCTTAATAGATGATTAACTACATCATTACCGTTATCCCGGGCCAAACAAACGAGATAACGGTTTTCGCTGTCCTTTCAAAGCCTTCATTAAAACACATGAAATTGTATTTAATTGTAGTAATTAAATATCATGACGTAATCGCTAGATGATTTCTCCTTATAAGGTGCAGATTTATAAGCCGTAAATTTATCATGTTTCCTTAGTAACAAGGGCGTTCCGGAAAATACTTCACCTTCCTCTGGTTTTGAAGCTCGATTACCTTTTACAATATCGTAAAGCCAAGAATAGCCTTCCTTATGCTTATTGGCTTTAGAGGGGGCTGCACGTTTTTACTTTTAAGAAACTAGTCTTAAAAGTAATACTTGAACTTAAGAAAGAATGCATCTATTTTGTTCATAAGAAAGAAGTACTCGGCTCTACATAAGGTTTAGACAAACCTTTTGCCAACCTTAAACGATGGTTTAATTTCAGCAAAAAAGAAAAACCTTTCCCCTTAACAGAAATGTAACTAGATGTCTTGAGGAGGGAGCACTCCGATGATGATAATCAAAACTTCTCACCCCTCCCAGTTGTAGATATTTTAATCTGTATGTCGACAACTATTGACAGCCAATCCTCGCTGAGTACGAGTTTAGAATAATGCAGATAATACATCGCATTTTTGAGTCATTTCATGATAAAAACTCTTTCACATACACCAAGAATTTCGACACCATCAATCTTGTATTAGATATAAATTGATATAAAATTTGAATATACTAATCAATCTTGTATTAGATATAAATTGATATAAAATTTGAAAAGACGAAAGAGACCACTAAATCTAACCCTTAAATAAACCTAAGCTCAGCCTAAACCATAATCCTTAAGCTACCACTATTATGAACCCTGGCCAAATTTCCAACCCTAACCCTAACCCCAACCCTAGTCCTATTGCTAATGACAGCTAATCTTTGCAGGGCCGCCAAGTGGGAGGGGCAGTGAGCAGTTTGCCCCAGGGACTCAGCTTCTAGGAGGCCTCATCAACTTATATCAAAATTTTCATTTATAACCTCTTTAAATACATTCAAGGAACCTCCCAATAGGAGCAGCCTGCAATGTTCCAAAAGTGCCTCCAGATTCAGTTCCTTTAGATTCCTATGTTTTCTTCCCCTTCTGCTCGCTTCGATCACAGACACAAGGGGCCTCGAAAACCTCTCGGCAGCCCTGAATCCTATAATCAGTCCTAAAGTTAACCCGGACCTTACCACAAACCCTAAACCTCACCCTAACCCTAATAAAATACACAACTCTTCAGCTCCCAATTGATAACACTGAATATGTGAGTTTGTCCATCGGAAAAAACATGGAAAGGAAGCAACAAATATTATTTCGTAATCAAAGATATTCAATATTGGGGTTTCTTGACACTTAAACTAGATATTATGGGGCCAAATGCTGGCGTTGACCCCCTGCATTGAAAGGAGGGAATACTCTCTAAGTAGGGGAATGGCTGTGGCTAGATGGGGGCACGACTGTACATTTTACTTGAAAAAATGCATTTTGTCTCATTTATGGGGTTTAGGTTTGACCCTCTAACGCATCTTCGTTGAGTTAAATACTTGGGAAAGAAAATGGGGTTGGTATTTATATTTATATTGTATATAATATTCTAAGAGACAATAAAAGCTATTTGATACCCTAAAATATTATTTTCACTTTATACTTAACAGTATAGATCCAAAACGTACTTTTCTTTATATTTTGAAGTACTTTTCTTTCTTTAACTTTTCAGTTGACTGATCTGCTATCAAACCCAAAATATCTCTCTAATGCTGCTTCTGATGAGCCCGATCTTTTCCCAAGTCAAATAAGAAGGCCATTGAAGCAGCAACAGCAGCTAGAGATGTACTCACAATACCAGGTCCGTACATATTAAAATCCTGTGCGATTCCACCAACAGTCGGGCCGATCATTCTAGCCATGGACATAAATGAATCACTCAGTCCCGTCAACAGACCCTTCTCCGCCTCACCTCCCTTCTTGTACATCAGAGTCGAGCTTGCGACTCGTAGCACTGACGTTGACACGCATAGAGGAATAAGGGCGATGAAGATATACGTTATGTCCGGCGCGATCGACAGGCAGGCGAGCGCAAAAACGAGCGTAGCCGAAAAAAAACGATGCATGGACTCGGGTGATTTAAAACAGCCCGAAATCCATCGAACACTAAATCCGCTAAGAACCCCTAATATTGCGTTGTATGACATGATGTATCCGTTCGTTTTCGGTGAAGTCGCGTGGCGATATTCCAAAATAAGATTAAAACTGCTCCGAAATATAATCATGGACAAACTTGCGAGGAAACGGACGACAAAAATATCGGCAACATTTCCCCAAGGAACTTGTCGTATCGCGGTTACAAATTCCACAAGGGAATGCGAAGGTGAGGTTTGCCTCGTTGTGGGTGAATTCGCATCACAGACATTCTCTTTCGCGCAATCGCCAGTTCTGGCAGCCTCTTCTTCAATATTTCTATGGCAACGAGCCTCTGCTCCACTTTCCTCATCCCCTTTTGATGCATTAGGCCCATTTTGATAAGAATTCGAGTTCGCTGATGATGATTTCGTTTCTGGGATTGCGAAATAAACAAAAACAGCGTTTAGAATAAAAATCAAACCTGTGATGAACGCCACTGTTTGGAAACCATACTGACTCATAGCAATATGCCCACCAATCATCGGACCAATGATAAAGCCAGAACTGCAGACTGCATTCAGGGTTCCTAACGCTGCGGGGCGTTCCTGGGGAGGCGTTACATCTGCTACATAAGCCTTGATTATTGCTTGACTGTGTTTCAACAAACCTGGAAAAAAAGAGGCTAGAAAAAATATGGAGTTTTCATGTTTCTTAGTCTTGTAGTAGAGGCTATGTTCTAGACTCTAACTTGACAATTTGGGACAGTTTTGGTAAAAGCATCGGTCAGTTTTCGATTGAAGAAAACCTTCTATTTAAACCAACTCCTTCAAAAACTTTATGAGACAAATTTGGCATGCTTTTGAGAAGAAAAGGCAAAGGGGTAGAGGCTGGGCCATTTCAGCAATTTTCTACTAGAAGAGTATTGATACAGTGGGCTTTCACGTGAGGAATAGGGCCTACAATAAGGTATGAGTTTGAAGGCGGACTCTAGATACGATACTTAAGCGATCATCATCATCATCATCATCATCATCATCATCATCATCATCATCATCATCATCATCATCATCATCATCATCATCATCACTGGATTCAAAGGCTCGTAAAAATTCAGTTTAAGAAGAGACAAATATTGTATTCTCTAATAATGTATAAGCACCCAAGAGTTTGGATATCTCTTGTATCAGCTGAGATATCGTCCAACACCTTTAAGGCAGAATAGTAAAATCTTTTTGGTCTGTTCAGTCTAAAGCCATTTTCACATGACACCCTCCCTGCTGGCCGGCGTAAATCGCAAGATAGAGATCGTTTTCATCGTCAAAAGGCAGAACGTAGTTGAGGTTAGAGCCATGTGGTGTTGCGTTCTCTGTACTTTGCTCAATCTTTCGATGCAAAAAGACAAAGTGCGATAACAGAACAAAATTCAAATTGATTGATGTTTTGCTTCCAAGGAAACATGAATCAGCGTACAGATTATGTCAAAAAATCAGGACCCCATCTGTAAAGTTTAAATACCTTTTCTGAAATTCAATGACTTATATCGTTATATCTGATATGAAAATTGCTTTTCTTTTTATGGGGAACAGTTTAATTGAAAATTCTTATTGCAAAAATTAAGGCTCAAGTTACTTTAAATTGTTGAAAACAGAATGGGGTAAAAATGGTATTCCATTGTTAAGAGTGGTCTAAAGATGTTTAAAGAGAGGAATCCTGCCACTGCCAAGAAAGTTTGGGTCATTGCAAAGTTTCTTACAACAAAGCACAGTTTATTCAGGAATATTTGCCAAACATTTGGCTAAATGTCTTACCAAGTTGGCAGAAAACCAACGAGTTTCAGTTGCACAAAATATGGGGGTTAGAGAATGGGGTCAGCCTCTACAATAAGATCATTTCGGAATAATCAAGCCCCAGAAATCGTTTTTTTCTCCATTACCAATTAAATTTCTTACTCAAAAACCTTTGACATTTCATCCTTAGAATAATAGCTTTTTCTAACGACAAAATGCAGGAACTTTGAACAGAGAAAGGAGAAATCTATGCACTTCATTTTTTAGGGACAGTGCAACATTAATTTTATTACATGGCCAGTGGAAAATGCAATGTGGTCATTAATTTTTTGAAACTTCAAAGAACAGAGTTGACACATAGACATTTTTGAAAATTTTTGAAAGAGATAATTGGTTTACAGGGCAGGTAAAAAAAAGAGTGACAGCGCCGCAGAATTTTCATAGAAAAGATTGAAGCATGGTCAGCAGATTTTTCTGGAAGAATTTTCTTTTCCACTAGCTACGTTGCAAAGTAAATTTTGCACTGTCCCTGAAGTACTTGTCTGAAAATGGACGGATAATCTACCCTGAATTTCCAACAACGTCGAGTTTGGACAATTTCTAGGGACACCGCTAGTATTTAACTTTTATGACGCCAGCAACCCGAGGTAGTTACCCCGAGGTAGACAATCGGAGGTAGTTACCCCCCTGTCGGAAGTGTTTGACAGAAAATACTTTTAATAGTCGGAGCAAGAAGTACCAACAACGCCAAACTGTTTTTCTTCTTGTGTAACCCCCCAAGCAGAAGGCCTTGTCCCACCGTACTTTTGTTACTTGCACAATTCCTATTTTATTTACTGCGAGGAAACACGTGTATTTCTATGTACAAATTCCCTTACTAACTTTGTTATTTTGATAGTTTGTATTTCTTATTTTAGTTGTTATAAATTTCGTTATTTTGTGTTTCTTTTTGTTAGTTGTTATGGATTTTGTTATTTTATTAGTTTGTATTTCTTACAGTAATTTTCTTTGAAGTTTATCGTAATTATTTCATTTTAATGGCTTCTGTATGAAATGAAATCGTCGAAGAATTTCTGGCTTCACTACAGGCTCAAACCGTAGTTTGTAGAGACCTCTATGCAAAAACTATGCACAAACCAATATTTCTGACTGGACGCGGACACCCATGGAAGAACTGGCGATGTAATGACGAAGTTAAGTTGGTAGTTCTCTGCGGAGGAGCGTTTGTTTTATCTCTGTGGTCAATAACCGACGATAATTGCAACAACTTTGTGGCAATTGAATTAGACAAACGCTCTTTGTGACAACACATGTGAGGCTACGTCATCCACACACGTGGTCACTGATAAACCAAAACATTCGAATTGGAAGCCATTGAATTGCCAAATGGGAATCATGAGACAACATCTTGCGTTATCTTGCCCAAATATAGTCATCAAAATAAAATATTTAATTTCATCAAAATGGTAAACATGCAACCATGAATAAAATGGCTTTTGGATAACAATAATAGTTTTTTCATACAATTAAAAGTAATATAATTAATATTTTTTGATATTGACAAACATCTGGATAATAGAAATCTAACTTTGCAACAAAAATCTGGCTATTCTTGACTCACCGAGTCTTACGAAGAGAGCCATTGAGGAGATTGAGAAGAGAGAGAGAGAGAAGGGGGGGGGGGTGATCGTGTCTATTGTATTTGAAGAATGTTGAGCGAAAAGGAAGAATGTCAACAAATGCAGACAGATGTACCTTGTACCGATTGTGAGGGTAAACATTAGCTGGGATATAGGCTAAATGGTTCAAAAGGGTGATCGAAATCAGAAAAATGCAAACGCTTAGATCAAATTTCAGGGGTAACAGACTTTTGGGAGGGGGTGGGGGAGTGATGGCATGAATATGAAACATATGCGATAACGGAACGGTGGAAATAAACACATCAGACACTTTTCTCGATTACAATCTAAAACTGGCTGTTCATTTTACATTTAATTTTTGGTGATTTGGGAAATAATCTTATAGGATGGGGGCAAGGACGCCTGCAGTAGGGGTATAGCAGTGGCAATTGCAACCCCCTCCCTGCCCATAAATAATAAGCCTTATTTTTCTATCTTACCATTGTTTTGCTCAAGGTTTTCACTGTCTTTCAAGAAAGAAGCATTGGACTTACCCGTTGGAATCCTGGATAGAAACATCAAGAAAAGTGAATGAGAAAAACCAAGCATAAGGTAACCAGTACCACTTCCAAGCAAACAAAACCAAAGGACTCTTTTTCTACCAAATAGATCGCTTGCTTGGCCCTAGGAGGAAATGTTCTACTTTTGAAAAAAGTTTTATTATATCAATATAACCGTTAAAAAATGTTGGCCATTGCCCAAGTAAGGGGACCCACAATAAAGCATAAGAAAAGATAAACTTTGTTAAGCTTGCTATGGCTGTGTTCAAACATCAGTAAGAAAAGCTATTGAAGAACACCTAAGAAAAGTGAAGGCCAAAGGGGAGACCAAAGATGATGTGGATGAAAATAATACAAAAAGATACAAACAGAATCAGAATTAAACTGGATATTTCTAAAACAATTAAATCTTTGAAGAAACTATCGAAACTGACATACAGTAGAATCCTGTTAACTCAGACCCCCAGGGGGGACAGCAAATTCCTCCAACTTAGTAAATGCCCAAGGTATCCAGAGTCTCGGCAGGGTTGTCAAATCCAAGGCGGACAAGAAATCTATAAGACTAGGGTAATATCTGCGTTACCCAGGGTCAGAGTTAACTGGATCTACTGCTCGTGGAACATCCTAGATAACAAAGATGGTGTCTTTTTAAACATCTTTTAAACATGTTCATATCTGCCTCTTTACATGCCAATGGAACTTAAAACTGACACCTCATTACAACGTTTTAAGATTAGAAAGATAGATGGACATTTTAACTCATAGATAATGTACTAAGGATAAGTTTTAGTTATTTTCTGAATTCATGTATATATTTTACTTTTGCTTTTAACAGGTCCCAGACTGATAGCAGCTTCTTTAAGCTGATTCTGGTGACCTAGATAAATATCGTATTATTATTATGCATCAGCTATGGAGTAAGCTTTAAAACATCATGTTTTTGAAGTTACTAACTTTTCAGGTTGAAATCTTTCAGAGTACAAAATATCATAGTGACAATAAAAGGCAATTTATTGTATTAGACGTATTGTCTATCATTGGTTAAAGAGCAAAAATAATGGATTCAGGCATGTTTGCAACAAGTGTCCAACAGCAAAGAGAAGTTCCCTTTTTAGTGCAGCAAAGCACCCATTTAGGTTGTATATATGTTCTTAAAGGGGCATTTCTGTGATATAAAAGGACATTGCAATCATTTTATTCGGACTCTACCCCTTTCCTCCTTGTTAAAGAGCAAGTCATGGCTACTTTTTAGCCTCTTCCACTCTCCAACAAAATAAGCATGCTTAAGCACAAACGAGATGTCTCTTGCGTACATCTTAATCACTTACCATCAAAGGGCTGCTAATAAGTTGTAATGCTCCATAAATTGAGAGAAATAATCCAACTGTGGTCGGAGATGTACCATATTTTCTAACTTCATGAGCTAGCAATGGGATGAGCAAAGAGACACCAAAGAGATCCTACGAATAGAAAGATGTTGAAATGAGCAAATCAAAATATATTGCTCTATATCAAATATTCCAGTCTGTACAGTATGTCATGGGCCCACCTGAGATCAGATTACAGGGCATCTTTATTACAAGTATGTAGAAATACCTGCTGACCATACCCTACTATTGACCACACACTTTTGAACAAAACCATATTTAATAAAAATGCTCTATGACATAGTAAGGCACACAAATATACGAACGTGTTGACCACCAGAATGCAGAATATAGCAATGGAGCACCCAAGATTTTGACCTGGGCGCCCCTCAGATTTTGAAATTTTTATGTTTGTGCAGTGTAATGGCCTTGGGATTTTTATATGGTTTTAGCGCACCCGCACCTGAGGTGTGGGACTGGTGGCCCACCCAAGATATTGTCAAGATCTGCCATACTCTGCAATCTGGGTTGACCATAAATAACTGACCAAAATAGGCCAGTCAAATTTTTACTCTTGAAGAGTGCACTTGAGAGAAAATGGTGACTTTTTTGACACTTAACACTTGGCGTTTAGCAAGTGCTGCACCTGAAGCCTTGGCAAATCTTGTTTCAAACATCAAGGAGTTCAAGGTTTTGGAACATGATCAACAGTAACACTTTCTATATTTTCAGTGTTTCTTCAGAATGCAGAGTATGGCAATGGCACACCCAAGATAATTCTTAAATGCCCATGAGACCGCACCTGGGGGCCCCTCAGATTTTGAAATTTTTTGTTTGTGCAGTGGTATCCATGGTGTAGTGGCGCACTCTACAGTTTTTGGACGGTTTTTATGCACCTGACCTGAGGCGTGAGACTTTTGGCACACCCAAGATCTTGTCAAGATGGGCTATACTCTGCAAACCAGGTGTTTTAGCTTGCAGGTTCAAATGCTGTAATCTATTTCGTGGAAGATTACTATTATAGAAAGGTATGACTGATAAAGATTCGTGAATTAAAACCCCCAACCAATTAGTATAAATGACACTGCAGAAATAAATCATATTTTTAAAGCAAAAGTGGCTCAAAAATTTAGTTTTAATCGAAAATATTCTACATTGTATAAATAAATTTCTTATCCTGCAAGAATTATGTTAGGACAAAAACCATCTCAGATTGGTTGAACAATTACTACATGAAGGGGAAAACTTGGATAATTAGGCCTAAAATAAACAGTGTGCATTTATATTTGTCTTCTTATTCTCATGAAAACTTCAACGCGCAGCAACAAAAGCATTTGAAAGAATTAATACAATAGAATAAAAATAAGGCTAACGTACAAGAAATCCTGCCACATACAGCAGTTTCTGAGATAAAATAGATTTGACTTTTGACTCCTTCAACTCTTGATTTTCCGCCATCTTTGATTTCCAAACACTTTTGTTTTCAATGGGTCATGTAAACGAGGCGAATTCGCGGAGAGTTGCGATTTCTGGGAGGAAGTATTTCACGAATGCTGTAAATGATTTTAAACGCAAAAAAATATTAATTTTGTTTTTAAAAATAGAGGGAAAGAAACAAAGGCTGCATCAAATACATACTATAATAAAAAGGGGCGTTTTCATAGAAATAGGAGCACACCGGCTCTTGCTTGGAAAAATAAGGCAGGGGCAAGTACCTCCTAAGCCCCCCGGTTCCTATGCCACACTGCGGTTGGATGGTATGTATTATAGTCATGATTACACTTCGCGAATAGTGCAAAGTTCATAACAGGATGAACCAAAGCAAGGTAGCATCTGCATTAGCTTTTCTTCAACTGTAAAATGGGAACGAAAACCGTTTTGATAAGCATTATTGTTGCAGCTATCGCAACAATGATATTAAGATATCACGAAGAATGTGAACTGCTTGAAGTTCCGAAGTTAGCCTGGGAAAAAATTGCAAGTATTTTAGAACATAACAAGGGAGTTATCAGCGAAGATGGCATTGCAAAATTTGCAGACCTTCAGTTAGCAGCAATCGACATGACTGAGGCGAAGAAGAACAGCAAGGAAACAGCCGATAAAATTTACAAAGCTCTTAACGAAGTTGGTTTTGCATGTTTGGTGAACATACCTGGATTTGAACCAGATTTACTTTTCCAGCACACAAAATGGTACTTTGATTTGCCCCTTGAAGTTAAAATGAAGATGGCGAAAAACGCATTCAGACCAGGGAATAAAAATGCATATAGAGGTTATTTTCCTGTCATTCCAGGTGGCCATTCTTTCAAGGAAGCCCTTGAGTTTGGTGCTTTTTTCGATCAATCATCAAAAATTCGAAAGGCCCCTGGAACAGACAGACCGTTGATGAGAGACATCGTCCGCGAATCGAACATTTGGCCAGTTACTGGTAACGAAACTGCAGATTTAGAATTTAAAACTTTCATGACCCGAACCTACAAATTTTATTCAGATGTTGCCAAAGATGTGACACATTTGATGGCCGAGGGTCTTGGTCTGAGTCCAGATTATTTCGACAGATCGTTTGGACCAGAGCAGTTGGCAACATTGAGGCTGTTGCATTACCCTACAAGAATAAATGAAACAGATCTTCCTGAAGAGGCAAAAGATGGTGATATTCGAATTACTACGGGTGAGCATCATGACTCATCGTTCCTAACAGTTCTAGCAACATTTGAAAACCAAGGACTGCAGGTTAAATTATCCGATGAGGGGCCATGGCTTAACATTCCCCTAAACAAAAATGCCCTCGTCATAAACATAGGAGCATTACTATCTGATATGGTAGATGGAAAATTCAAGGCAACAAATCACAGAGTTATTGATGTTGGGACAGATCGATATTCAGTTCCATTTTTTTATGAAATGCATTTTGACGGAGATGTCTCTAAATCATTGAGTGGCAAAGAAATTAATACCATTAAAAAATACGGCCCCTGGATGACAAATCGTACAAGCATGTTTGCTGAATATTCTACAACTGATTTTGGAATTGCAGATTAATTAATTTTGATTTAGTTCCATCACTTAAGAGCTAGTTGGGACATGTACCAATGGCTCCCCTTCCCCCTGCTTATCTTGTTCCCTTAAAAGTCATTGCCTGATAGGCCAAGTCATCACGGGGCAAAAACACTTGATCTGTTGTAGAAAAGGTTCCCATTAGATGGCTCATAACCCCCCTTGTAAATTAATTTTTTAGATATTTTCTAGTATGATCCTATTAATTCTATCATCCACTGATTTTAAAGACATTTTTATTCATCAAATTATTAAGAATTTTGCCTTCAAAATTCAACTCTGAAACTATTAATGTTATGCATATATACCCTGTTGTTTGTCTATATTACACAAGTCAAAGATACCCACACCATAACTAAATATGCAAGAAAATTACAACTTGCCAAGAAGGAAATATATCTGGGTAAAACCTTTCATGATCCCCATTTTATTAGCTTCCCTTACCTACACCCGCCTAAAAAATTAACCTCCCCTTGTAAAAGAAAGTGAGTCTCCCCAAAGAACAGTTATTAGAAGAAATAAAATGGTGACCAGAATGCTTAGCTAAAAATTATTGATAAAGAATGCATGTGATAATTGACAAGGATTGTAAATTTTGATTGAAATTGTTATTACAATTTGTTATTTCACCTTGTTGAGAGACTGCTATTATGAATCTACAAGGTGCCATTAAGATCCAGAGATTATGACTTGTTAGTTATTTTTGGTTTAATATCTAACATTTCTTCTTAATGCGGAACCTTCTTGATTATGATGATGATGTAATGATGATTAGGATGATGATGATGGTGATTATGGTGATGATGATGGTGATGATGATGGTAATTATGGTGATGATGATAATGATGATTAGGATGATGATGATGGTGATTATGGTGATGATGATGGTGATGATGATGATGATGATGGTAATTATGGTGATGATGATAATGATGATGATTATGGTGATGATTATGGTGATGATTATTGTGATGATGATTGTGATGATGATGATGATAATGATGATGATTAGGATTATTATAATAGTGATAATGGGGATGGTGATGATGATGGTAATTATGGTGATGATGATAATGATGATTAGGATGATGATGATGGTGATTATGGTGATGATTATGGTGATGATGATGATGATGATGATGATGATGATGATGATGATGATGATGATGATGATGATGATGATGATGACGATGATTATTGTGATGATGATGATGATGATGATAACAATCATGACAATTATTAAGACCATTTGCTATTCCTCCTCCCTGATGCAAGTTAACATGGCAAAAGGCAGGCCATTTTCAAGAGAATAAACAATTTTCAAATACTCGGGATGAATTCTATCCTTTGTACAGTAGACTTACAAGTTTAAACTCAAAAAGTGATCAAACAATTATCGGGCTTGTTATATTCTACTATTTTACAAAAATTTTCATATCAATTTAGATCCACGACGACAAAGTTAGTTTTAGAGACAAGGCAAATTAATAAATCATCCATCATATACTTTCTCAAAAATTCATTTTTCAAATATTGAGATTGGGATCTGATCAGTTAGAAAAAATTCTTTCTCAATTGCAATTTAATTTCAATCATTATCGCTGTGTCGATTTTACATCAATCATCATTGCACGACAATAGCCAATAGGATCAGAAACGAACCTAAAAATAAACATATTTCATTTAAGTTCTCATTTTCAGGGGGGAGATTTAAGGTAAATTTAGGAGGGCATGACATCCTCTAATGTTTGATGTTTTCAAAAATAAAGTGGTTCGTAAGACAGTTGTGTTCAACAGGCTAAGAAACTTCTAACCATGCAAGTTCTTTCTTTCTTAATGTCTAAAGAAAGCAAACGCATTTGGATCAATGCAGTTCTGATAACTCAACACAGCATCAATTTTGGCAAAAAGCAAGGAGTCGCTCCTGCAGCCATCTCAGCTATGCTATGTTGCCGATCTCAAGAGGACTTCCCCTCAAGGGACGCTGCTCGGCACCACTCAGCGTCGGTATCGCTCTGCGCGTCTCATCATCGTCATAATAGGGGTAGTCTTAGTTTTCATGGCAGCACACAGAATCACAATAAATGAAAGTGATAAAACAAGCATACCTGACTGCCAGGGACAGGTCCAAATGGGTCTTGACTTGAAAAGGGGGCATTCATACGATTTTGGTTCTGTGCAGGCACCATTCCCATACCAGTCTGCATCATTCCGGGTTGATTACCATATTGCTGGTACATGCCCATTGCAGGCTGAAAATAAACAATGAAGATATAATCATACAGGTTGGCTCATCTAAAGTAGTTTTTGCATAGCTTATAATGACTAGGACTGGACGTTGTAAGCTGGAAATTGCACTTAAAGCAAAGCTGTGGTCTTAAAAATGCTCATAAGAGTTCTTTCTTCTTGTAAAAATCGCTCCATTGTTTGAGAGAAATCATACCATCCTAAACAGTCTTTCCTGCTCAATGGGATCGATGCCAGTTAACCAATAAGCTCTCACCTGTCCCGCATAAGACTGCATTCCCATTGGTTGATTTCCTGCTCCTCCCCATCCAGCGGGAGCACTTGATCCTGGTAGCGTATTCTTGGCAACAGAGAAGCCGCTATAATTCACCCCTCCTGTTTTAACTGACGGCTGTTGCGGTTTCCACTGGTGTTTCCCTTTTTGCGTCTGTGCCCGTTGCATGTTTGGGTTTATTGATAAATCGTCTAAAATCGATTGTTAATAGCAGATCAATTTTAGAGTACAAAACATCAATTGTTGATATAATTGTTTAATATTTTTAATAGTTTCAAAGCAAAACAAAAACATTTTAATGTCATAAATCCTGAATCTTGTTTTTTTGAAAACATTAAAATCAGGCCAGGTAGGATTGCAACTGTAATATTTGTACAGAGTAATTAATCGGTATATAAAAGTTAATGCTTTCTAGCACAGACTACACCGTTATACAACTGTAAATTAAATGCTCATTATTACTTCTATTATTATTTCTATTATAAACAATAATTTCTATATTAACAGTCAAGTATATTTATGGTAACTAATCATGCCGATACAAACTATCTAAGTAGCGAGGTTTTCATTGTTGTGCAGTGGTTAGAATATAACATTAATATTTCCATAAGCACATCCCTCTAAAATACCATCCCTCTCTTTGTAAGCACCCCCTTGAAATATAAATAAGCCCCAGGGTCTTAATGGAGGCTAACTTTTAAATCATTACAAGTTGAAGGAAAACAGAACCATACCTAATGATTTTGCAGCTCTGGCAAGACTCGACGATAAATCTTTCGTATCGTTATCATCTAAAAGGTCAGCTTGTTGAATTTCTTGTTTTGGGCCACCAATTTGCTCTGGGGTCAGCAAATCGCCAAGAAGAACGCCGCCATTTTGCGAATTGTTACCTTGAAATACCGGATTGAAGTTATTGTTGGTGGCTGTGTTGAAGGGATTGCTAGTTGGTGCTGCTACGAAAAAATCAAAAGCGATGTTGCAATTATAAATGAGCGCGATGAAGGAGGAAGATTACTAATGTGATGTAAAAAGTAGAAAGGTTTATAGTCTGTTCATAGACTGTTACTAGCTATAGAATACTCTACCGACTATAGACTTTCCTCTGTTGCCATGCGTCATGTCATTTTTCTTATTTCAATTAATATTTGAACACGTACAGCCTTTTAGTAAGATTAGAAACAATATTTAGATATAGTATAAGAAAAAGTAAGGAAAATCAAAAATATAAGATAAAATTGCTGCTCTACCAAGGGGGTCGTGTTTGAGCCTTGTAGGTCCAGAACATAGATTCTAAATTTTTTATTGAAACGAGTGAGTGTTTCTTGTACTCTAATGCTGTCAGGAATAGCATTCCAATTCTTGAAAACAGAGAAGTAAACCACTTTGCATACTCTAACCTAATTTTAGGAATTTGCAGATCTTGATGATTTCTCGTTCCTTCCCTCTAAATCACGAATTATTCAACAAATTATTTTGAAATTGTATTTATATTTCTATATATTTAAATAACAATCGAATATAACAGGTTACAACAACAGACGGTGCACATAGCTACGGTCCCGGTACCCATTTATACTCCAAGGTAGAGAGAGGCCAAATGGTGTGTTTATGCCTTGCCCAAGGGTGCTATCTTCATAAATGGTAAGGGCGAGGACTCGAACCGAAGACGTTTAGAACGCTAGTGCTAAACCTTAACCACTAAACCACAGAGACCAGTGTCAAATCTGATCGATGAAAACGTGTGTGCTGTGATGTAGCTGCGCTCAGTGTTATAATGATTTGAAGTTTTACGTGAAAAAGTACATCTTCAACTTACTATTTTGTTGCTGTCCCCACACCCCATTTTGCTGACCCCATCCGCCATCTTGCTTCTGATCGGCCAGAGGGAACGTTGAACTTCGGGTCATACTCGATTGGAAATTGTCTCCAAATAAGTTACTATTCAATTGCAGGAGATCATTTGATGCATTAGGCTGTGGAGGAAGCGCCTGAGCAGCTTGTGTCACGAGCAGCTCTTTTTGAGGTTGTTGTACTGGGCGATTTATTGCTCTGGGTTGTTGCACAGGCGGGTTCAGAGCAGGAGGGGGTGCTTGGCTGGCTGCTGGAGGGGACTGCGTGGTCTTTTTCTTTCTCTAAAGACAAAACAAAGATTGATAAACGAGTTGTCTGTCAGAAATGGCACGTAAGTAATATAGAATGAGATTAAAAAGAAATGAAATAAAATGAGAGGAAAAGAAATAGGAGCGAAAGAAATGAAATAGAAAAATGAAATAAAGTTGAGTGAATGAAATGAAAGAAAATGAAATGAAATTAACACCAGATAAAGGGAAGTAAAGGAAACGGAATGAAATAGATTCAAAGTGCATCAGATTTAGCAAGAAATTAAGAAGTAACAACAAAGATAACATGAACTGTTATAAGCATAATAAAAATAAGAATAATTAAATATCAATTTAATTGGCAACCAGTGCAGAAGTGAATTATTAGAAATATTGCAAATTAAAAGACAGACGAAGGAATATGAACCTCAAATTCTTCCAAAGCTTTTCTTTCTTGCTCTATTATATCTTTATTGTCTCCATCTGTGGCTTCAAATGTACTCTGACCAAACGGATTAAAACTCTTCTCAGTATTAACAGAGACAGTGAAAGATGGCAGTGTGATTTTGCTAAAAAATCAAACAAAACATAATCATTTTTTGTCCACGAACTGCGTGTTTAGCTCGCTTTGCACGCGGGATCGTTCTGTCCTTGTATTACTAATAACAAATAATGTTTCATGTGATCAATAATGATGACACACCCGATTAATACTTAGGATTCACGTGATAACTAAGTATGACTCACGTGATAACTAATTATGACTCATGTGACTACTAATTAGGCCTCATGTGACTACTAATTTAGACACAAGTGATTAGTTATTTTGACTCATATGATTACTAATCAAGAATAATGTGATCATTAATTAAGACTCCGTGATCACTACTTATGATTCACGTGATTACTAATAACAACGCATGTGATTACTAATTATGACATCTTGACCTTGGATAGGAGTATGAAAAAACTACAAGGGACTTGTACAGTAAACCTTCCTTTAAACTCGTCGGTTCATGATAGTTATAACGTACCTGGAAGGTGGCGTGAACGCTTTTCCCTTTTCCAGTGACTGCAAATGGTTCTCTAGCGCAGTTAGCAGGCTCCCAGGTGCCTGTGTAAGATCAGGAATGTCTCCTTTATCAATGCCAACATCTTCAGCAATTTTGAGGAAAGCTGACACTCTTTCCATTCTGTTCACAAACTTTTTGTAAATGTCTAAAGCTGCTTTGCAATCTGGCTTCTTCATATCAAAATATTGCTCTAGAATAACATAGCATGCATGAAGCCAAGGGAGGATACAGATGAAGGTTAATCAATGAATCAATGAATCAATAAATCAATAAATCAATTAATCAATTAATCAATCAATCAATCAATCAATCAATCAATCAATCAATCAATCAATCAATTGAAAAATCAAGCAATTAATCAATCAATCTATCAATCAATCAATCCATCCACCAATGAATCAATAAATCAATCAATCAGCGAATCAATCAAGCCAATTTAGGCCATCTTCACAAAAAATTAGTTAACGTGAGAAATTACAAGAAATAATTATGACGTGAATGCGATATCAAAAACTGTACTGGTAAACCATTAGCGAGCACATCCTATTCTCCCCGGGCAAATTAGCCAAGGAAAAACAAGGTACTTTCTCATTTCACAATACAATATTAGACACTCTATTTAACATCAGATAAAATCTACGTTTTCCTGAATTCACATACATTGTTTTTATTTAAAAAATCGGCTAATTCTTCGATTACATCCCTTCGGTCGGTGACATCAAGAGATAAAGACTAACTTTGTTTGAAAGAATAGGAAATAAATTATGATCAAGAAAATATAAGCAAAAAAATACCAAGGAGGTTGATAATTCCATCGTTGTATCCAGCAAACAAGCGAATCAAATCCTGAAAAATTAAAGAAAATTGATCACAAATTGGTTTCATGTTGAAAAGGGCAAGACGACAAGAAAAAGAAAGAAAATGCATAATGATTTGTAATTTTTTATTAGCAAAGTGTGGAGGAATACATAGAATGAAGAAATGGAAGAAAATTAGAGGTAACTAATGGAATGAAAAAGAAAGGAAAGGAAAATTAGACTTTTGGAATGTAAGGAAAGAATAAATGGATGAAAAAGGGAGGTAACTAATGGGTAAGAAAAAGAGGAAATGAATAGAGAAGGACGAGAAAATAGAGAAAGGGAAAAAGAAGCAAAGGCAAAGAAATGGGGAAAGGAGTAGAAATAGGGAAAATGACAAAATCTGTAAGAAAGTAGAGGAATATTTTACCTTGAACAACAACAGAAATGCAGCAGTTATTACTCCATTTGTAAGATCATTTCCGGACACCTAAAAATAAATATAACTAAAATTAGTTTCTATAAACATCACTAAAAAGAACGCTATTGTTATAACTCTTCTATCATTCTATTTATTAACTAATTTTTTTATTTATTCATTTATTCATTCATAAATTTATTAATATATTTATTCACTTATTTATTTATTTACTTATTTATTTATTTATTCATTTATTTGTTTATCTATATACTTATTTATCTATTTATTTTATTATTCAATCATTTATTTACTTATTTATTTATTTCCTTATTAATTTATTCATTTATTTGTTTATTTCTTTATCTATACATTTATTTATCTATTTATTTTATTGTTCAATCATTTATTTAGTTATATATTTATTTGTTTGTTCATTTATTCATTCTTTTCAAGCCACCTTGAAATTTATGCGCTGGAGATTTTAAATTCACTTTCATTTTTGGCAATTGGTGGCAATGAAGAAGAACAAAAAGTAGGAAAATCGAATTCCAAGAGACTGAGGTCAGATGAAATTGGACATATTTCCCAAAAATTCCCGGGTTCTTTATTTTTGCCACTCTATCCCTGGGTCGAATGTACAAAGTCACTATTTGTCGGCTATAATGAAAGATTGTTCATCATGAAGATAGGTATTTAGTGAACGAAGTTGAATCAGTATTTGATTTTGATGGGTCGTGAGCATCATAACAAGATTGTATAGTGAATTAGTAAAACAAACAAGCAAGAATTGAAATGAAACTGGAATTGAGACAAAGCAGAATCATACATCTGTACTTAATAATGCATCCAGTTGTCTTTGTATTTCAGGGAGAGCTTTGAGAAGCTGCAACGAAATAAAAAAAAGTTGGTAGAGTTGTAAAATCTGTATTTGAATATTTGATGAGTATCTGTGTCTAACAAAAAACTATACTGATCATTGTGATGATGATGATGATGATGATGATGATCGTAATGATGACAATGATGATGATGATGATGATGATGATGATGATGATGATGATGATGATGATGATGATGATGGTGTTGATGATGTTGATGATGATGATGATAATGATGATGATGATGATGATGATGATGATGATCGTAATGATGACAATGATGATGATGATGATGATGATGATGATGATGATGATGATGATGATGATGATCATGATGATGCTGGTGATGATGATGGTGGTGATAATGATGATGATGGTGATAATGAAAATGATGATAATTTTCTGTCACCTTAGCTGTATCCAAATTTCTTAAAACACCATTTTCCTTCCTAAAAATAAAGCAAAAATTCATTTACAGAGTAAACAATTCAAAGTGCCGGATTGAGAGGGCAGCTGGAGCAACTGCCCCCTTTATCCTGGACAAAGCAGCCAACTTCCACTTCCCTACTATTTTGCCTTAATATTTTTTGCTCTGCCCACCCAATTTTTACCCATCTTTCAGTTTTTCCTAAATCCACTCCTAAAACCTAAATTCTTAATCGACATTTCCCCTTTCTTTCCTTCCACGTTACGAATCTTCGAATGTTTTTCAACATACCCTCTAGGTATTCGACAAAAGTCGTATCCCATTGTTCGATAAATAAAGGCTTTTTCACTCAGATAATGAGAGTAGCGTCGAATGGCGTGTGACATATCATAACCTAAAAAATAAGAAAGGATTTTTAACTTGTGGTTACGTAAAGAAACATCCAACTTGCAGTACCGTTAAGTTACGTTCAATGTAAGGTTACGTTCAGTTACGTTCAACGTAAGGTTAAGTAAAGTTACGTTCAACGTAAGGTTACGTTAAGCTACGTTCAACTTGTGGGCAACGTTAAGTTACAGTCAATGTAAGGTCGTGTTAAGTTACGTTCATATTAAGGTTGCGTCAAGTTAAGTTCAATTTAAGGTTACGCAAAGTTACGTTCAACTTAGGGTGGCGTTAAGTTAAAGTCAACTGCAATAACGTCAGGCTACGTTCAACTTAATTATGCTTTCAGTTACGTTCAAGTGGCCACATTAGATATTGAAATTTAAGCCTACCTTGCACGCCACCTTTGTCAAGAAATGATTGAAGCATCCAAGTGGAGGATCTTGAGGCGATACATTGTATGAATCTCTGTGGAGAAAAATAATAATAAAAATAATAATAAAAATAATAATAAAAATAATAATATAAATAATAATAATGGAAACATTTCATTTTATATTCAAATACTACAATATAAACGCCGCTATCTGGGTATGTACTGGTATGCCTACTTACAAAAATAATGGAAACTTTTCATTAATACTCAATCTAAAATACAATAACAAATCTCACTATTGCAAGGTAAATTTTAATTGGCTAGCTTGGGTTTACAATAAAAATGTAAAAAATAGGTGTAAAAAGATAAAACTGAGAAAACAAATGATAAAATAAAAGTTAAAATGGGAGTAGCTCTGGGTTTTTCCGATGTCTTATTTCTAGAACAAAAGATGAAGTAAGTGGTACGAATACAGATTTTTGGAAAGTTTAGAGATGAGATTATGTGTGTTGTTTGTAAAGGTCAATGAAGATAAAGAGAGCACTGAAAGAGAGATGAACCAACATGACTGATTTGAAACGTTTCTTTAGCTCAGTATGAGGGTAGCATATTTGTCATGTTTCCTCTTAGCATTTATAAGGTTTGTTTCGAAGCCAACGGTTATCTCCAAGACATAAAGTATAAAGTTTTTTGTAAGCAAATCAATAATAATAATAAAAATAAATAATCTTTCTTATTTTTACAGGTTAATTCGATCAGTAAATAATTTTATGTTATCAACCAAAGACATGTATCTAACAGCTCACAACATAAAAGTTTACAAAAAAAAGCTAAAAACGACAGCATTAATTACATGATCTAAAAATTACAAATTAGAAATAGTTTAAAAATCTAAATTTGTGTCCTTGATGGATCTTAAAACCTCGATGGAAAGTTAAAATTTATCAACAAGGAAAAGATTGAAGAGTCGTTTGATCGTGGAAAAAAACTACCATTGCATCAACAAGAGGATTAAAATATATATCCCCAAAGGAGAAAGATAGTCGTTGGGGACATGAAAATGTTAAAAAGGATTGCAGGTAAATCTACTAAGAGAAATACTGCACCAGATTTGTACTTGTTTTGACGAATTGGTGCCCCCTCGCCCTTCCCTGTTTTGAAAAGCCCAAAGGATAAACTGTAGGTTTCGTAGAAGGAGAAAGTTTTACAGAAGTTACTTACTTCATTTCCACTTGACATAAGATGGTGGAACACAATAAGGCCTTTAAAAGTCACAATCCAGCTTGAGTTTTGAGTTCTTTCGAACAACATGTCAACCAAGTTTGGAATGTTGACGTTCTCATAATTGATAATTTGCGTGAGATCTGAAAGAAAACGAAATTTTCAGAGATGATAAAAAAATTGTTTGATAAACACTTTTAAACAAAGCTACCTTGCCAACTTGATTGGCAGCAAGTTTTTCTTTTCTGAATCGACATCTGCAGCTATCGAATTGACAAAAGACATCGATTTGAAGTTTTAGCCATGGGATTGAAGAGGTTTCAACGCGGTCAAAAGGCCAAGAACGCAAATTTTTTGCAGAAAATTATGCATCAAATCAACACATCTTCTCAAATTACAAAGGGGTGGTGTGCAATTTTCACCCTAGATCCTCTCCTTTCTCAAAGAGTGTCAAAAATTGTTGACCTTACGAAGAGGCATTTAGCAAACGATTCTCACTTCGGTAAATAATTATTGGCAACAACAGAAAAGGGGACCGGTTTTTTATTGACTAGCGAACGAACTTCCACTTTCCCCAGCAAAAACAATATTAGAGAATACAATATTTGTCTCTTCTTAAACTGAATTTTTACGAGCCTTTGACTCCAGTGATGATGATGATGATGATGATGATGATGATGATGATGACGATGATGATGATGATGATGATGATGATGATGATGATGATGATGATGATGAAAAAGTTGGACAAGGATCTGCCCCGTTGAAATCGTTCTAGACGCTGTCTTTCTGCAGAGAAAATACCCTAAGTCTCCCAAAAAGATTAAAAATACCTGTGAACATCCAAACCTTATATCTTACTTACGAACTTAAAAAAAAGGCCGAAATCTCCAGAGACTGGACTTAAAACATTTTTATACCCAAAAGATAAGAGTTCAAAGATGCCGAAGTCTCAAATGGACAGAAAATGTTTAAAATGAAGATCTAGTAAAATCTCAGATCAGCTGCTTTTTGTGCGATATTTTGGTTGCTTGGACACTAAAATAATTGAGCTCCTGAGAAAGTGAGTGCACTAAAAGTATGTAGTTCTTCAGCCAATCTGCCTAGACTGAAAATGTGTGAAAATTAAAACGACTTTAAACGGTGGAGCTGTGAGATATCTTTATCCTTGCTTGGCACACAGCGGCAGAGCCAGAACTAGAAAGGTGAGGGGGTTGGGGGCGTGGTCCGGGGCGTGGCTATGAAACATTTTGCATTACCACGCCCTTTAAAATCTCGGAAAACACAGAAAACACCCTTTCAGCTAATTTTAGAATAGATGAGAGACCAATTTTTTTTCCATTTTTGTTTGAATCTCAAGATCCACTTTCGGAAAAGAGGGGGGTCCGGACCACCCATTCTACCCCCAATTGTGCCGCCACTGTAAGCACAAAATCATTAAGTTCCTAAGGAATTTGTCAGAAATTTTAGCATTTGAGTATTGAAGAAAATTTTCTGAGAAGTTTAAAACACTTAGAACAGCGATATTTAACGAGGTTTCAGAGAAGAAAGTAATAATTTGAGAATTAAATTGAGAATCTGTTTCCCAATAATTTGAAAGTAAATAAACAAAAATGAGTCAATTTGGAATTAATTGAGATTTTTAGGGTTATGTTAAACCTTATTACGTTGCTCTTATCACCAATAGAAGTAACCATTATATGTTACCAAGATCTAATTACCTATTTTCATTTCCCTAAGGATCAATTTACGGGTTTTGGCTATGCATAATTAACTGGAAAAAGAAGCAGGTTTCCTTTATTGACTTATAAAATCAAAGAAAGAAATTGATTCAAAAATAATGAAGAGTTTAGTTGAAAATGAAGACCATAATTTAATAATTGGTTTTTGTGGCTCTGTGTTTCATGGGGTTAGCCAAAAATATGACCCAATCTTGATTCTTTCAGACACTTATGCAAGTAAAAAGTCTGCCAAATTCAAAGTTGAATTTATTAGTTAAGAGCTTCCCACACTTAGAAGAGTCAAAAAGCAATTAAAAACTGTCTCAAAAACTGATAGAAAATGAAAACACAACACCAAGAGCAGTTACTAATTAAAAACTTCTCCTTCCTTTCTATTTTGCAAACAAGCATTAATTGTATGTACCATGTTATTAAGATATTTGATATTTTACTATCTAGCTTACCAGCTTATGGGATTTTTGTGTGTTTAGAATATCATAAAAATATAACTTTTTGTTGTTTTGAAAACAATTTCTTTGAGTTTTTTGAAGAAAATTTCTTAAATTCTTCTCACAACTTTCAGGGTTATTCAATTAGTCAGTTTTACACAAAACATTTAATATCTTAAAAATGCAGTTATTTTTTCTAAATATATAGCTTTGTTTATTTACACTATTGGTATTTGTTATTGTTGCAGAACTTGCTACAAATTGTTTTTTGATTGTAAACAGTTAAGGACCAATTCAGCCTAGACACTTGTTTCACAAAAAAACGCCTGAAAACTTCTGGAAAGAGGCAAATGTCTGCTTGATAGAAATATTTGTTGCAATTATAAAATGCACTTTATTCCATCTTTAGAACTTTTACTAATATTTTTTGCTCTGAGCTATGAATGTATCAACAGGATATAAATTTACATCATAAAATTGGAGAAAATGTTCTCCATAATACATGCATTTTATAAAGCTGCTGAGAGAGGAAGTTACCAAGGAGCCCAGTGTCTTGAGGGGCCTGCAAAAAATTATGTGTGTGTCATCCTCAATCTAATTCCTTGTGGCCTCCAACAAATACAAAGTAAAAAACCAAAACTTCACAGCCAAATTTCACACCCTGGCAGCAGAATGTTGACCTGAGGGTGCCTTAATTCTTTCAGCTTCATCAGATATTTGCGAAGCCCTATATTTAGCATTCAAACATCAAGGAAACTTGCAAATGGTCTTAGAATACTTACAAATGGCCTTTTGGGATAAAATGCAAAATCAAAATGTATACTTAAATCACTAGCTAGCGTGTGTTAAAAATTGGACTTGTTTTATTTTGTAAAGGACAGAATGAAAAAATCCTGACATAGTTTGATGCACAAATCATTCTTAAACAATTTTGAAATATAAGTAAATTTGGCACTCAACATTTTCATGAAACAGATTTAGAGCTTCTAATGATAGCAGCTCTGTCTAAGCCAATCAATTTACTGTGTTAAAATATAAAATATGATATTATAATTATAATCATTGTCAAAATATGTGTATTTTCTTGCACAGATTATTTCCCCAACTGGCACTATTAACAAAAAATTCCTCCAATTTCTGTAGCAGTTGCATTACTGATTTTCCCCTTAATGACAACAATATCAAAGACTCATTTTTCAGACAAAAGTTAAAAGCATTTTAATCCCCTCCAGTTTCTCAACCATACGTTTGACTAGCACCGATGCCAAGTTTCTCTTGCTTCCATTAAATATAGATTCATGACATCAACATACTAATAAAAACAACAAACCACAAATTAACATAAAAAGTAGAACCATTCGCCCAGGTTTCATAAGATCTTTTTATAAATCTTTCATGTGGGTTTCCTAAGCTGGATATTCGGGCTTTTTTAATCTTGTGAATGTGGTCCACAAAAAAACTGAAGTTTTGAAATTAATTTATAAGTTATGGAAAATAACCTGAAGTTTTGAAATTAATTTATAAGTTATGGAAAATAACCTGAATTTGGACTTTCTTGGGGGGTGTGGTCAAATCAGAAGGAAGCCTCTTTCTTCTGAAAAGGAAAAGGGGCATCTCTTCTGAAGGCATGTAGACATGCCATTTATGAAATGTTTTAAAGAATTGAATTGTCCATGCGCTCAGGATAGACCTATAGGGCAAAAACAGGAATGAAGTCATAGTTCCTTCATGGACTTAAACTGGGGCACATCTTTTTTCCTCCAGAAACCATGTCTAGATGTGAGTAGCATTTGGCAAGCAATTTCCATTGTTTTTTGTAGAATTTTATTTCTTCTGCAATCACAAGAAATGTACAAAATCCCTTTTTTATTAAATTTGTGATATCTAGGCTAAGAGAGATTGTTGATGGAAAGAAAAGGGTTTACTGTCTGGTTGCATTTCATCCTAACATGGGGTAATTCTTGCGGAGCACAGATCTTTAAATTTGTGAGGTGATATAATCAATTTTCTAGCAAACAGAATGTTGCAGTGTGGGTGGATTTAGCCCCCCCCCCCTAATGCCACCTGTAGCTAGGACCCTGTTCTATTCCTTTAGGCATCAAATAGCAATGTGGTTCTAAGCTTCTCAATATTCATCCAATTCTCTCATTAATTTCTAGCATAGCAGCTTTTCTTCTTAAATATTTGATGAGACACAAAATATGGCCTTCATGTGAATCATGTTGAATGCAACGTTGGCAATTCCCAATTTGTAAAATTTGATTTCAATCATCTCGAATGGCTAGCTCATTCATTAAAAATGTTTGCTAAAAGTGTAAGAGAAATTTCCGTGATCTTAGATGGAATCTTTTGATTTTGTTTGCAAAAGTGTGCATAAATTTTTCATTGCAGATTTCACCGACAGAAATGAGAAATTTCAAATATTTGAGTAGTAGAAATTGTCCTCATTTATAGTGGCTGGGAAACAATAGCTTTACGGTAAACAAACAGGACGCCGCAAAACCCGATGTTCTTCACCCCTGCCAAAAACCAAAAAGTAACCATTCTTGTCCTTTGTATGGACACGTTTCGGAAATTACTGGCCTTAAATCTTCTGAACAGCAGGATTCACAGCTACTTTGCATAATTTGAGACAGGAACTTGATTTTCTGTCGCGCAGTAGGTTGGAAGGGTTCCTTCTAAAACCAAATAGTGTCAAGTTTCTTACCAATTATCACCATCACGTGCCTTGATAATAGATAATTTTTAAATAAATTGAGATAAAAAATACTGAAAAACGTAAACGTAATGTTTTGATAGTTATTTAGAGTCGTTTAGACAGCAAAAAATAGAGAATTCAAATTTAATGTTTGTCCTTGGTGATGAAGCCTCAAGGGCCTAAGAGAAAAAACAACTTACAATCGACATGCTTCTTCTTTGGTCCTATAATTTCACGACTCGTAGCTTTCGCAACAGCTTTGCCAATAGGTGAACCAGCTATAGTATGTTTTGCAGACTCTACGCGGTCGATAACACTCATTTCTGAGCCTCATAAACTGGATATTTTTGCAAGGAACTTTTCAGTCTGCGAAACTAAGCAGCTTAAAAGCAAGCCCGTTTGTTCAGTCGGAAGGCAGGCGCCTGCGCAGCGTTTCAAAGGAAGCGCAGTCGATGACGTCAAATACAGAAGGGGTATTTGAAGAAGAGAATGGACAAATTTTACAAATTAAAACATTTTAATATTAGAGGTTATCTCAACCAATCCCCGTCTCATATCTCAACCCCTGACTTGTCAGCTCCCATTCAATTTTCCTTTCAAATTTATATTTTATTATCTAGGCCCGGTATCAATTCGTGAAATTGCTTCATACTTTTTTGTTTAATTTTTTCCCTGCTACCAACCCTTCAATTTGATTGCAGTAACCAAACCGTAAACTTCGTGATAAGCTCTTACCGAAAATGTTTACACCGGCCGAATAGAGACATAATTTTTGTCATTGTCTGCTGGTTTGAATCGTTGTCATTATTTTCATCGTTATTTCATGTTTTTGTATTTTATGGCAATTCGAACCGTTTTAGATATATAAAGTTTTTGTCACATATAACTTCTTTTTTTAATATTTCTTTAAATACTTCTTTAAATAGGGTCCCTCTTGATTAATCTAAAATTTAATCGCTGAATCTAACGACTCGCATGTTAAAATCTTAAAGCTCTGGAAAAGGCCTTCTTAGGGCGAAATATTGGCAAAGATATTGCTGTTTTTATTTCTCGTTTTGCTGCCTCTTCGCATCAATGATAGGACAGACCAGGCCAGAATGGGATAGTACAGAATAGGATAGGACAGGACAGGACAGGACAGGACAGGACAGGACAGGCCAGAATAGGATAGTACAGAATAGGACAGGACAGGCAGGACAGGACAGGACAGACCAGAATAGGATAGTACAGAATAGGACAGGACAGGACAAGACAGACCAGGCCAGAATAGGATAGTACAGAATAGGACAGGACAGGACAGGACAGGACAGGACAGACCAGAATAGGATAGTACAGAATAGGATAGGACAGGACAGGACAGACCAGGCCAGAATAGGATAGTACAGAATAGGACAGGACAGGACAGGACAGGACAGACCAGAATAGGATAGTACAGAATAGGATAGGACAGGACAGGACAGGACAGACCAGGCCAGAATAGGATAGTACAGAATAGGACAGGACAGGACAGGACAGACCAGAATAGGATAGTACAGAATAGGATAGGACAGGACAGGACAGACCAGGCCAGAATAGGATAGTACAGAATAGGATAGGACAGGATAGGACAGGGCAAGAAAGAATAGGACAGGATAGGATAGGATAGGGTAGGATAGGATAGGATAGGATAGGATAGGATAGGATAGGATAGGATAGGATAGGATAGGATAGGATAGGATAGGATAGGATAGGATAGGATAGGATAGGATAGGATAGGATAGGATAGGATATGATAGGATAGGATAGGATAGGATAGGATAGGATAGGATAAGATAGGATAGGATAGGATAGGATAGGATAGGATAGAATAGGATAGGAAAGGATAGGATAGGAGAGGATAGGATAGGATAGGATAGGATAGGATAGGATAGGATAGGATAGGATAGGATAGGATAGGATAAGATAGGATAAGATAGGATAGGATAGGATAGGATAGGATAGGATAGGATAGGATAGGATAGGATAAGATAGGATAAGATAGGATAGGATAGGATAGGATAGGATAGGATAGGATAGGATAGGATAGGATAGGATAGGATAGGATAGGATAGGATAGGATAGGATAGGATAGGATAGGATATGAATAGAACATGAATAGAGAAAGAAATTTGTAAAGATTCTGTCAGAGCAAAAAATTGCTGCAATGTATATATTTGTACAAACATTTGCATTTTATTAAAAAAACACTATACTTATCATAACACTTATTTCTTGCAAAGGTTACGACAAAAATCTTAATACCCCCTAGATATATCATCAGCGTACAGTGCAACAGACGAGTTCATAAAAAGAAGCAGGAGGTTGAGTTTATTTGCCATAAATGAAACCAGCATAAATCATCAAACCAAAGGCACCAATATTGACAGTCGTACGAATTGAATGAAGGTTTGCCCATTTGTTTAAACTGTCTTTTATCCAACCATCACCTATAAAGTAAAAGCAGGACAAATTTTACCTTCTATCTAACCATCCGCTCTTTTAAACCGTCTCCTAGAGCAATGTTCCCTATTATTATATTATTTAACACCCTGTATAATCCTGTATTGAGTTGCTTTCTCCGGAAGGTTATGAAGGGGCGAAGGAACGCTTTGAAATGATTGGGGTTCAGCGAAAACGGGGCGGTGTTTTGTAGTATGGGGCGTTCTAATTGGGCACTTTCTCGATATTGAGGGGCATTTTCACGAGGAGGGCATTAGCACAATAGAGAGGGCACGTTCTCGACAAAAAAAAACATTTTTGAATGAAAAGGGGCAAATTTTAGAATAAATAGGGGCACTTTTCCGAAAAGAAGGAACACACCGGTTGTGCCTTGAAAAAATTGGGGGGAGGGGGACCTCAATCTAGCCCCTAGTTCTTACGCCATTGAAAACGTACCTTTTTCGACGCATTTTTGTGTTTCAAGCAGCTGATAGTTCAAAGGCATCATGCAAACAAGCGTGTATGGAATGATGCTAGCAATCATAGCAGAACCTATTGGCCAGAGAATACACTCCTTGGGTGTTCCGTATTCCAGATAATAGGTCGCCACACCTCCAACCATACTGAATGTAGATAGAAAAATCTGGGAAAGAATTGGCATTATCTTTATTATTGTTATTATTATGATGGTGATGAATATTGGTGGTGATTATGATGAAGACGACGACGATGATGATGATTGATGATGATGATGAAGATGTTGACGATTGATGATGATAATGATGATGATGATGATCATGATGTTGATAATAAAAATGATGATAATCATTTTTATCGCAAGCATTAGCATTAGCATTAGCATTATCAATCAATCAATCAATCAATCAATCAATCAGTCAATCAATCAATCAATCAATCAATCAATCAATCAGTCAATCAATCAATAAATCAATAAATCAATCAATCAATCAATCAATCAATCAATTAATCAATCAATCAATCAATCAATCAATTAATTGATCAATCAATCAATCATCAAAGTTTTTTTTACATAAACAAGGTAAGTTTTCGTAACTTATAATACCAACTTTCCGTGTCTGATATCCTCCCATCATTATTACATCATCATCTGATTTCACTATTGCAATCTGCAGTGTCAACTGCAAAACCCCTCGTCTCGTTAGTATCGAGTGGTAATGTAGTAACTTCTAATCGGAACTTAAGTGTGGGATTGCCTATAATATAATTCATTTGCTATCGAAGGCTTTTGATTGGGTGTTTTCCCTGATGAAATGATGACAATTATTATTAAAAAGATTGATTCCCTTGCGATTTGCTGAACTGATTACACAGACCTACTACCTCCCCCAAGAAGCGGATTTCGCTCCATTTCTATTGATAAGAGAATTTCGCATTCATTCGCTTATAAAAACCCCAACATCATCGCCATCAAATTACAAATCAACAATGTTTACCTGCGAGTTTTTCGCAAGGTTAAAGCATGGTTTCCATGTCTTAACAGCAGTTTTCATATCAAGGCTCATTCGCGCGGGAACTTCCACCATCGTGATGTAGTAAGCTGTCCCTGTTATCAAGCCTTGTGCCATTAAAGTGACAGCTTTGCTCCATTCAGTAAAGGAAGCCATCTTGAAGTAACTAGTGTCGTGAATGTATCGTGACGTTCTTTGGAAGATTGCAATCCAATACTAGGAATAACAGCCGTACAAGCTTTTCGGAGATGTGCATTGTCAACAGGCATAATACGCTGTTTGTTCATGGCAAACCGCATTGACAAAAGTTGAGCAAAGGAATAGCGGGTGGTTATTGTTGACAATGATGTCCAATACTTTAGGCCATGTTTTCTTTTTAGCTGTTCTGTGCTGGGATTTGGGCACTTATTGGGCACTTTCTGGGCACTTTAAAGTTTGGACGGGGGTTGATAAACCTCCCAAAGGTCATCTTTCTGCAAGGCAATTCCTTTTCTATAAATATGATTTATTAGATAACATTCTACCCCTCTATACTTTATAATTACTATACAGGAACGATACCAAGGGGGTTAAAAGATGACAACTACCCTGTGGCAAAGCTATCCTGCAAAAATCATTCAAATCAAATAAATCAATCAACTCAAACTACGGCCAGTACCTAATATCTTCGTGATTGTGAAGGCAAGCCCCCCCCCCCCCCCCAATCACTCCTTTTTCCTCTATTAGGTATGCATCTCTCGGTTCAAACACGCATTTTGCTCGTACAGTTTTCACAGCTATTGAAAGACTCTGCATAACTCATTTGCAAAATAAATTGAATTTTATTCCATACAGTTTTACTATCGAATGCCACTATTACTAGTTTGCGGTGCGACCTCTGCGCGGGAGGATTAATATGGTAAATAAATGGAAAAATACTCATCCATTTTTCAATAAAATAATTTTATGCTAACGTTTTTCCTCTTTTTCCACAATTTACAATTGAACAAGCATTTCTTTTATTACCATTATTATTTAATTTACTTATTATATTAAGTTTAATTATTTTTGTTCTATTTGATGTAGATTGATTAGAACATCAATTACTTAAGTGCTAGCAAAACCGCATTCATTATAGAGAACACCTGTGTCTCTCCTAGAATTAAGGGGTTTTAAGTGACCACCCACATGTGACCACCAACCTTCTTCAGACCTCTGTTATAGACCCCAATGCCTATACGAATCATGTGACCATCTTAAGAGAGGGTCAAATTCTGTCTGGTTGCTGGTCGTAAGAACCAATTAGATATTTTGATTTTCAACAAGCATTTTTTCTTCTTTACAAGGTGCAGTTAAATATTTCCTATCCCCTGGTTCTAGCACGCGCGCAACTTCGTCAGTTGCACCCTGTTTCTTACCTGGAATTCCCGATTAACAACATTTATTCAAGGTCGCTTATAGCAGTTATAGCTCGCTTATAGCTCTCTGCCCTCAGAGAAAAGCTAAATTCTTTTCGTTGCCTTTGCTTCGCCCCTTGTTTTCACAGTAGTGACCCCAACTGCCTTGGAGCAGGCGCCCCCCCCCCCCTACGTTTATTCATGGAAATATTAAATGATAACTAATGATTATTTTACAGTTAATTAAATACTATCCCTCAGACAGCTATCTTTGTTTACGTGCCATAGAATACTAATGTCCAAGATTCTAAAACGCCGGTATTTCCAGCCCCATATTTCAAATATTCGTCAGGATTTTGTTTGTATGCTAACTTTTCTTGCGCTTCTACAGTATCTGTGTCATCATTATAACTACGGTCCGATGTGAATTGGGCATTTAATTTCATGTCTGGTGTAACAGATTTAGTTTTTAACATTTCGTCTACTTTATCATGATTTCTATGCGTCTCCTTTTTCTTGTGACTCTTATCTTTTCGTGACCTTTTATCCTCTTTCTCGCTGTCTTTACCGAGTTTCTTTTCTCGTTTCTCGATATTGGCAATCTCGGCTTCAAGCTTGAATAAATCGTCGGTATTTCCACCCGAAATATCCTCGTGAACTCGTTTCAGCAGCCTCAGTACTGATTTGCTCTGTGTCTTCATCGACAACAGTTTTTTACGGAGGGTTTCTTCCAATGACGAAACTCTACGTTCGGATGTCATTTGTCTCCGTTCTCCATCGTCTTCATCTTCGTTATCATCATCGGTCTGTCGTTTTGACCGAGATTCCTCGCCACCTTTCTCGCTTCCGGTCATCTCTGTCGAGGATGAGTCCAGACTACCGAAAATTGCCGAGCGCTTTACGACGTGCGGCTCGTTTTCAAAGTCACTGTTTTCGTCATCATCGTAATCGTCAATTATTTTGTCACGCTTCTCTCGATAAACTGTAACATTTGATAACCGTTCTGCATCTGAATGAGGTTTGCCAATCGGCTCTGCTTCGCCGATCGAGCGCCGACGACGGGAAGAACGACTTCTACCGACGCTTGGCTGCCGAATACTCAGTTGCTTTGGCTCGACGCCATTCGGAATTACCGAACGACGATGACGTAGACGAGACTGTCGGGCTGGAAGATTTGCACTTTCGGACAAAAGAGTGTGCCTTCCAAACAGTCTAGCTGATGGGAGGTTATTGAGGCCTAGAAGACTTCGTCTTTTCATCGAACGTTCGTGAACTTTACGTACAAGTTCGGCAAATCTTTTTCTAGCCGAAGCAACATCAGTTGTACGTTTCGATTTCACGCGAAGAGAAGGTATGTAATCTATTGGCAGTTTTCCGATTCTTGGAAAATTCCTTCCATCAGAAATTTCCCTTCGCTGACGAAGTAACTTACGAGCACTTTGCCGATTGAGTGCGGTTTTTATCGTTGTCTTAGGTGACATTGCCGAGAATTTTCGTTCGGTCGGCAGCGATTCCTGGAGAGATCGTTTCCAAGCGTGTCTGAACGCTTGCGGTTCGTAATAGTCGGTATCATCCTCGATGAGAGGAGCTTGCTCGTCTCCGCCGACCAGATCGTAGCCTGGAGGATACGGTGTGTCTTGATACGGATCGAAGACCTGGGTAAGCAGGCTGTACCCATGCTGGTCGGCCACGGGAACAGAGAAGAACGGTAACGACTCCCTCATGTCATACATGCTAGGTGTAGGCGAATCTCCTTCTTCTTCTTCCTCGACATCTCCATCAGGGATCTCACCTTTTGACCGGGAATTCTCCTCCTCTTCGGGATTTTCAGAGGAATCATCTTCTTCCGGCTCTGGTGGTTGAATCACGGCTCCCACTGGGACACGAAGGAAATGTCGGCCATGACTTTTGCCGACTCGCTTCCTACCTGATTTTCTACTCGCTTTTTGGATAGTGAAGTCATCAATTCCGTGAGCATTTGGTTTACTAGTAAATTTCCCATGTTTCTTGTTTCTATTAGACTCAGATTTTATCTTATTTACTTCATTGAGAAACTCCTGATCTGTATTATTGTCAAAAAACACGGTCACGTCAATCTGATCGTCGGGTGAAACCGATTTTTGCTGGTCATGATCCGACTGCGGACCACCCTGATCGGCAGTTCCTAGCCCGGAAACTTTGTTCTTTGCATGCAATTTCGCTGCATCTAAATCTTCAACACCCAAATTCCTTATTCCACTTATCTCTCTATTACCAGTTCCAGCAAATTTGTTCTGAACGGGGCCAACAGCGGGAAGGGATAGTCCAGTTTTGAAATTTTCCTCTTCAATATCTCCATTTGTCCTCAGGTTAAGTAAAGTTCCAGCTCCGTGCTCTGGACGTGTACCAGTTTCGCGTCCACCACCTCCATTATAATCAATCTCTTTAAAATCCTTTGGTCTTCCATCCCCCGATCTCTCTACCTCCATTTCAATTTCGCCTCCTTCACTCTCTTCTTTCATTTTCTCAACTCCTTTTCCACCAATTGCAGACTGGATCTTCTCACTCCCCAGGGAAGCATTCACCGCTTCGGTGTCCGCTAGTTTTGGTCCGACATTTGCTATATTGATAGGACTGACCTTTGTGTGTTCTATTCGAACGGTTTCAATCTGACTGGCATTGCTCCAGGTACGTATGATATTCTCCGGACTGCTTGAAACTTGCAGATTACCAGGATTTGGAATGATGAGACTTCCATCTGGTCTTCTGAGGATGATTCCAATTTGACCCAAAACTGTTCCTAGAAAAACCAAATTTTCCCGTAAATTTTAATTCTTTGCATTTCAATTGATACTAAAAAACCTAAAAGTTTTAAAATAAAGCATAAAATTTAGGTAATGAAAGACAGCAATATACCACGAAATAAAATAGATAGATATGAAGAACTAAAGTAAAATAGATAAATGAGTATAAGAAAAAGCAATAAGATATGACAATTGTTTGCAATATTTGTTGTCACGAGGATAAACCTTTTCGCTGTTTGATTGGCTGCGCTTCAATTTCATGGAATGGAAGAACCAATCAAAAACGATTATTTTCAACCTGTTACTACAATCAATGTTACCGGATGTTAATGTAACATGTGTGTCGTCTGCATACATTCTAGTTTTAGAGAATTCTAAGCACTTTTAAAAGTCCTTTAGGTAGATGATAAACAGGAATAGTCCCAAGCATGTTCCTTGAGGTATACCACATTTTACCAATCTAGCCCACGATTGTTGTCCATTAACTTAGCTGAATCTACAGACGTTTTGTCATCATAATGAGAAAATAATGAAATATTTACCTTCATCTTGGGCTGAAACCGGTGGCCCAACACTTTTCTTTTTCTGTGAATCATCTTGGAAAATATGAGAAATTAACGAAAGTGCATCATTAATCACCAAAGTTGTCCTGTTCCCGTCATCTGCGAGCTGGAGATCATCAAACAACTTTTGCGTCAGGTTACGAGTTTCGTTTGAACTGTCGCTAACGAGTTTCGCCACTCGCGATTTGAACTCCTTTGCTTTATCGTCGCCTTTACTTGCCGAAAGAATATCACGAAGCACCTTCAGCACATCCGTAACCATTTCGTCAGCACGCGTACCGTTCGCTTCGACGTCCGAAAGATTTCCACGCAAATTCATGCTTTTAACTTTGCCCAAAATCGAAATAAGCGAATTTATCTTTCGCACGCCTTTTTCGCTTCTCCACGCTTTCGTTAAGGTGGTGCTGACATTTTCCACAGGCTCCTTCGCATTCACCTTGCCTTGCATTTGGCTGCCGATATTAGCATCACTTAGAAGCGACTCGTTCCTCTGCGCGCGCAGAGCAGTGAACAATTCTGCAAGGACGCTCTTTACCAGGCCTTGGATGACGTCATGCTGGGAGCTTGTGGTTGTAGTCTCGAAGTTATGACGTGTCGTTGGTTTAAGAGATTGATCAGGGTTTACCCCAAGAACTGAGCTCTGTGATCCTTGCTCCTGCCCAGCGTTCGGTAATTGAAACTGCACAGGAAGCGTCGTGTCTTGGCTTAGAGTCCCCTGCGAAGCAGCGTGGCCAGTTTGATTATTTCCAGGAGGTAATCTATTCTGTGTCATGTAGCTCGGGGCGTTTCTTGATTGTGTTGGGAGAGGATGGTAATGACCTTAAAAAGATTGTACAGTTGTTTTCATTTTAAGGAGCACAGGATGAATTTTTTCAATAAATACCTCAAAACAAATAAATGAATGAAATCTAACAATCTTGAACAAAATACTTTTTAATATCCTCAAGTATATCAGCGTCTTATCGTACAATTTGAAAGCCCATTGTCTGCTAGGCCAGTTTTATAAAAATACAGTGAGTTGAAGAAAGTGAGCCCCCATCTGACCAAAAATCACTGAATCAAAGCCTATCCTGGCCATAAAGATAGCTCATTTTTCCTTCTCATTCGACAAAAAGAACATTTTTAACATTTTCAACATACCTGGTTTGTTTTTCGTCAATGCGTCGAATGTTTTCCCCAAAAATGTTGGCTCGAAAGAAATTTCTTTCGTTCTTACGGTTGGTTTGCTTTTCTTGTGCGAGAAATGATGCTTATGATGTTTCTTTCGTTTTTCTTTTCCTTTTTTATTCTTTTTTTTCGATTTCTTTTTACGCTTTCCTTTATTCTTCTTTTTCGAGTGCTTTCGTGAACTTCTGTATGATTTGCTTGCAAATATTCCACCTTGAAAAAAAATCGAATTAGAATGTTTAATGGATTAATGTGTAAGAAATGATACATGAATGAACAATGAAAAGAGTTAATTAATAAAAGATTGAAAGAATGAGCGAAAGTCAGAAAGATTAAATATAAAAGTAAATGAAGAAATGAACTTTAACTAAAGATGGTATAGGGTACCGGAAGTCATTTCTTTTAACTATTTATCAGTGGAAATTTCAAGTAATTAATGAAGGAAAGATAATTATGTCATTTGTCACATTTTAAATTGTCCCTTTAGCATTGCCTTGAAACTAGCAAAGAGTGATGAAGTGAAAGGCGATAAAAATTTAAAATGAAATGACATTAAATGAAATGAATAAAATGATATGAGAAAATACCTTCAAAATCCTCAGAAAGTTCCGTCCCTGAATTATGCTCCGATTTCTCCGATTTTCCCGATTTTTCCGATTTATCCAAAACACCTTCATGAGGTTGAGAAGAGCCTTCACTATCCTCACCTTGAGGACGGGGCCTTCCCATCAGCTCATCTTGCAGCGCCTCCGTTGCGTCCTCCAAATCACCATGCTTTACTTTAGATCGGTAATGACGTCTATTGTTGTTGCTGTTATCAGTGATTGCCAATGTCCAAGTCCCACGGGGGTCTTCACCCCAGAAATGAACGCTCATAAATATCCAATCCTGTGTAGAAGACAAGACAGACACGTCAATGACAGAACGCCTGTTTTTTGATGCAGAACTTTAATTTAGAACACATAATTTAGCATGATAATGAACAGCAATTTGTTTTTCATGGAGAGTGAAACCGTTAGAAAATGGCGAAAAAGCCACCGGAAATGGATAGCCACTTCCGGATCGGAAACCACGTGAGAAGAGAAAAAATGCGCGTGATTGGATGCTTATTTTGACCAACCAGATCAATTGCTTTTTTTTCACTTTCATCTATATAATTTCTAATCAATAATCAATAAATGAACATCATAAAACACTACAGATAATTAAGTTTCTTACAAATTAATTATTTAAATGATGAATAAAGAATTAATTTAAATCAATAATCTTCATTAATTCCAAAGCATTTCCTGTTATAGCCTTAACTAACTTACGCTAACGAAGTAGCTTCAATTAAAGAATTCAATTTCATAAAAACACTAGTTTATCGGTTTACAAAGTCTTTTAAAAAGGAGAAAAAGAAAAAAAAGGAATGAATAAATGAGTTTGCTGTAAGAATGGATGACCATCTAAAATTTGAATAAACGAAAGAATGACCTCCGTTTATATCTTCGTCTAGGTAAATAGACCTTATAAGTGTGAAGCGAACCTACGCAACATTTAATGTACGCTTTTCAAACGGGCGGTTTTTGTCGAAATTTCCCACTTACCTTAAGCCTTAGTACAAACAAAACATATTAATTCCATCTATTTTACTTTTAAAAGCAAACTAAGATATCTGTAACTATTCTGAAGCAAAATACAATCAATAAAGATTAAAACTTTTGCCATTAGACTAACTCAAGCGATTGAAATGTTTACCAACGATTCTGAAAACACCCGAAAATCAGCAGAACTAAAATCTACAAAAGCAAGTGTATGGATGGAAATTTGCAATTACTCTGCTGATCAAAATGGTACGATAAGCATGGTTGAACTGCAATAACATCCAAAGAATTGCACATTATCAGCAAAAAAGTGTTACTATTATCAAGGGAAACGGTGCTATTGTGACAAAGAGATTAAAATCAAAATGAAAAATATTACTGATTCCTGCGATGTAGACATATCTTATTACATCTCAACCGAAATGAACATTGTTAAAAAAATATCGGAATACTTGTTGAGAATCAGTGATCTCATCAAAAATGCAATTTTGGGCCTAAAATCATCATTAAATCATTCTAAAACCAGCATGTCAAATTAATGAGGGTAGAGAAATGTAGTTACAATCTTTCCTACTTTTTCTCTCTCACATCAGAACACAAAAAAGAACAAAAGAGCAAACTTGATTCATCATCGATATCTGTGTTTTCACCAGACATCCACTGCCCTGCTGCCGACAGCTTCACCGTAACCCTGGTACGGGGAGCTACTAGGGTGCTATCCTTGCTCAAGGGAACCCCAGGGTGCAGTTTATTGTCTTACCCAGGACATGCAAACTTGATAAGTGCACTCTCAACTTATTAATGTTTTTCATTTTTTAAATTCCAATAATTTCGCCCTCAAATCATCATCATTCGGTGACGGCTTCAATTAAAAAGACCCCTTATTACTCCTCCCCAGTAGTCCAGATATTCAGCTCCCCTTAAGAATTTCTCAAAGTTTAACTTTGCCCGTTCCATGATGATCTTCGTCTACTATTTACGACAACTTCCCCTGGGTCTTTTCGCACATGCTCTTTCTTCCAACAATGCTGTCTTGTGTTTTGTTTTTCTTACTAATTTCCAAATTATTGCGTTTTTCTCATTTTTATGTTCTTTTTTAATGACAGTCCTTTTTCATTTACACGCCCTTCTATATTGCCTTATAATGCATTCTTTGCAACAACAGTTTGCACAGACAAGCCCGTATAACTACGCATAAGTATTCGCTACTGCGCTGTATTATGCAAAAGTCCGTAATAACAATCTCGTTCCAACGCAATTAAACCCACCTTTAGGCCTTTATTAGAATGATCATTGCGCCTCGTTTTCAGAATCTGACTTCGTGTCCCAGATGGCGAGATCAGCTCAATGCTCAAATGTCCCCTGTGTCTATGTTTCAGTGACATCACTAGTTGCACATGCTCTATGCTTCGAATCTCCAACGCAGTGTCCGAGCAAGCAGAGGCATTTGTTGGTACAAGGAGCGTGCCTGCTTCTGGTATTTTCCTGGAAGCGAGATAGAAAAAAATGCCTTAAGTTTTAGTGCACCTGGTTATTTTAGATGTTTTATGTATATGATGATATAGAAAGAAAATCAAAAGGAAATAATCACAATTTCATACGAAATTAATTTACTATATAACCCTATAAACGATTATTAGTATAATTACCCCCACCCTCAGACATCAGTCTTTTCCAAATTCAATAAAGCCCCTTTTTGGGCTTACAGCTCCCTATTTGTGACCCTTAAGCCCCCTAGTATTGGCTCCTTCTTGACCAAGACCCTCGTTTTAATTGAGGGTAAGCGTCCTCTGAAATAAACTTCTTTCTATTCGCAATATATGCTGTCGTAGCAGCTGCAGTAAGTAAGGATATTCAGTATGCAATTTTTTAAATCTTTGCATCATCTAAATTTCTAAATCTTTATGGCGAAATAAATATTTATACCATGGGCCATCATTTTTGTTTCCCCAACACTTCCTTTGCTCCGGAAGATTGTCCCAGTTCTTTGCTTTTGTGACAAGTTGTGATGCATCCATCCTTCCAAAACCAAATTTTTGATTGAACCATTTTCCAGCGCCGTTCCGTCGCCAGCCCTCGTCAAGTGGACTTGTCATTAGCGCCGTGTCAACAATGACAGCTTGGACATCTCTCCAGGTTAACTTTGCACTAAATAAAGAACAAATCGAAAAACTCTAGAGAAATTTAGGACAATTAATGCAACTTGGCATGGCAAAAGCTATGAGTTGAGCATTTTAAGGAATTGTGCAAAACAAACTTCACCACAACAAATTCATGCGAAGAGAGGAAGGTCATCAACATCAACATCAGCATCATCGTTTGGAAAATTTTACGGTCTCACGGTCACGAGCAGGAGGAAGGTCCTTGAAGAACAAGAATAACTCCTATGACACACCCAAGCCATGCCTATGTTATTTTGTCTCATGGTAAAGTTTGGCTTCCGGTATGTTTTTGCCCGGAAGGTTAACAACTGGGATTTGGTCAACATGTATAAGGGCTCCATTTCATTTCACATTCTCGGCAAAATTTATAAACTTATTTCATCTAAGACTAAAGATAATGTTATGATTAAAAGCGTACTTGGCCTCTAGCATCAGAGCAATCATTCCAGCAGCTAAAGGTGCAGCTGATGATGTCCCTTTAAATTGATCCGTGCATTTGTGATTTAAAGTTGTTGTTATCTAAAAAAAATATTCTAGGCATAAAAACTCATTTTAAGGTGACAATTTCAAGCAAACAAAACACAACAAGACGTACTACAACATTTGTATGATTCATTTTAACTTTCTCAATTACATACGAACGGTTTAACTAGCCCGCCTTACAGGGAAATGTGGAACAAAAAATTGACTTGAAGAACATACGTCAAGGTTATTTCAGAAGTCAGTAAACATTAAACTTTCTTAGCGATCATAAAATCCCTTGGGTTAATTTTCAAAAGCAAATATGCTCCTTGGGGGATAACAATAAAATAATTATAAATCATTTAATAAATCAAAAAAAAGTTTGCTATTCACAGTAGCTAACACGAAGCAAATTTAGCTCAACTTTTTACAGGAAGTTAACAAATTATCCTAGGCAAACGCTCCGATATATTTCAGACCCAGATTTTCGACGAACTCTCTCTGAACAGCCTTAAAAATCAGAACTTCCTAGGACTTATATTTCGAAGTTTAAATATCCAATTAATATCTAATTTTTGATTAAAATGTTTTTAAAATGAAATGATGTAAAGTAGATATAGGGCCTCTAAAAAATCAATTTTCCTTGCTCAAAGGCAATCCTTACAAACTCGGCCTGATTCAGTCTGGGCTCCTTCCTAGTGACATCAACAAGAAAGCCACTTACTATTTTATTCTCACTTTTCTCCCTGTGTGATCCTCCGCTATACGTCACAGCTAGTGTTGATGCGCAGCTTTCTGTGTAATACGTTGATAACCCGTGATCACTGATTGCTCCTATTGACACAGTGTAAATACTCGTTGTGTAGCCATCGCAGTTACAATCGTCATCTGTGAGGCCGCCATTTCCGGTCGCCCATACGAAGATAGAACCCAGGCCACCACGTCCCTGTCAAAATGATATAAACATCTATAAGCATGTGATGAAAACTGACTTGATTTTGAGCCAGCAAAAAAGGGCCTAGTCTTGAGTCTGCGAAAAATTAACCGAATAATGGGAATTTGAAAACTGGTTGAATAAAAACTAAAGAGCCTGGACTAGCGAATTAGGAAATTCGGTAAAAACGCGATTTATGGATAATTTTTAAATACAGATATAAATAACAACCAGAGGTCAAATGCTCCTTCGCAATGACATATGACGTCACCTTCCCGTGAACCTTTGCGCCACTATTCTCATCGAAAATCCGGAATCATGGACGTGGGAATGTTTCTTATCTTTCCTAGGCTACTTTGCCATTTGTTTTTCTTCCTGCCCGCGTTTACCGCGTGTAACAGTGCAAACAGAAATGAATATATCACCAATTCGCCAATCATTTTTAGAGACGATAAGAAAGAAGAAATTTGGAATAATTTTTATGACAGTATTTCAGTAAAAACTGCGCATTTTCATTAGAAATGTAACATAAAAATTAATCACCTCCTTTGCTCCAAGTTGCAGAGCTTTGCTAGCTAGAGTGCCCGGCCTACCAAACCGTTTTCCATCATCTTTAGGCCCCCATGCACAGCTATAAATATGAATATAATTGTTTCGATAGCTTAAAGAACTTCCTTCGATTGTATCTGTTGTGTTACCATCCAGCATCCGGATACCTGTGGACCAAAATAACATTTGATAATTAACAAAGTTTCTTTGCCCTTACGAGTTTACACAATATAATCGAGAAGATATTTCATCAAAATTTGAAAGCTTAAAATTGTTGCAAATGAAACAATTTTTAAGGCGTAACTTTTAAGGTTAGGGTATTCCAAGATTTTTATTTTTACTTTTTCTTTGGATAACCCATGAAATGAAGCAATTTTCACGTTCGAAATTCACGTTGCGTGAACTATATAAGTTGACACACTGCAATCTTCAAGGTTGTAGTTACAGTGGGGTTTTTTTTCGAGTGTAAAATGGAAAAATCGTCGAAAAAAGCAGATATTGTTTAAAGACTAAAAAAGGACATCAGTTTCCTTTGTGCCCAACACTGAGACATAAAAAATTACCTCCAATGCTGGAATTAAATGCCACTCCAACACCACAAATGCCATTACCAGATTCTGCTGCCACTTCACCTGCACATTTTGTGCCATGGCTAGAAATAAAAAGGCGCATAAAATAACTAGCATCTCTTTTATCAGAGCAGATTGTAACTGGCAAGTCTGCGATTAAGGTTTAGGTCAGCGATCTTAACGTGAGTTGGTACCTGGTAGATGGTCCTTTGATGTAGTGGTTAAGGTTAAGGACTAGCGAGACCTAAGCGTCTCCGGTTCGACTCTTCGATCTTATCATCTCTTTGGCAAGGTGTTAACACAAAATTCTGCCTCTCTCTACCCAGATTATAAAAGGGTACCTGGTCTGTAGTTATGAGCGCCGTTTGTGGCTGAACTCCGCTATATGCGATTAAGCATAGCGAGAGGGGGGAAGTGGAAAGTCGGTAGAGTAACCTCTAGCTAATAACAGACTATAAACCACTAATCTTACTCTACAATACTTTTAATACTTACCAATTTGTGGGATCTGAAGTTCGCGGCATCGGATCATTATCATAATCATTAAAATCGTAGCTGGCTTTTGAATCCTGAAAAGCAAATGAGAACGAGAATAGTCACAATGGAGGCTAACTCAAAAAGGACACCAATCAATGTTCTTTAATTTCCAGCAGCTGCACCCTTGCCCCCTGGAGCATTACTTCATCCTATGTCTAACGAGGGGGGAGGTGTGGTGGCAGATTTGTCCAACACATATTAAATATTATTTTGTCAAAACGTAAACATTGATAAATTATTGATTTACAGAGTAATACTAATTGATTGGGTTGTTGCATTTGCTCTACAAAAATCAGTTATTTTCTTGCGAAAAACTTGCACAAGGACCTGCTTGGCAGGTATCTAGTAGATCCTGAATTGCCGCAGAAAAGGTAAAACGTATCACATCTTAGGGATCCACCCTTCATAAATGACACCCCTAGTGGCTCGCTCATAGTCAGCCTTCATACAACTGTTTGCAAAAGGTAAAACAATTATATCCAGGAATACGGCAAAAAAACCATCAGAAGTAATAAAGATAATATTACTTACATAGTTCTTTATCAAATCTGGATGCGTATAGTCCAAACCTAAAGAAAACCTCTCAATTAATTGGGTATTTCATACTGCAAAAATTCTAGAATTGGAAGTAAAGAGGACACAATAATGCAGCAGACTTTGTTTAATTATCATCTGTTCATAATGGGTTTGAATTCCTGCCACTTTGTGTTTTTCCTATCTCCGTTATTTATATACATCATCGCAAGTATTCCTTGAGAATCCAGTAGGCAGCCTGCTATTTTGTTCTCTACTTTACTTGTTACATTATAATAAAAGTAACTTTACTTGTTACATTATAATAAAAGTATATAGAGATTATTTTTCTACGTTTTTGTGCAAGTAAAACTAGTACTCTGGGGAATTTCAATTGAAAATGGACTTTTAGTTTGCCTATTGTTTTTTCATACTCTTACGCAAATGACCAATAAAAATAGATTTTTTCAGCAAAAGATACAATGATACTTGCCATCATCCAGTATTGCCACAACCACACCCTTTCCAGTGATGCCTTTTGACCAGACTGGTAAAACATTTATATCAAGGTTTGGAGGCCCAGAAGATTGTCCGATATTGTTCTGAAAAAATTTAAAAAAAACATTAATTTGTTATAAACTTTGTACCAAGTAAAACAACACACTTTTATCAGATTGTCAAATGTTTGGAAAGATGTAATGAATATAAGTGGCAACAAAAAGGGAAAGGAAAAGAAATCAAAACAATGGCAGAATAAATGAATCTGATATTACTCCTGGGTCCATAGGCTTCATAAATTTGTTGATTTAGGAACAGTCAAATTTTTATAACTGTTCCCATACAGCTAAGTGTCTCAACTTCTATTGATTGAATAAGTAATTGATGCAAGAAGATGGAAAAAGTGAAGGAGCTGGAGGAACTGTTTTCATCCTACTTGAAACATTTACTTTCAACCTTTCAAACAAGCGTTTTGAAGAATTACAACTTACCAGATACCATTGATCTTTGAACATTGGATCTTGAACAATGACAGCTCTTGGGTGCTCTATGCCAACAAAATCTGGAATAATTGACCTCTTGTCTCTCTCTAATACTTGCTGTTGCTCTACCCATTTTACCTGAGGGCAACAGAAATAAATTACCACCAGAACTGCCTGGCAAATGAAGATTTAATGGTGGAAAAGTGGAATGCATTCACTGAAAGATTGGTTTGTAGTTGCAAAGGAAAACATGCATAGTTTTCCAACAACATTGAGCTCCTCCTCCCACCTTAGTACCAATATTTTTTGTATCATTTTGTTTCTCTCTGTAACCTGTAGTTCATGATGATATATACTGGTTTCTTCATTATCTTCAAGTAAAGGTATCCTGGTAATTGTTAAATCCATAGGGTTGAATTGTGTTCTCATTTTCCCTGTGGTGTCGTCTTATAACTGTGTCCTGTTTTTGTAGTGTTTTGTATTGATGTATTAAAAAACAGCGTTAAACTTTCCTGCTAGTATCTATTAACACGTTTTTGGTAAAGCAAAAAAGAAAACTTGTGTGATGGAATAGAAATGGCATTTTTCAAAGTCATTTGCATGCCCACTGGATCATTCTGATAAACTTAACAAGAATCAACTTTCAGATAGAAAAAACCTTGACAACTCACCTCTTTTTCATTAAGAAGAAGCTCTGCTTTATCAACTTCTCTTCTCTTCCTTCGCCCGATGACTGGCTTATGTACGAAATGATAATATCCTGGAAGACTTCCAACCTTTTCAGACAGAAGAAAACAAATTGGAACAAAGGAACAGTGAACCACCCACCAATTTAATAATCAAAATGTGCAAATTGCAATACTGAAAAGCTCCATTTAAGCCACCTGGGGGACTTATTTAATTTTGAAGGTTCTCAAGGGGGCTTAATAGAAAGAGGCTTAATACAAAAAATTATATTTATTCTCCTTTACTTTACTGGTTTTTATCTAAACTAGCTTCTAGAGACGCTGAAGATGAAACTGGACAAGAATATTTTGATTTGCAAAACAAATGACATTAAAAATTTGTCAAATTATGACGAAATATATCATCAACTATTACTAAATCATTGTAATTTTCTTAGTAGTCTTTCTTAAGTATGAAAAAGGGGGCTTATTTCAAATTTATGCTTGAAAAGGGGGCTTATTAGAAAGGAAGCTTAAAAGAGAGGGGGGCTTAATAGAGCGTTTACAATAATTTGATATGAACCAAAGATACCATAACTTTCTTTTCATGGAAGATCCTGTTGTTAATCAAATATGGACCATGTTTAGTGAAAATCAAAGCCATTTTTGAAAAACTGGCAGGTCATTTTGAAAAAATCTCAACAACGATTTTGTTTACGAATGAAAAGAAACTTCGATAAATTCGCCTTAATATTTAATTACTTGATAGACAAATCGATCAATTTTAATGTTCTTTTGCTAAGCATAACATTTTAGCCTGTTAGTTCTTCTTCATATCTCACCTGTCCTAGATTAATAAAGCCGTGTCTTTTAGCAATCCTGTTCGCGACATGTGCGTCTCCGTCTTCGATGTGTACGGCCCACGAGTTCGTATAATGAATATCATCGCAATCTTCCCAGCCATCGACGTGAAAACAGAACGCAACAAGACAAACTACGAGCACAATTTTAGGCCCTTTCGAAATCATCATAACAAATAATCCAATTGTAATAATTCATCGCCGCGGGAAAATCATATTTTAATCTTTCTTATTACTCGCATTGCTGCGCGAAAAGTTAAAAATGTTATTTAAAAAGTCTTACCTAAATATCACGCATATTTTTGCAGTTCACTGAGCTTCATTGAGCAATGCACAAGCATAGCTACTTCCAATTGACCGCCGCCATGTTGAATGGTGTCTCAAGCGAGGCTGTGAATTTCTCTCAAAATTTAATTTATATTTTTTTGGATTTTCATAAAATCTTCAAAAAAACAACCAAAAATCCCACAAAGGAAATGCTAAAAAATACTCTAATTTCCTAATAATGTCTACATATTTAGGTTTCTCATCACAAGCGCGAATTATCGTGCATAGCAGGTACCTAACGGTGAAAACCTACACATTTAAAATAAAGGCTTTCTCCTGATATTTTTATCAAAGAACAAATAAAATGATGTAAAAATCTACATTTTTCTCTTAGTAACTTAGGGAACACAGTCCCCCTGAGAGCCCCAGCCGTACACCCCTGTACATAACTCAGTGAATATTCCATTGCTCTCAGCTACACACAATTAACAATTTAAAATAAATTCACAGGGCAAAGAAGCAGCACTGGAGAACAGGGACAAAACAATGATAAAATGAAATAGTTAATCCCCCCTCTGCCCCCCTGATGTCGCCCTGGCCTAAATGCTCTTCTTTTTTGGATGAGTATTACATGCAGAGGCAATGAATTATTGTTCTTTTTAAAGAAGTCTCATTAATTCTATTTTCCATAGCAGTTAAATCTAAAAACTTGATAAACGCTGATAAAATAAAGATTTTTCAAATTCGATTTTCTCGAAAGAATTACTTAATTTTTTCTACGAGGGAGGGGGTGGGGGCTACTAGGTAAAATAACAGTTCGGTGTAGTACATGGCAGCTGGAAGGCAACTTATCTAGTGACTACATTTAAAATGTTAGAGGCTCTTACACTCGATAAAGAATTTCAATCGTTTAGACAATAAATATGACAAATATGAACAAATTAGAGAATCTACTGCTCAAATCTGTACAAACTTTGCAATTATGAGGCTATATCAAGTTACATACGGTTTATCAATGCGGCTTCATAAAAAAGTTACAAATGTTATTCCTGCCCAAGATGCAATATCAATTTGTTACTTCTCAAGTTCATTAATTTTTTGTTCGTTGGCATCCATTTTCATCTGAACCAAGTTTGGGAGTTGGATTGGAATGCGACGCATGCACGCCCTCAAAAATTTGCTGCAATACATTGGACATTGTACTGTGCCTTTGCAATCTCCATTTTCACGACAAGATACCCAGAACAGTCTTAAGCAGCCTTGAGATAGCTAGAAAATAAAACCATTAGGCTTTAGCATTTGCAACAAAAAAGGGTACCGAGAATCAGGGGCAACTGTCGTCCTAGAGAGAAGGGGCCAATACGACACGACAGAAATCACATGAAATGAAATGACACGACATGGCCTTATTAGACACGACATGAAATGAAATGATATGATATGTAGTGAAATGATACGGTATGACATGGCCTGATAAGACACGCCATGAAATGACATGATATGAAATGACATGACATGACATGACATGTCATGGCATGACATGACATGACATGACATGACATGACATGACATGACATGACATGACATGGCATGACATCAAATGAAATGACATGACATGACATGATATGACATGAAATGAAATGACATGAAATGATATGACATGACATAAAACGACATGACATGACATGAGGTGACATCTATATGACTCAGCATAAAAAAATGACATGGCACGACATGAAATAAAATGACATGACATGACATGACATCAAATGCAATGACATGACATGACATGACATGACATAAAACGACATGACATGACATGACATGACATGACATGACATGACATGACATGACATGACATGACATGACATGACATGACATTTATATGACTCAGCATAACAAAATGACATGCCACGACATGAAATGAATTACATTGATTTGAAACATGACATGACACTACCGTCGTTTGGTGTCAGGTACTTCATAAAAATGAAACTAGAACTTCAATGTACATATCATAAGATCTTACTAATGGTGAATTTTCAGGAGAATTTCCAAGAGAATATTCGTCTATCACTTCTTCGTCATCATTAATATGCCGTGCAATAGAGAAGCAAACAACGCACGAAATGCTGAATAACAATAAACAATGTGTGTTCATATTGATGCTATTCTGAAAGAGAAAAAGGCTTCTTGTAATTTTGCCATAAGAATTTGATACGGCCCCCTATTACACCCCCGAACAAGTCCTGACCTTAAATTCTAGCTTTATGGTATTAAAATTTTGCAAACAAAGTTATACTTTTGCGCACAAATATTGAATTTTAAGACCTGAAAAAAGAAATTATAGTCAGAAATATTTCAATGTTTCCAGAGGAATTCGTAATCTTACTACTCGTTTATGTTTTTCTATATTCATAATTCTTTTATTAGTTAAAGATAAAATAAAGAACATATATAAATAACGACATAAATGAATCAGATAAACCATAACATATTTGCTAATAAGGTGTAGGAAGTAATGAAATATGCTTTTGATTTGGTACAAAAATCAGTAATTGAACCAGCTACCCGTATGAAAAGCGGAAGAGTATTCTATGATTTAGTGCAGTGGCGTAACGCACGGTGTGCACCTTTAAGCGCAAAACTAAGGGCCCCCACACAATTAGGCCCCTAAGAAATTTTGTGAAATTTGTTTTGTATATAAGCGTTTCTTATTTATTATTATGTTGATGTAAGTTAATATTGTTTGAAAATTGCATGTAAAAGTTTAACAGTTAAGGGTAATTTCGGGCCTAGCATGTAAACTTGATTTACAAAAAAATAGGGGACTCCGAACCCCTAATTTGACTAAGGGCCCCACACTGCTCCGTTACGCCACTGATTTAGTGCCAAAGAACTTGCTTTTTAATGTCCTTTCCATCCAATATCATGCTCAAAAACATCTACTTATTTATTGTACTTTGACCCTTAGCTTTGAAGGTGATATAAGTTTTAATAAATATGTAATAAATTGTAGAGAAATTTGATGAAATTCAATGAAATTTAGCCTCACCCAAAATGCCCTGACTGTTGGCAGAAGTTCTCTGAAACTTTTACGAACGAAGGAAAGCCAAGAGACATTAATAACAATCGTTGATAATAGTTAATGAGATGATCACGATTTAAGTGATTTTCTTTACAAAATCTAAAAGGAAGAGTGTCGGCATTTAAAAATTTAATCAGTAATAGCTGAATTAATCACTACAAATTAAAAACAATTTTCCAACTATTTTTCAAACGTTATCACACAAGAGGAAAGGGTTATGGCATTAGAGACAAACATAATTAACTTGTAATTACAAAAAATGAAAAGTAATTCGATTGCTTATAAATTTATAGAACAGATTGCTAGGTTACACAAGATATTAAAATATCTTGAGCATATAGTAATGAGGGCATGATTGTTGCTTTTCAAGTTAAGATCAAGACAATACCTCCTTAAAAATTATACTTGAAGTCTTAAAAGTAGAATATAATAAACACAAAAATCTAACAAATAATCAGAATTAAAGAAATAAAACGAATTAAACAAAAGAAATGGATAATAAAATTAAGAAAAAGATAATATTTTGTAAACTAGAAGATGTTGAAATGAAAGGTAAAAATTTGTAACAGAATTCTGCAAGAAATCAAATGATCGAATTTAAAAAGTGAAAACAATTCTAAAAATGGAAATAAAAATGGGAAATAAAGGTATGATAAGGAAAAAAAGAATATATGAAAGAATTAATAAAAAATGATAAAATGAATGATAAATATAAAACTAGTCAAAGAATGTAAATAGGAATACTGCAGATTGTTAACCTGTGATAAATGCTAACCCCTTTCCTTTTATGATAACACGCTTTTTAATTATCTCAAGCATAGGAGAAAAGAATAACTAATCCCCTAGAGATAAATGACAAAAACATTCTCTATTTTTCTACCCAAAATTAATCCCTTTTTTCCCAAATTTCGGGCGGGATTCCCTTTCATGAATTAACAGACTCAAACGTCCTTGAAAAATTAACATGCTAGATCATTTATCGATTTCCGAACAATTTATTAGAAAACTAACTGATGAGAAGAGAACAACATTGAGATCACTAAAGCCTTGGTTCTAAAAACATAATTTAATCTTTAATGAAGATAATTTGTTTAGTTTTACACATAATTCTTCAATCAATCTTTTGTTTGCCTTTTTTATCTTGCTTGCTTTCGTTAGACGTTGAATCCAGTTCAGCAAATGATGGTTCAGCGAAAAAGGTCGAAGTAGTCTCAACGCACTGTTTGGATTTAGGCTTTTTCCCACTTCCACTGCACACCATGCTACATGGCAAACAATCCTCATCAAGAAAACAATCCATTCCGCTCCAGCAGAATGAAGAATCCTTCAAAGGAGAAGAAAATTATAGAATTAATTACTTGGAATAGTCGGTCCCTCATTTTAGATGCCCCCTTGAATAGAGCCCCTTTCAGTAAATGCCCTCGTTCTGAAGAACCTATTTTCGCAGTTGCCTCCTTCCAATAAAAATACTCCCTCCAATAACAACAAAATCGCCACGTTTCGATGAACCCCATTTAGTTGTTACCTCTTTCCAGTGAATACAATAAGTTCATCGCCTCGTTTCAAAAAACCTTTTTCTGTTGTTTTCTCGTTCTGATAAACCCACCCAATCGAAAAGAGTAGTTTAAAGTACTCCTCCGCGGCACAGGACAAGAATCTTAGCCTCCGTGTTCCCTTGAAGCAACCCTGGACGAGAAACCGAATGGTTATGGATTTTTGGAAGCAATAATCTTCCGCGCTACAGAATTTTATTGAATCGAGATTGGCGGTGACGTCATTTCAGGAAGAAGGTTATGGCGAGGTAAAGACATCATACAGCGTGTGTGCCTTAAATGGGATATTGGGTTGCTATAGCCAGTCAAAGCGCAGAAAAGTTGTTAACCTTCCTCCTGAGAAGAACATATCCAAAGGCAAACCTTTCTTACAAGACAATAGAAAACAAGCACCGCTTTAGTGGGTCATAGGAGTTTCTATTGTTTAATGTGGACCTTTTCCAGCTAGTGACCGAGTGATCGTAATTTTTCCTGACTCCGTAGCCAGCACCCCCCCCCCCCTCAACATCGATACCTTATCGGCAAATCTCAAACAATGTTTACCTTAACGACAATTCCTGTGGGGAATTGTCATAATTTTTCAGGGCTTACAGTCACTTTGAGGTCGGAAAACGTCCAGTATGGTCGGAAAACATCCAATAGGGTCGGTAAACATATGTTCTAGAACCCCAGATAAGATCAAAGGCTTACCTCATTTGAGATAATTGATTCAAGTGAATGATGGTGCGGTTTACCAGAACTGAAATCTGCAAATTGTACAGCTACCATTATCAACAGAAAAAACTTGCAATTCATTTCTTTTGCTGTTTCTAGAATCAAAATTAAAAACAAATTCATTTTGGTATAACACTCTGCTGAAACAACATGAGATTTTCAAGTTTTTCAAAGATTGCAAACATAAAACTTTATAAGTATAATTTATTTTCATAATTTATAAGTATATTCTTACCGTTTTTCTTGCGAAGAGATGCGATGAGCCCTGCATGCAACTTGAAAATAGGCATTACATTCTCTTAATTTATACTATACACCTTCATTAATTAATTATTAAAGTGGCTTTATATCAGAAATAGCATGTTTGTATATATCAACATCTGCAACAGACACGTTATTCTAGCTATAAAACGTGTTTTTAGCATAGTGCTGGCCTCTAATGTGTTCTTGTGATACTATTTCGCAAATTAGAAATAAAAAACCTTGTGGAAATTCGATCAGCTATCATGGTGCATCTGTTTTAAGTGCTAATGTGCTAATCACGCTTTATCCGGGGGGCTAGATCTTTCTAGATGCTTCAGCCTATCAAGAATGCCTTAGCGGCTTGAAGTTGCATTGAACAACTACTTTCCACTGCAAAACTCTAAGAAGATGCATAAAAATCTAAATTACTTCAGAGTATAAACATGTCGGATCATGACTTTTTTATATTATTTTAAAAATTCAAGTAGAAACGAACAACAGCGTAACTTGTTTCCAACATACACAGCAGGAAAGGGCATTGAGGTATCTGGTCACAACTGTAAATGATGCTTACTATCTAACATATTTACACTAAGGTAAGTAAAGGTTATCTCATATCAGATGTCCCACGATTAGAGGAATACATGCCTGGAGAGCTAACGGAAATACAAAACCATTTGCGGGTCATAAAATCACACGAGAGGAAAGAACACCGCGCGTGATTGGCTGTTTGCTTTGACCAATCAGGGCCCAATCCTTCATCTTCTGGTTGAAGAGACAGAAAACGAACTGTTTTATGGTAATTTACTTCTGATAGTCAGGGCTGTTGGCGAATAAAAGCAAGGAAAAATTGATACCAGCATGAAAATGCAGACCAAGCTGAGAAAATCACTCCTTGTCTTCTATTAGGCAGGGGTCTAGTTTGATTACATTGGAGCCTGCTTTCTTGAAATTCTAAATCAAAATTGTATTCAGCCATTAAAATTACCCGTAGATGATAACGAGAAAAGAACTCATGATATCCGTCGATTCATTTTATCATTTCATGAATTAAGGCTAAGAGTTAAGGCGAAGTGTAGACAAAAATAGCTATCTAAGCATTAAACTTTGTTACAGTATTGTAAATGCTTCCTGTTTGTCTCGGTCAGGCATTACGCCTCGATTCAGTTGTCAGTTTCGTTCTCATTCTCATTCGCGTTCTCGTTCGCGTTCTCGTTCTGGTTCTGGTTCTCGTTCCCGGTTTCATTTAACATAGGCTCCTGCACATCATCATCGTCAGAGCACATCCCATCATCACAAACCATTCCTTCGCACGGAAAGCAATCGAGATCATCGGAGCAGAACAGGTTTCCACTATATGGGACACAATTCTGTAAACAAAAGTTGCAAAATAAATATAACAAAAATTTCACGAATGTTTAAAAGAAAGGATGAAAGAAGACAGAATAACATACCACCCCTACCTTTCCATATTTTGGGACCCTTCAAAATTGTTCCTCTAATGAGACACTTTGACCCCACTAACATGTGGCCCATTTCATTTTTACTTCATTTTGTATTTCATTCGAAGGGTTATTCTGTGCCTAATATTTATATTTACATTTATCTTTATATTTATATTCTAATAAATATGTTAATTATTACACTCATATTTATGTGAAGTTTATACGTTACCCCTTCGTCTCTCTTTTCTGGCAAAATTTCATTCCACGCAAAGGGTGGGGATGGATTGACAATAGCTGCTGAAACCAAAATGAAAAATACCAGGAAAAGGTATTTATAATTCATCTTGCAATAATGGTGATAGTTGTTGCGTCACAGATCATGTGATTTGCCTGGAAGAGAAAAGTTATCAGAAGATGCGAGAGAGTTTTAAAATTAAAACCATGTTTTCTTGGGTGAAGAAGTACTTACTTCTGACGGTTTCCTTTATTCATGTCAGGGAGAAATATTGGTATCTTTAGATGTGTAGGTAATTGAAAATATCGCTTTGTAATTGGCCATGTTGCGTTGTATTTGGCTGTGTTTCATAAAATTTGCCACAGGAACTGATCTAGTGATCCTTTCGTAGCGGGAATTTCTTGCGTGTATAATAAGATTCAATAACAATTATAATTCTATGTTTAATAAGATCCAGATTTCAGTTCATTTTAAAATATTTTCATTTTAAAATATCTGAACGGGTTATAAGTTTCGCACTTTCTTGATATTTTTCAAACCGAACTGTTTCAACAAAAGAAAATGAAATTAATACACCTAATTTTAAAATATAACGTTCAAAAATGACAAAAGATCTATAGGTCGGTCTGTTGTAATAAACGTTAACAAACGTTGACAAACAAAATAAATAAATCACATACCTTGTGTTTCTTCGCTGGGAGGCGTTTACTAGCAAAAGGTAACTATAACAAACGAAATCTTGTGAAACTGCCTTTATGTAGAAATTATGTAGATCAATAATTTATAAGATTTTCTCATTAGTGGAACAATATCAAACTCAGGGGGTAACGAGATGGCCCGAAAACAGTAAAACTTTAATGCAGCACCCTAGCTCTATTCAAAGTCCCTGAGTATACGAAAAATCACAATTTAACAAGTGTGACTTATTTCAAAATACTGACGATATTTTCAGGCCATAGGTCAAGTAAATATAAAACATTGAACCATAAATCGTCCAGGCAGGGTTCGTTTTTTCGCCTGCACTTTTCAGTCAGGAGAGATAGGAATGGTCGCAATATTCTTAAGAGTCTACAAGAGCAGTTCAAGACCTAAGAATTTCACAAAATTAGACATTGTTTTAAATGCAAAAGAAATGATGCTTTTCGTACAAGAATGGTAATCATAAGGACAAGTATCTTGCTTTCAACCGCAGCTTTTAAAAATATATTGCTAGCAACACATTAATTCATTTTGGATTAGTTTCTTTATATATTCTAACGCTTTATCTTATATAATAGGTTGGTTTATATGATATTATATTATATTCTTATCAATTTTATTCATATTATATAATATTAACATCAATTTGTAAATCGAAATTTTCGAAAAAAAAATCCTCAGGGACTAAATCTTAATTGTCTTTTGTTTTGTCTGCAGCTGCACGTTAAGAACTACAAGGAAAGTAAAAAAAAACAGAGGCCTATTGCATGGGGAAATTCGATAAGTGTTGAGTTGAACAAAAGGCTTGGATTCAACTCAATAGCATCAAAATGCAGCTGAAACTGAGGCATTTCAACCTCGAGAACTTCGAAAAGAGCCGAGATTCTCATGTAACCAATAGGAACGTCCAGCTCTTCTCGTGTTGAGCTCAACGCAATGAACCGTGTGACGTCTGTTTCTATTTTTGAGGTAGTCCATCGTGGCCATCGTGATAACATAGCGTGGCGTTTGCCATTCAAACTAAATACAGCATAAGCCCTTGATTAAAACCTCAGCAGATCCTCATAACGGAGAGAAATTTCTATCAACAGCTTCAGTATCCCATAATTATAGTATTAAATGCAATCTGTTTCTAGTCGCGAATTTTAATGTTTTTAGTTCCCATTATTTTCAGCCTGTGCCAGAGACGGAGAAGGTACCAAACTGGACTGGAACTGGACAGATTTCCTGTCTTGTCGTTCTCCCCACTATACGAATTCTGGAGCTGTTTATAGTGACACTAATGTTGATAGGTCTAGATCATAATCACCACAGAAATAACGTTAGCCATTTTTTTCTGTCGATCAACTCATTGGTTCTTTTTTAACTGACAGCAATTGATGTGAGAAATGAAGTGCTGATATTTAAAACTTTCACCTTCAGTGATGCATGCTAGATTTCCCGCACTATCTCAAAACCTAATTCAACACTATTTGGGCAATTTCAAGGACTTGTAGACCAAGACACTTGTAATATTACTCAAAAATGAAAAACCAACAGCACCTTTGGTATAATCAACACAATTTTTAGTAAACCCAGAAATGAGATTGTCTTTCAGTTTACATAAAATGATAAATTGCATACCAGGGATAGAGAAAGATAGCAAGCGATAAAAACCCCAGTTAATATAAAGTAAACAACTTGTGCATGCTAAATAAAGCTAAGGATTATTTTTCCAAAATATAGGAATTTATGTCAAAAGTTTGAACCAACTGACAGAGGTTTTTCTGTAGATTCAACATGATCAATTAATTGTCAAAATGTTACTTGATTTTCCCTTTGCAATTTCATCTTCTCAATTAAGTTTTAAGAAAGTTTCCAATTGCTCATCTTCAACAGCAGCCTCGAAACCATTAAAGTCCTGAAAAATGGGAGAAATATATGATTGAATTTAATCAATGTAATGTAATGTAATGTAATGTAATGTAATGTAATGTAATGACTTGTAATGTAATGTAATGCAATGTAATGTAATGCAATGTAATGTAATGGAATGGAATGTAATGTTATGCAATGTAATGTAATGTAATGTAATGAATTGTAATGTAATATAATGTAATGCATTGCAATGTAAGGTAATGTAATGTAATGAATTGTAATGTAACATAATGCAATGTAACCTGATTTAATGTCATGCAATGCAATGTAATAAAATGTGAAGTGTAGCAGTTTAATGTGATGTAATGCAACTTTATCATGTAATGTAGTTTAGTGTTGTGTAGTGTAATGTGATGTAATGTAATGCAATGCAATGCAATGTTATGTTATGTAATGAGTAAATTATGGTGTCATGGAACCTAATGCAATTTAACCCCTTCTTATGCAATGCAATGAAATGTAGCATAATGTCATGTAATGTAATTTAATCTAATGAAATGTAATTTAATGCAATGTAGCATAGTTTAGCAATGTAATGTAATGTAATGTAACATAAATGCAATATAACTGCACAATAATTAATAGCAGAAATTTAAGGTCTAGTTCCTCACAGCTTCAAAAAAAAAAGTTCCACAAACTTACTCCACAATAAACTCCATTATTGACAATTTGTGGTGGCAGCGCAGTTGGGTCCCCAGCTAATTCTCGCATTTTTTCCTTGTCATCTGATGAAGAAGCTATATCAATAACCTCAAAATTGATCTCCTTCGATTCCAAAACCATTGATATTCTTTGCTGGGCCTTTTTTATCTGGAAAGCAAAAATGAAGCAATCTAAATCTGGATCTGTTTTTTCTGTACCTTTATTGATATCATATCTTTAACTGCACGGCTTCACAAAATTTCACTGTAAAATGAAAATGTTAATGTCTTGCAAGAAGTAAGGTCTTTAATTAACTATGAATAAATCACAGCATTAGAATGGTAAAAAATTAAGCAAAAAGTAGTGGGTTTGAGACACTGAGCAGATATGGTCCTTTGACTTATGCTCAATTCATTGAGACTTAATGCAAGGATGCAATATTTACAATAATTTTTAACAAAAATCATTCACTAAAATATTTTTCAAACTTCAAATATCAAAAAAAGGAAGAGTATTAAGACATTTTTACTGGAAAACAGGGGCTGTATCTTCCACCAGGACATAGGGAAATTTTCCCACTGGCCCTAAAGATCCTGGAAAAATGGACCGTTAAAATCTTTGATTAAGCTGTTTAAATCTGTGAAATTTGTTGCCTTGATCACTTTCAATGAACAAGCAGTGGCCAAGCAAAGCCAAGTCTTATGAATGAGGTAATATTAATTTTTGCAAATAATTTTCTTGCGGTCTTTATTTTGCCACACCAAGCCTCCTAACAAAGAAATGGGTGAACCAGTTGAACCGGTTATATGCAAAGAAATTTGAATAAAAATAATGGACAACAATAGGGATAATGCAATATCCTAAAATATTGGAAACCAAGCAACCCATTCAAACAAATTGATGATTTCATTCAAAAACAAATAAAAACCTTTTTTAAGGGAATTTGGTTTGAATGGATTATGGTCAGGAGGAATTTCAAATGATCCTAATTACTATGGCAACAATTATTTTGAAAAATAAAAAGGGTCATGTAAGATATGGGCTGCGTTTACACAAGCAAAAGTGGATTGGATCTGAACTGGATCTGCTTTGAAAGAGATCCAGAAGTAGGTCAGATAGACGACTTAAATTGGATCGGATCTGCAATATCTTGGGTAAATGCAAGGCCTAACCTCAGGTCAACTGTTTCTTGGCTACAATCTGTATTCCGTGCAGCAAGGCGTGGCAAACCCTTCTCCTACATGTCTTTGCTGTTTGCAAATTTCTGAGACAATTTTTGTCTTGACACCAAATGTTAGGTTTAGGATTCCACTTTATTTTGACAATAAAGTGATGCAAAATTAAGTTTTTCAACCGCTTCTTAGACCACTAGAATTGTTAGCAATCATTTTTTCTTCCAAAATCTTAAAATGTAAGCAAATTTCGACTATTTTCTACAGGCCACACCCACTGAACTTTGGGACATGCTTCCTTCAACAGCATTGCTATGCACTACACTTCAAAACAAAACTTTCCTGGCCTTCCTTGAAGAATGTTCCCCAACAAAGGCTGTTTTCTTGAGAAACCTTATCCAATTTGACAAAAACAAAATGGTATGACCTGGATTTAATTCAAAACCTGGTTTATTCCAAATGCAAACCAGAAAACTGTTTTTCTAATGTGAGATTATCCAGTTGCATACCACCAAGGACAAAGGGGAAACTTAATTCTGGGATGTTTACAAATTCAAAAGTCCTACAAGCAAAAAATCTCCAATGTGCAAGTTTTGAAAAACAGATCTCTTAACATTTGAAAGAATATTTGTTTGCAATATTTTTAATTCTTTTATATTCACCTTATCATTTCTTATAAGCTTTATATCTTTCCAATGCAAAAGTTGGATTAAAGACAAATAATAGAACTTATGTCTGTAAGTGTCTTTTATAAAATCTTTTCAGAAGAAGAGTAATTGAAATCCCGCTTAAGCCAGCATGCAGTTTGTGGCTCATCAAGAAGAATTAAGTTCTTATATAGAATTAATAACCACTACAAAGTGTGCCCTTCAATATGTGCATACACTCAAAGACAAAAGCCAGGGAAAAGAACAGTAAATGATAATTCAGCATTGATAGATCTCTTAAAAACAACATCTTTTGGGAGAAGTAGACAAAATTTTTCACAATTTATGAAAGGCAAACAGATTTTTCTGAAGCATTTCTTGAACATTTTCCTTCGTTAAGTTTAATACCTGATAGTTGGGGGAACCATGAAAGCCAACCAGTTCAAGGTATGAGTGCTAGGGTGAGCCCCCATGTGCATGTTGCGCACACTACCAAAAGTTACCTTTTCTTGTTTTTCTTCTTGCAAGGTGCTAAGGTGCATTGAAAATACCATTTTGAGTATGTTTATTTTCAATATTGCATGCATTTTTCACAAATGTAAAAAACATTTCCAAATCGGGAAATTCAGGGGGGGGGGCGATCTGAGGACTCTTTTAAGGTTTCATTTTAATGGAAATTCAATTGAGAAGGAATCGCAAATTTTTTAGTAGGCTGCGTGTTGAGTCAATTTCGAATCGACAGGTTCTCTTTCAAGTTTTCAAAACGTACCAAAAAAATAACTTTCTTTAATATCGTGAGGCAATTTTCAAAGCGTTAAAAGTATTTTGGTTAATCATATCTGAGTATTTCTCGAATTTCATCCCTTCTGCTCTGTGCTATTGATTCTAAAGGGGAGTGGCCTTTTTCTGCAGATCAATTTTGCAGGTTCTGAGTGAACTAAAAGTCAATACGGAAACACAAATATTGTTGGGCGGAAGAGAAGTTTGTTATTCTTCAAGTAAATGCCTGGTTTGACGAAGAAGTATATTAATGGAATAACTGTAATTTGCAAAGTAACGGAAATCTAAAATCCATTTAAGTTGATGTCAAGGTCAAGACGAGTTTCTCATTTTCGCGGAAGGGAGTAACGGAGCTTGGTTGGTAGCAGAAAGTGGGAATTTGATATCCAAATCTGCCATATTTACAAACATACAATTAACATAACGTGATATTGTGACAAGATTGGGTTGTTTTTGCAAAAACAAGACACACCTATCATTAAACTACCGCAGAAAGTTGCACAATTGAAAAGCAAATCTTACGATTGTCACACAGGCCGCGGCAAAACAATTGAATGCCTAGGCCTTGCACCGTTACTTGCACAGCTCTTCGCATTAAAGCTATAAAATCACATCAATCATACTTACATTCTGGTTACTAGAGATTGTTGAAAAGTACAGCGTTATTTTTTGAGACATTCTGCTGGTTTTTAAGTGGTATTAGCGTAATAAAGCCAATTTGAATAAAGTCAATCCTTCCTTCGTGAATGTCCTCACCAAATGAGTTTGCAAGGGAAGTCTTCGTTTGATATCCCTGTGGTAGGTCGACAGGGCAAAACCCTGAATGGGGTGTGGCATTTTACAAAAACATTTGGGGGGTTTTACCATTTTCCGAAAAATATGGGAGGGGAGAAGGCCATCTTTAAGAGAGGGGTGCACTTTTTTCCAAAAATAGGGACAGCGAGAAAGCATTATCTTGAAAATGGGGTGCAGCATTTTCCAAATATAGGGGTGAGCAGGAGAGGGCTCTCTTTCAAATGGGTGCACCATTTTCCGAAAATAGGGGTGACTGGAAGAGGGTTATTTTGAAAATGGGATGTAAATACATTTTCCAAAACATTTGAGGGGGCGGCTGCATGTTTGGATTTTGGTGTGCCATTTGCTTGAGAGAAAATTGAAAAATGATTCTTCGCATTTGGAAACGAAGTTTTGTTTCAGGTACCATGCCAAAACACCCCCATTGACTATTGGCCTGGAAGAAATCCAATACATCTTTGGTAATAAGAATGACAAAAAAAAAATTATACGAGCGAGATGGTAATTTATAAGACAGGCTTGAAATCCACTATTTAGGTTAAAAATATAAAGCTTTGTATTTCAATTATACTGCAATTTTACAATATTCAAAGCATGTTTTATAATCGTCCCCACGTGATGAAAATCAAGGAACCCCCTCCAACTTTCATTCATAACCACAAAGTCCCATGTTTCTAGAGGAAAGGGCTAGTAAAGTTGCGACATCGAGGTTTTCGAATTTACGAGTGCCAACAGAAGGGTGTAGCAGGGAACGTTACCCATCCCGACCTTGGAGAAAAAGCTCAATTCTATTGTTAATCCCTTTTTCATTTTGCAAATTTAGATGCTATTGACCAGATATGCCTACAGCAGGGGAGATAGCTGGGGGTAAGGGCAATTGCACCCCCTGCTCACAGAAAATGAACCTAATTCTTCTATTTCGTTATTGCTTTGGCCATTATTATTAACTATCATGCAACTCTTTGTCCTTGAGTGCAGCAAGAGTTCCTGCTTTTGAACCCCTTTCACTGATTCCAAGGTGTCCACCATTCCAATTAACACAAGGGTACAATCTTCCTTTGATCTTCTGCAATTATAGAATCAAACATATGCAAAACGCTGCTTCATTCCAGCACGACTTCTTGAATTCGAGACACACCACAACATTAAAATGACGTTCGGCAAAGAGGACATGTTGATTTGTTGCTGGTGTTGAACCATTTGTACTGAAAATATAAAAAAACATAAAATCAAAATAGTAACTTCAACTCTAACTCTTACCAGAACCCCTGGTCCACTCTAGTAACCCCCCCCCTAACATGTGCTACAGTCTGTGGCAGTATCAATAAACAGTCAGTGCATACTCGAAGGAATTCTGTTCCATGGAGTTCCTAGCTACCACAATTTTGTAACTGAATTTGATTGGTTGCAGATTCATATCCGCTATGGAGATAACGCAAGAGCCTCAACCATTGGTTGCTTTGCAAGGCGATTCCCGTTCTAAACATAAAGACTTATGTAACTAATTTTATAATAAATACGGTTTATTAAAATAACAATTACAGGTACACTACTAAGATCGCCAAAATAACAAACAAACAAACAAGCAAACAAGTGAAGCACAAGCATTTGGGATATTTAATGGACAGTATCATGATGTCATACGAAACGTTCCGAAAAGTCAACGCCTTATTTCCATCTTAACATTTCATGACGTAGCCTGAGTCCCAGTCTTCCAACCTGAATGATGTTTAATGGAGGTCTGGGACATAGGCTAATGATGACATCAACATAGCTGGTTGAAAAGAGACATGATTAATGGAAAGACTTACCAAACAGGCCGAGTGGAAACCTTTCTTGCAAACACGACAAATAATTGTTGGTAGCTGGTAATTAGTACCATGAACAACAGCAAAACATATCATGCATTCTTCAACTCCTTCGAATTTCTTATCCACATTTCGTTTCCATAATGCCAGTCCATCAACTATTGTTCCATTCTACAATGAAAAATGCATCAATTGAAAAACTATTTGCATAACATTTTAATAGCTGTTTTCAACTTGTAGTTATAAGCGCCATCTGTGGCTGCAGCATGCTATATGCAAATATTCATTGCGACCAAGTAATCTCTGGCTAATAACGGACCATAAACCAATTAAACTAAACTAAACTAAACTAAATTAGACTAAACTAAACTAAACTAAATTAAACTAAACTAAACTAAACTAAACTAAACTGAACTAAACTGAACTGAACTGAACTAAACTAAACTAAAACTGAATTAAACTGAACTAAAGTTTAGTAACGTGTACATATGACTGCTACTCGAAAACGCTCCCCCCTACCCTTGATTCATTCATGATCTGCAACCCTTTTGCCAAGCTCGTTCCATTCACGCCCCTGCTAAAAACAGAGTTGATCAGTTGTGGCATCATTTGTGCCGTAAAAACAACATTCTTTGAATCGTACCTGTTGAGTTAAAAACTTAGTCAGTTGCAACATCCATTGTCTCCATTGACCAGTCGTAACTCCAACTCTTTTGCCACAGTCGACTACAACTGGTCCCAAGGGATGGCTGGGTGACATCTTAACAACCAACTCCATGGAAATCTCTTCGACTGAATACACAGCAACAACCTCTCTTGCAGCCGGCCTCGTTTTGATAGACATGTTGGTGAAGGTTTTTGAGCAAGTCGCAACTTGATCGATTTCCCGGCTGCAGAGAACAGGCGAGGCAAAAGCTGTTGTGAACCTGAAGAAACAAAGGAAATGATATCTCTGTGACATACCACTATAAGATTCAAGTTTCAGTCTTCAAAGTTTAGAATTAGGGCCAACGTTAACCCTTTCACCCCCGGTGATTATCCACCTGTACACTTACATAAAAGGCGTCTGCTCAGATTTCAAGGGGGTTCAAGAACTGTTTATGTTGGAGCAAGGAATCTTTACGAATGTCAAGAAGCAGGTGTATCCAGATAGTGAAGGGATTAGTATCCCCTTCCAAGAAATAACCAATTTTCAGTAGACCAAACGGTTCCGCTCTGGATGAAAGGGTTAGAATTTGGGCTAGGTTATTTAATTTGATAAATTTAAACAATTTTCGCCAAAATTAAAATCCGACAATTTTGGGACCAGAGGAACCCTTCCTCCTCTTCCGATCACGATGTCACAGAAGGCCTGTAAATAATAGAATCGGACATGAGTTGTCCTTTTTTTTATATTGCCTAAACCAATTTTAGCTTCAACTGAATCAACACTAACCTTTCAGTGATTATTGGAATTTTCTTGTCCAAATTGTTGTTACACCAGGAACGAATAACAGCTGGGATACATTCCAATGCAGTTAAATACAAGTGAAATGAAAATTGCCTGATTTGTCGCAATGAAAGCTCATCTCCTGCAAAAGAAAATCAATTGAGGCGAGGTTAGAACAAGAAAATATTTTCGCTGAATGTAAAAATGGTGTTAGAATTGATTGGGATCGGGTTGTTGCCAATTATCAAAAATGAACAGGGGTGACTGAAACGGAAGATTTTGATGCTTTATTATGAGACAATAGAAAAATATTTGCGAAGAAGTATGAACTGATGAACAAATAATATGCCTTGAAATTAACATATAAAATAAACATGCATAAGTTATCAGGTTTACAAAAATAAAAAAAGGAATCGATAAAAGAAATAAATGAGAAAAGAAGAGATAAAAAAATATATCAACAGATTTATATACAAACTAATATATTACTTGATAAATTGAGAAAAAAGATAAAATGTATGGAAAATATAAATTAGCGAATGAATTGATAAATAAATAAATGAATAAATAAACAAATTAATGATAAATGACAAAAATAAATGAGTAAATACATAAAGGAATAAGAAATAGATGAGGAACTAAATAAAAATAGATAAATAGATATATATATAAATATGAAAAAAGGAATAAATAAATGAATAAATAATTAAATCAATAAATAAAATAAATTAATAAATAAATAAATAAAATAAAGGAACAAATATATGAATGAAGAATAAATAATCAGATCTTTGTCATGTTATACAATAATTCGAAATACCTTCAACTATAATGCAATCCGCACTCAACAAATGACCCTTGTCATGCGGCAAAATACTGAACAATATCGTCAACAGCGGACCAATCATATTCCGTTTTCTAAAGAAGTTTGCAAAGGATGCTCTGTGGCCTGCCTCGGAATCACGAAACTGTCTTAGAGTGATTTGCCACGCGAGCAGGAAAGCGAGGATACACTTGGAAGTTTCTGCAGACGGGGGTTGTGTCATGTACGATCCAAATCCAGCGGAGTTCTCTTCTAAGAAGGCAAGTGTCGTTTCTTGATTGGCTTGTAAGACATCCATGAGTTTGTCAGGGAAAGATCTGTTAAAAAGATACATTAGCATATTTAATACAGTTATATGTGTTGTATGACTATAAATGTCGTTAGTGCCAATGTAATTCACTAAAAATGATTGCAAAGTAACAAGTTGTTGAGCCATGAAGATAGATGCTACAAAAGTATCCCCTTGGGCATCAAAAGATTAAAATAAAATTTAAATCACAAAAACACAAATCTCTGGATAGATCCTTGATAAGGAAACTGGAACACCTATGAAAATTCATGTTTTACTTATTGCGCTGTGGCGTATAATGATGATATCACCCCCTTCTCCAAATAAAACAATGTTGGAAGGAAAAAGCAATACCATAACTTTTGTTAACATCTGGATCAAAATGTAGCCGTGAAATGGGGTCAAGCAGCATTGTTTTTAAGGGGAGAGGAGGATGCTGCATATAGACAACCAAATGTGTTCCATAGTGTTCAAAGACATTTTTCTGGAATTGTGTAAGTCGTAAAGAATATCTTCAATTATATAAAATCACATATTGTCAAAAATGAAGAGGGGTGATTGAAACTTAACGTTTGGCTGCTTGATTTGGAGACAAGAAAAAGAACATTTGTGAAGGAGAATGAACTGATGAACAAAGAAAATGCCTTGATATCAACATATCAAATAAATACGTATTAGTTAACCGGTCTACAAAGCTAGTTTGAAAATGCGAGAACCAACCGTATAGTGTCACATTCATCGCCTTCAACAGATTCAGTTGTCAATGACAATGCAACAGAATGCGAAACTATCATCAACCTACAAGAAAAGCAAGAAATCAATATGTATCCAAAAGACTTTCACTGTTGTGAAAGTTACATCTAGAATATTATGGGAATGATTAATGGAATGTTTATGAAAGGTAATGAATTGAAGTGTAATGTAATGTGATGTAATGTAATGTAATATGATGTAATGTAATGTAATATGATGTAATGTAATGTGATGTAATGTAATGTGATGTAATATGATGTAATGTAATGTAATATGATGTAATGTAATGTGATGTGTTTTAATGTGATGTAATGTAATGTGATGTAATTTGATGTGATGTAATGTAATGTATTGTGATGTAATTTGATGTGATGTAATGTAATGTAATGTAATGTGATGTGATGTGATTTGATGTAATGTATTGTGATGTAACATAATGCAATATAGTGTAATGTGATGTAATGTAATGTAATATAATGTTATGAAATGTAATGAAATGTTTTGTAATGTAATGTGATGTAATATAATGGAATGTTGTGTAATGTGATGTAATGTAATGTAATCTAATGTATCGAAATGTGATTTTCTCAATAGTTCCTGCAAGAGACGTTTAGATCGCCTTGGGAATACGTAAGGAATCGTTGAACAAAACACTTGATTTGAGTACAACACATAATAGATCTTGATGAGACAAACTAATGATCAATTATATTAGGTGAGCCAGAAATCGAAGTTAACCTACTTGCAAAGTATAGCATGGGCCAGGATTTGTAAACACAAAACATCAGAGTTCAGCAGCTCTATAAACTGAAAGTACGCCTTTTGAATCATAGCGGTTTGCGATGTGTCAAAATCTCTACTTCCGTTGCTTGATTGATTAGGCACGCTACCCTGCTGCAGCTGCTCCTCAAATGTCCGGTTGCCGAGAACTAGATCGAGTAGCAGCGTCGAAGGCATACCGTTAATAGCACAGCAGGCTGACTTCAGAAGGTGGGATAGCATTGTCGTCGCTCCTTCTTGCTTATCGGAAATCGCAGAAGAAGAAGCTAAAAGGCAACAAATCGACATATTATAGCACAGACAGCTAACTTTGCTTTGTGCGTGGAATTTCTTCCGCGTGCAGTTTATGTCCTGAAGCGCGCATCACAAGTTTCACGCGCGCATTCTGCGATAGTGACTCACAAGTGGTAATAGTGCAAGTCCTGCTCCAACACCGTCCTACGCATGACATATCCAAACAGTTTAGGAACAGCACCAACGCGTGCATTAATCGTTTTCAAAACACCTTCCGCGCGCACTTTGCAAAGTTAGCAGTCTGGATTATAGCGAGGAAGATACGGGTAGAAGACCGGGCCTACATTAGGCTTTGAATCCATAGTTCTTTGCGTGAAAATACTGCGCAACAAAAGGTGATGTGCATCACATAATATAACACGAATAAAAGAAACTTAAATGTCATACGTACCAAGAAGCTCACTATAAATCAAATAAATGCTCTTGAAAATTGCTGGTATGAAAAACTCTTGCCATTCAGTGACAAGTTCATCTGAGATCTGATTGGCGTATTTTCTTTTCCATTCATTGGTTATAATCCAGGGAGCTTTGCTTCTCAATAAAATGGTATTTTCGTTTAAAACATCACCCCCTAGAAAATATGCAACTTTCTATATAGATTGAGCGTAACTCATTTAAAACGATAACAAAAACCCGGGGGGGGCTGTTGCAAGTATAAAAAATTCATTTTATTTTCAGTTCATTTCAACTAAACATTATTGTCGATTGCAGCAATCCACTCACTTATCGTGAATGATTTTCGGGGGGGGGGGACGATGCTAAAAATTAATCATTTACAATAAGCTATAAACGAAAGAAATATTATATAATTAATGTTTCTCAATGTTTGGTTGGCAGATTTTGCTGATGAAGAATACAGGTTCAAATCTGTAAATAAACAACGAAAATTACCAGCATTGAGCAAAAAAACTAGACTAGACTTTACCTATTTTTCTATCAAATGCTTCATTGACCGAAGTGCAAAGATTGCAGGCCCAGAGAGCAAAGAGCATCGTTCGGTAACATGATGATAATGCAGAAATGTTCTCCTCGCACGTCTAAAAATAATTTCAAAAGACTTTGAGTTTAACTTAAGACTAAATAACGGTATTTAAAGCGCAGCAGAATAAAGCTTTTTAAGGTCGCTCTGAAGGAGGTTATGACTAAACCATTGATGCTGGAATCGAAATGCTGGGCGCTCAACCTCATTATCAGTTGTCAGCATCTGAAAACGAGGTAAATAGCAAAACTTAGGCTTATGATATTAGTCTATGGTTAGACTTGCCACTACGAAGGAGGCTACTTCGTTGTTAAGCATAGCAAAACAGCAGATCGGAATCAACGCTGCGTTGTAACAAAAACACGTTGAAATTCTGAACCAGTAAATGGCTTTGAAATCTGAGCATCCTGTCTCTTATAAAAATATAAAATTGATTTACTGCACCTGAATCCAAGATGCCAAGCTGCAAAGAATGAAGTCCCATTGGATGTTGTCAAGGTTACGAGCTCCTCCGCATTCTAAACAAAAGCTCAGCATTTTCATTATGGTTAAGTTCAATGATAGCTGTTCATCCGAAGCCTGCGCAAGATCAACAGAAAACAGCAAAGCATCTTGGGAAGCGTCTCTCCAGCCAATCAGACGTGTGAGAATTGTTTTGATGACATTGTTCAAATCGAGTGAAGAGTCTCGGTTCGGTTCTAGCATGCTCTGCCATCGGGTGATGGAGGCGAGGCATAACTCAAATGCAAAACTGAAACCTTGAAATTAATGAAAGGCAATTAGTCAATAAAGGCCGAGGGAATGGTACTATGATATTACATTATTACCAAATGCAAGTGTTGCCTTTTTGCAATAAAAACGGCAGGTTCCCTTCGTCCCAATAACCCTTGGGGGGCCTCACATATACAGTTACCGCTTGGGCAATGAACAAAACAGCACGAGCTCATCCACAGCCAATATGGAAATAAACAGTCAAGGTGGACTTAACTCGAACGAAGAACTTGAGAGCTTGTGAGAACTAGAAATTCTGAACTTCAAAAATTCAAATACAATAAATTCAAAACCACCCTACATATAATAAAATCTAGAATTTTATTCACTTTTAGCGATAAAAAAATTAAATTTACAGACCTTTAATAGTTTCAATGTTGTCATTGCACAGTTGATCAACATACTGTTCAACCAAAGCTCTTATGATTGACAGGTCTTCCAAATTTGACATAATCAGTTTCAAACCGTCCAATGATATTGAATCATCCTCTCCACGTGATATTGCACGTCCTAATAAGTCACTGATGGGAAACTTTAACAATGTGCTATGCGGCAAGACACTGAAAAGCTTCTGAAGTGCCAGAGTATTTAGGCCGCCGCTTTCTAAGGCCCTGCAACATGCGAAAAAATGTGGAATTAATCAGACGAAAGAGACTTCTTACTTTAAAAGTTATCTTCGTTTTGAAGAATAGGAATTTGTAGATCGAACTGCTTGTTCAAAATGGCGGCCAAATTTGAAACTTTTATTGGAGAAAATAACTAACCTGTCTAATGCAAAGTTTAAAAGGGCTTCTGCTGGGAAATTTTCCATCGTCAAAAGGTTTTTGATGCTCGATTCAATGTCATCTGCTTGAGTTGAAGCATGAAATTCATCCTAAATAAAAAAATTCGACCTTATCAATGAAAGTTTTTGATGCATGGAAAAGTTCAAATTTTCATAAGACGATTCTTGCTTTCCTTGCAAATTATTGCAATTTTAATGAAAAAATTATAGGATATAAAATTAGAATACACTTTTTTGATCATGTCAAATAATTACACAAGAATAAGAATACATTATGCAGTGTATCACTTAAATTTGAATACATTTGGCATTGTATTAGTTATGTTAATGATAAGAAATGAATTAGCATACGTTACGCGTTGCATTAGTTATGTTAGTGGTGAGACATAAATAAGCATACATTAGACTTTTATTGACTTGATTACGTTAATGATGGGACATAAATTAGAATACGTTACGCGTTGTAATAGTTATGCTCATGGTGAGACATAAATTAGAATACATTACGCATTGTAACAGTTATGTTAATGATGAGACATAAATTAGAATACATTACGCATTGTAACAGTTATGTTCATGATGCGACATACATTATAATACATTACGCTTCATAAATCATGCTGAAAAGTTGGGTATGCGTATGCGTATGCGAGCCAATGTAGGGTAAACCCTTACCTCGTTTGAACCAGTTTTTGTTGCAAGACAAATGATACAAATCGAATCAAGTACAGCTTTGATAATTACATCCTTTCCCGACGACTGGAAATCTTGCAGGCTGCTTATCAAATTCATGGCAAACAGTGCATTGTTTAACTGCGAAGAGGCGATCGGAGCTGCAGCAACTTTCTCTTCCGGAAGATTTGCAATACTAAGTGTGCCTAACACTATAGCATCGAGGATGTATCTTTGTGAAGAGAAATTTGTAGATTCAAGATATCTTCGCAGGCTGCTGGTTAATTGTGTTAAAAACCTTTCAGGATAAATGCTGAGTGCATCGTCTAGGCTATCAGAGTTACAAATGTTGACAACTTGTCCGCAGCAATAAGAAAGATGTTGAATACTAAAAAGCAAAGAGACAGATTTGTGTTTAAATAGTGGATTGAATTTTACATTTATTACATTTAAAAACACAGCTAAACATTTGAGCCTCAGGGACACAAGTTTCTTTGCTTGAAGGAAATTGGAGTTTAATTGATTGACTGATAATGTTGCCGATTGATCAATTTATTTATTGACTGTCTGATTGACTGATTGATTGATTAGTTGATTAATTGAGTGACTGATTGACTGATTGATGGACTAGTTGATTAATTGATTGATTGATTGATAAATCAATTGATTCATTGATTAGTTGATTGGTTGATCGATCGATTGAATGACTGACTGATCAATCGATATATTAACTCATTGACTCACCAAGTGCTTGATTCGTTGATTGATTGATTCATTGATTGATTGATTGATTGATTGATTGATTGATTGATTGATTGATTGATTGGTTGATTGATAGATTGCGCATTCAGCAATGAAGCTCGAAACGATAATTACCAACCTTAGCATTAGTCAAGGTACGGAACAATCAAACAATATTTAAATATAAAAGAATCAGCACATAAAATATCCTCTTCCAACTTACTCTTTTTGGTCACTAGCATTTTCGCACATCCTCTGAGTCCAATATGCGATTTTCTGCAAAACATTTTCAAGATCTCTTTGATGGTTGACGTTTGGTGATCGAAGAAGCAAAAGAAACCCGTTTTTTAAGACACAATTTGCTTGTTCTATGCTTTGAGTATCGTCCAATTTGTTCGTAAATTGAAAAACTGCGATCAAGACATCCAATGATCTGCTTGTAATCATGTTCACAGAATTCGCGTTGCTGTAAAAATTTGCGAGTAGGGCTAGTATTCTTTCGTTGACTATTTTCTTGCCTGCAGATGCCTCGGATGTCAACTGAGTTGTGAAAATATCGAACAATGGGTCAGTCGAAGATTCTGCGAATAATGATCCTGAAAAGGTAAACACAGCAATGTTAAGAGAGCTGTTCATGGTCGCAGAGGATAGCAATAAGTCGCATGTAGGACAGCAAAGCCGCACCGTGTCGGGACAAGTGAGATCAAGAGAGGTCAAGAAGGTCAAGTAAGGTAAAGTCATGTGAACATTAAAGTTGATAACAGCTCAGGTCAGATCAGGTTATCTAGGGTTAGATTATGTCAAGTGAGTTCAATTGAGGTCAGGTAAGGTCAGTTCAGGGCAGCTAAGGTCAAGTCAGGCCAGGTCAAGTCAGGTCAGGTCATGTAAGGTCATCCAAGGCGACCCATGATCGGTCAGCCAATATCACTTTTTACTTTGGCTCAAATGACACCATGGAGTCAAATCATAAAATGCCAGGAGACATCATATCTCCCTTTCCAAATAAACAGGGATTCATCCCACACATTCTCTGTAATAGTCAACACATAATCCGATCATTAAGAGATTTATCTTACCATTTTCAAAAAACAGACACGTTTCCACGCAATGAAAAACGCTCTCAAAGGCAGATTTGCTTTCTTCGCTAATGACGTCATCGACGCATTGGTCGGATGCAAAGCGAAGAAGCTGCGACCAGATATCACACCTTTTGAACCATGACGCGGAACAATCGGCATCAATTGTACCAAAAATCTATGGAAGAAATTCATGTTTAGAAATATTGCATCATTGAGAAGGAGCTTTATCCACCGGCGTTTTATCAAGGATGCAGGGTTAAGAGAAGAGCCAAGCCTTTCTGGCCTAAAGTTAAAAAACAAAGCTACCTGATGCAAGAGAGAATTCTTGATACTAAAATCGATTTGAAAAAAAGATATCAATACCTTTTCGACGAGCATTGAAAACATGTAAGGTTTGGTTGAAATCTGTAAGGTAAAGTAAAAGTAATGAAAACATATATCAGATAAAAGATAAATATATGTGAAATAAATAAAGCTGAATGCAAAATATTTTGTCTGTAGAGCTACAATGCACCATGATATGCACATAGGAAAATTAAACTCAACATTAAATAATAACAATAATAAAAAAGGATATAATGATGGGAAAAAGGGTAGGTGAATGAATAAAGATATAGAATAGTGAGAGGGGAGGTCGAGCAGAAGATATTAAAAAAGATATATTGTTTATGAAAACTGTTTATTAAGTCTTGCTCTGAGAAAACCTATGGATAAAAAGTAACTTTCATTTTTTGTAAACAGTTGCAAATTGAAATGAGTGGGAAAACATACCTCTGTTATTTGTTTCAAAAAGTCAGGCATCTCGCTTTGACGCGTGAATCCCAGCATTTTGCACAATAACCCAATAACTGCAAGTTGACAATCTGTTGATGACCAATAGGATTCATCCGAGGAGAAATCCTCCATCATGATTGGCTGGATAATTGTCAATATGACGTCATCGTAGGGATTTCCTGTCTCCCGGAACTGTGGAATCCCCTGACAAAATTCTAATGATTTCCTTGGTAGTAGCATCTGGGTGATTAATTCGTTGAAATCAGTTCTGTCCTCGATACAACTTAAAACATCACTTAAAAATTCAATAAATATTATGTTTCTCTTCTCGAAAAGCAACTTGATACAATTTGAGCATAATTCTTTCAGTAATAATTTTATCCATTCTGACAAATTGTCCATTTTTGCATCATGAGGCAAAATATATTCATCGCTTTGGCTATTCAAAAGTTTCTCTTCCCTGTCTTCGATTGCCAAATCAAAGTCATCATCTTTTCTGGCAAATCCCACTTGCTTCTTCTGTCTCTGCTGAGGATATCCCGTTCTAAAAACAACAATTTTAATCAACTCTTCAAAATTTTTCAGCTCCTTCTTTAAGTAATTGTTTTCTCCATCAGCATTCAACAACGAAACTGCAAAATTTTGTAATAATTGGTGCATAATACACAATGCTTGACTATAAATATCATCTCTCTTTTCTCTTTCAGTTACTTGTTTTTCCATGAAAATAATGAGGTCTCTCAACGCCACCAAGAATGTTATCCTCCAAGGATACGATTTGACGCCCATACTATTTTCAAGTAAAAAACCAACCTAAAAAGAGGAAAGAGATTATTTATGCTTTGAAGTCACAGTCTGCAACAACACTTGACAGGGCAATAAGAATGATTTTTGTATTAGTTTGGAAAAAGTATGGACAAAAAAATTTCATGACATTATGGATAAATTCGCAGCTTTCAATAATATTTCGGGACAATTTTACTTCCACAGGAATATTAAAACAAAACAAAGAATCACCTCTTCATTTATCAGATATTCAACAATATTCTCATCCGTCTCCTCTTTTGTTGCACTTTCCATTTCCTCCATTTCTGAGCCAAAATTGAACAACATGTATCGCAAGCACTCCATTAGTGCCTTCATCATAGCAATGCTTTCCGATGTGCTAAACATTGTTCGATCGAAAGACAAACCCTCCTTTATGTTTGAAAAGAATTCTCTAGCGAAACCGATTCCATCGCCAATAACCTTGGAAAGAAAAATAAGAAAAAAAGGGAAGAAGAGGGAAAAAAATGCTTAGCTTCTATATTGAATCCAGGTTCAACGGATAAGTAAGTCAACGAGACATCACTTGGGCACTGGGAACAATTTATTACGTCATGAAAATGTGTTTACGATATCATAAACAATGTATTAATTAACAAAAGTATTGAAGTTCCTCAGGGATCTTTCTTAGCACCTATAATGCTCCGTCAAATGCATTGTGTCCCTTACGACTATGATTTTAATGCTTCTTAATTTTTATCAGATTCAATTCAATCTTATGGCATCAGTTCTGGCACAAAGCAACGAATCGCTCCTGCGACCAGCTCAGCTATGCTGTGGCGTCGATCAACAGGACGTCTCGCCAAGGAGCGCTGCTCTTCGGCATTCTGCATCGTTATCAAAGGCACAGCATAAGACAGGAACCTTTTCTAAAGACCTTTAGCTATCTCTGAAAATTCTTCGACTGACGATGGCTAAATTTGCGTGCTCGAAATTCCGCGAGTCAGGTTATCAAGAGCTCTTTGACTGTTTCTCAAATACCAGGGGATAACTTCAAGCTTTGTGTGAAGAGGGTGAAGACACTGGCCCCTAAAAGGCCCCTTTTTGCCCCGTTAAACCTGAAAAACTGGTTTTGACAAAAATCTTAATGCAGGTGTTCCAAAAAAACTCTAAATTTCCACAAATTTCAAAACTCAATTTAATTCTTACCGATTTTGGAATCTTGCTGAGGAAAGGCAACATGTTTGGGAAAATAACAACGGCATTGCCAAAGCCTCCTTTGCGAAGAACTGACCACAGTTTGGGCAGGACTGCCTTCCTTGCATTAACATGACTCCAACACTCCTGGATGAACACAAACAGTCAAGAAAAATAGACATAACTGGGAACTGTTAAGCACATAAATCACGATGGCATAGGCCTATATCAGCTTGATAGCTGACAGATACTCAGAATCGGTTAACAAATAAATAAAACAAACAAACAAACAAATGAACAAATAAACAAACAAAGAGCCAGTGATTGACGCATCCCAGAAATGATAAATCTTTATACATACCTCAAATGTGGTAACAGTACGCAGCAGACAATCCCAGAAGGAGCTGACGACTGTTGGTTCTGATTCATCCAATGAACACAGGACGGAGGGACAAAGGACTGATGTATGACTACCAAGAATTTCTGAGTTGTATTGACAAGCTGATGACAAGACGGTGAAGAAAGCGGCTCGGACCTGAAAGAAGGAAAAGGTTTGTTCAAGGATTGAGTTAAAGCCATTTCAGGAATTCGTGGGTTGCACTGTGATAATCAGTTCCTGGCTTGAAGAAGAAGAGTACAGAAGGGACATAAAATAGAATGTGTGTGCAAACGACTGCAAAGGATTCCAAATGGAAATAAAACTAAACATTTGATTCTCTAGGCCCAATTTCTGACAATATCATCCACATAAAAGATAATCATTATCTTTCCAGTGATAATAAAATCAACTTCTATTAAAATCTTATGGACAAGCTAAATAAAAATAATATAAAAATAATTATCTTAAAAATAATCTAATTATTTACCATTGGTGCTTTGTGCTTAGAATATTTCCAGAATTTTTTTTCTCTAAAGATGTTTTCACAGTGTTCTGAAACATCTGCCATGTCATCTTTCTGAAGAACTTCCATTACATAACCAAATGATAGCAGCGTTGATGATACCAGTCTGTTGTACTTCGCTTCTCTCTCCTCTTCAGGTATGACTCTAAAAGATGTTGCATCATATAAAGAAGACTTACGAGGGGTATCACATGATGTAGCCTCAGAGATTGATGTTGTCATACATACATCTATCTAATACTTAATATCTGCAGAGTTTATGAATGTTTCATACACATACATAATTTATTTTCTAATGTAGGTTGGGAAAGAATGGCAGCTTCTAGATGGCCCATGTGGACCTGTATTGCATAATGATTTTGTCATCATTAATTTGTAATTGTAGTAATTTGCTTGGTTTTGCAAAGCTGTCTGCAAATCTAGATGGCCACTTTTAAAATCTTTTTTCTCTCTGATAACAAAAATTGCCTAAATATGCAAGAGTTACACCTCAGAAAACAAGGAGGGGATGTTATTGTTTTTAGATATGTTCTTTGAATAGATGTTCAGTCTAAGACCTTCATAAGTCTTCTATTAAGAAGGAGCAGTATCTGGTAGATAATATAAGCATTTTTTAGCTCTTATTGATGATAATTTACCTTGGATCACTCAAAGTGTCTCTAGTTTGCTTGATCAAGATGTCATACATGTTCTGCAAAAGAAAAAAATTTGAACCACACCGAAGAAGCCAAGATTGCTGGAGTGAAAAATTAGTAATATAATATATAGAAATTTTAATTATTATCTGGTCACGTCTGCTTCTAATTCCAGCTGCTTTGCACTGCTCCTTATCCCTATTATTTCGTTACATTGGGGCAAGTATTCCTTGAGGATCCCTTTAGCAGCCTGCTATTTTGTTCTCTCCTTTATTTGTTCCAAAAACTACTTATTAGTCTGAATTGGCTAATATTGTGATCAAACATGGTTTATATTAAATATTTTTTACTTCATGCTTGAATGCTGTATTTTATAGGAAATTATTTCCTGAATCGTAATGCTCACCGTTAGAAGATCCTTCTTGCAAAATGATATAACATCCTTTTTCTTGTCCGCAGGAAATGTAACATCAAATGAAGTTTTAGCAGCACTTGCTGCAGGAGCAAATTGATCAAACTGTGATTTCAACCAACTGGAGATAATCATTTTCAGTTGCGGTGCTAGCTTCCGTCCAACTTTTTTGACAATTTCCAGATGAGCCAGTTGCATGGCTTCTCTAACTCTGTGATCATAATCCTGTTAGATGTATCAAAATCATTTTAAAACAAGGTCATCAGATACAGACATCATAAGAAACTAAATTAACACTGATAAACAGAATGATGATAAACAACAGATCCATACAATGTATAACATAAAAATCGATAATAACCAATTGAAAAAAGGAAATTGTTTCTTGGTAACAGCTCTGAGAGATAAATTAGAAAGGATGTAATTGATATTAAATATGACCAAAAATTCAAATGAAATGGAGCATTCTGGCTCAAACTATAACCTTTTCTTCTCCCAAGATATAGACAGGGAAAACAGGATAAGTGACCTCCAACCTTTTCTCATTTAATTCCCCTTTCCATTATGAAGTTACAGGATTAACTATATAGTACCTCAGAAAGTTTGTTGTAGATTCTTGGCCAATAGGATAGAATCTTGACAAGATCATTTGGAGCTTTTTCAGAACAAAGCTGTGTGAATTCTTGAACAGCCTAGAAATGAGTGGTAGGATTTTTACTTCAGAGAATAATATATTAATACTCAAATTTGAAGATAAAATAAAATAAACATAAAATAAAATAAAGATAAAATAAACAAATACTAAAGTAAAGGTGAATAAATAAATGAGTGAATAATTGAATGAACCAACTAATTAGTAAGTCGATGAATGATTGATTTAATTGATTAATGTAAGAGTGAATGAATGGATTGGGAATTAAAAAGTTAATCAGGTAAGTAATAAGTAAATAAATGCATGAATGAATCAATTAATTAATAGATAAGTTAACTGATTAATCAATAAATTGATAGAAGATTGGATAAACAAATGAACAAATAAATGTAGGTGAATGAATGAATGAATGGATGAGTGAGTGAATGAATGAATGAATGAATAAAGAAATTAATTCTAGATTTAGAATTTATGTACCTTTAACTTTGTTGTGGTATCCTTTTTTCCCATTTTCCTCATTAACATTCTTAAATCTGAATCAATTTTCAGTTCATCCTCTTCATCTCCTCCACCACTTTTTGGTACATAACCAAATGCATTTCCCATTGCTTCTGAAAGACCTCCAAAACCAAGGAATCCTGTTTTGCCATCCTGAATGAGCATTTCTGCCGCCTTACTGCTCCTGGATGGCTATGACAGATTGAAAAAATTCTTATATAACTTATGAAATAAAAGTGTATACTCTAGAAATGATAAAAAATATTTTATCAGAGGTGGCACCAGAGGGAGGCATGGTTTAGCCCTCTCGTTGGGGAAAATTTTAGGCCCGTTGGGAATATTTCACGCAAAATTGTTTACGTTCCCTCAGAGATTACCCGCGGTTCCATTATTTGGCCCGTCTTTCGGGCAACCTAGCCCTCCCATTGGGTGAATTCTGATGTCCCTTGAGATAACCCCGTATTTTATGCCGTGGATCAAATTGAATTAGCCCCCCCCCCCCATAGAAATTGATTCACTTGACGCATTTTGTTTTGGGCTGACACAATATGGCCTAGTTGAGGTATTTATTATCACATCATATCAATTTTCCATATTTTTCAAACTTCGTTTCTTCTTCTTTGTGAAAGGAAAAGTGAAGTTGTTGTCATAAAATAGGATACCTTGACATTTCCTTTCGTCCTTTGATTTTGCTTCTTGCCACCTCCCATTTTAATACTTTTGTTACGTAGTTACGAAAACAATGAACTAAATCTTTGATTTTTTGTCAACTTTCTTCGTCTTCCCTCCGCACGACAATTTAGGCCATCTCTTGCCCACTTATGACGTAACAAACTGGCTTTTCTGCAAAAGAGGCTAGACCGTAATGGAACCAACAGAAAAGACACAATGCGATGCATTCCAAGCCCCCCCCCCCCCCGTTGGGGGGTACTTAGTAAGAGAGCACTTTTCCTAAAGCCCGTTGCCAAATAAGAAATTTGCAAGAATGTCGGTTTTGTTTACGTTTTTGAGTAAACTTACGATTTTCTCTAAAGCCGGGTTTCACTAAAAGGGAGAAAATCTAGAGCCAGGTTAAACAAATTTTTCTAGAAGTGCGCACCTCCGTACTATTTAAGGTCAAGTACTCCCCCGGATTTCAAGGCAGGGATAGCTTCTAAAACAACCCAGGGTACTAGGGGAAGAGGCAACTTACATCCCAGTCTCTCTCTAGGTATTATGCACTTTGAAGATGTAGCTGATCATGGTCTTCCACTCTAGCCTGTCTCGGGCTGTTGCTAACAATTGTGCCAACGACAAATTCTTCAGTAACTTGTCCGTTCATCCACTTACACGATTTGAAAGAATATCCAAAACAAGAACCCAAAAATAAATACCACTCTCTTTTTGAGAAATTTTGCCCCTATATATAGTACCCCTCTCGACGTTATGGTACTGCTAAAGTTAGCAAATATCAATAAAAGACAGATCTGGATGGATTACTGAGATGTTTGATAAAAATGTGACACGTAAAATTCTGAATTAATCGACTAAGAAATTTATCATGGACAAGTGCATTAAAAAATAAGCTAAAGGCGGCATGATAAAACTGAACAAGACATAAAAATTAAACTAGAGTTGTACTACATTGACTGGCGTTTTACAAAAAGCTAGAATAACTATGTGTGTGCGATAAATATGTGCCTTATACAGTGTCAGAATGTTGCAGACATTTACAAAATATGTCATACTGAAAAGAAGTTTCCATGTACTGAGCTGTTGTAAGAATTTGCAACCTAATTCTTCGCAGAGCTTTTTGGATAGCTGGGAGGGCCATTTTTGCTTTGCATTCATTACATTGATTTCACCTTTGTACGAAAAGGTCCCAATTTTCTCAAGATGAAACCAACTTAAAAAAATATCGCTATAACATAGTCCTTTTCAATCAAATGCACTGAATTTTTGCAGTGCTAAAGAGTTTCCCAGAGACCTGTGCTGCCCAAACGTAGAAAATGGTTTTGTTGCAAGTTGTCGTACATTTTTTTTGCAATACTTTGCAATAAATTGTAACACATTGCAACATCAAGTTACATGGAAACCAGGAATTTGAAAGTAGACATGTTACCGTTAAAAGTTTTGTTTACATGTATGAATATACAGTATTCAGATGTTTATGCAAGGAAAAATTGAAATACAATTAACGTATGAATGTCGTGGATACAAAATGATTATAAGACATGAGAAAATGTTAACATATATGATCGCAGCATCAAAAGAGATTGCCATAACTGCAGGGGCGTCACTTTATGCTTTGTATTTTGAGGGCGATGGTACTTATACCCTGGAAAAATCGTTCTTTACTATTTAAAAATTGTAAAAATTGCCCATCTTATAGCTAAAGCCCGCTTGCAGCGCCTATTTTTGTCCTGCAAGAAGACGATATTTTCATAGCTGTGAGGGTGAGCCACCCCTCCCCCTCCCACACACACACATCCCTAGAAAGACGCCTCTGCATAATTGCATGAAGCAATCAAGATATGTCGATACCTTTCAATCTATAAGCATAACATGGGAGGCAAGGACGACTGACTTCCCTCGCGATTTCATTTACGGGTTCTAAACATAAGACTACGGAATGCATGTGGACGATTGTGTAATTATGTATTGCAATAAATACGAAATAAATAGCAAAAAGCTGCAAAACGTTGGTGGCAATTAACTTAGCAAATTTGCAAATCATAACAATGCTGCATAATTCAGTTCAGTTTTTCATTTGAAAGTTCCACTACGTACAATAAACAAGGAGTAACATCAAGGGCTTAGGAACATTTTGAAAAATGGGGGCGGGGGGCACATTCCAAAAGGGGCATTGTCTGTATGAGGGTATCCTTATAGCGGCATTTTCACGATACAAAGGGGCACCTAGTATCTAAACAACAAGGACACTTTTTCTTTAACAAAACTTTGGTCATACGAATAGGCATTTTTTTGGAATGATTTTTTCTTGGCATGCTTGAATTTGCGTTCGTAAAGTTAATTGCCAATAACTGGAAAAGCCACTTAAACTAAACCATTAAAAATCATAATTTCATTTCAATTTCATTGTGTTCTCAATTCCAAAACGAAGCATTTTAATTGGCAAAGCTACCTATAAACCGGAAGCAACAATATATATCGAAAGCATTTTCAGCAAAATTAACAAAACTATAAAATATTTCGTCACTAAGAAGGATGATATATCTAAAAATTATGATGATTATGACCTCGCCTGGAGTTAGATTGTTCTGCTTTTGAGAAGCTGTTGTGGGAATTTCTGGCTTGATTTTCCACATAGAAAACCTTTATGTAACAACAAAAAACTCCGGGCTAATGCATCTGATGTTTCTTTTAAGAAATCATCTACCTGTTGCTAAGCTCTTGCAGTTCATAAACACTTAAACGGTAAAATCTAGAATCTATATATAAATCAGACAGTCTTGCAAGATAGACTGATCTGCACGACCTAGCAATGCAACTGATACATGACTTTCAAATGAAGTCTATTTAAGATATCTGGCATAGAACTGCTTTGGCCCTGCTTGTATGAAATGTATATAGAACCCCCAACACCATCCCCTGACCCCGCGAAATATGCCACTCTATACGATTCTTAACCCTTTCGCGCCCGGATTTATTTCCATTTAACTGTTAAAGCCCATATAAATCTACGCTTTTCAGGGGTTAGCATAGTGAAATAAGTTAGGTGAAAGCGTCAACTCTTATAAAACACTGCCGTCAGAACATCTACTAAATTTTGTACTCTACCCCCTGAAAATTAATCTTTTACGGTGTTTGTTATTGGGTCACATGGCCCCTCCGGGGGTGAAAGGGTTAAGGTATGCACGACCCTTTAGAAGTGTTCCAACTCCATCAAACAACTATAAACCGCTAAATTATAGAACGAGGCCGCAAAAGGTGTGGAAATGAGGTTGTATGAAGCAGAGTTCAACAAGATATTGTCTTGTCTTAATGCGTTCCCCGTCGAGCAAATTAGCACTTCCCAGGTCCTATGGTTTTTGCTATTGCTCGTCATAACCCGCAATGGTCGTTTTCGGGGGGTTATACTGCTTCATTCTACCCACGTTAATAAGCATAAGCAAATTTTATTAAATGTTATCTTAAGCGCTAAGAAAATGAGCAAAAATTATCTACATTCGCATAATTGAGCTACCATCAAAACCTAAAAAAAAGCCTAAAACGATCGTTATCCAGGCTCATTAGCCAAATACCGGTTACAGAGACCGAAATGCTAATAAATCTTAGCCTGTAAACGGTTAACAAAACCAAATTTTCGATCACAGTTATAAAACATTCTTCAATTCTCAACTGAACTATAATTTCAGAAACTGCAAGACAAAAAGTGCACGAGCTTGCAATAATTGAATGACACCTCGGGCCAATCAGGGGGGAGCAAGGGGAATTGCCCTTTGTATCTGTGAGGGGCACTTTTTCAATTTTCATTCATATATATTTGATATAATTCTTAACTTCAGCCTGTACGTGTCAAGCGATCTCTGCAAAAATGCCAAAAGTGAACAGATCTGAACCAGCCAGACCAGAACAAGTTTTCCTTACACGATCTATTGTACAGGCTTCCGACATGGAAGTGTTCTTTCTGCCTCCGATCATCTAATCCTCTCTCGAAAGAACGACATTCCTTCTTGAAATTCTACAAGCAAAGCTCCTGAATGAAAATTCCTGCACCGGAAAGCAGCGGAATTCCTTTCTATTTTCAGGAGAATTCTCTCCTATGGATCGTAGCAATTCCTTGCTCTAAGCACACGTTATCAGTGGCGGACACTGGGGGGAGGGGCGAGGGGGGGTCCCCGATGTTTTGGGAGAAAACAGTCTTTTGTTTTGAAACAATGGAAATTTGTGATGTCATCTTTTCAAACAAAAGGCTTGCCCCCCCAAACATTTTTGGCCAAGGGTCTGCCACTTCACGTGATGCAGAGGTATAACCATTTCTTTTTTAATCTTCTATCCTAAAATTCTCCACTACCTCAAATCTAAAATAAACATAAATGTAGGCAGATATAGATTGTCGAATCTCAACTCAAACCTGTGTGTTTATCATTCCATTTAGGCCATCATTCGTGTATTTTGTGAACGAATATTGACCAACTTTTCCATTCTGGTCGCAAAGTCTCTGCTTTTCAGTTAGGACTACACTCTCGTTTGCAATGTGTGCTATCTCTTCTTTAGCCTTCCTCGTCCGCCTTGGACTGACCGGTGTAGGTTTCCAGTTGTAGATTATTAGTCCGGTAAATATACCTCCGAAAGCCACAAAGTACAAATACGAGAACTGCAAAAAGAAGGAAGAAAATTATCGTAACAATTTTAAACAAAACTCGATATATCAAAATTGCTTGGATAATATGTACATAAACCACAAGCAAAGAAGTTAAAAGATTTTCATATCGTTTAAAATGAATGATCAAATATTTAAAAGTTTGCATAGAAGGGGGGAAATAATCCCTTCAATATCTGGATACACCTGCTTCTAAACATGCCTTAAGATTCTTGGTTCAAACATTATCAATTCTTGTTGTATATTACTGTACAGCTGTATAATCGCCGGGGGTAAAAGGGTCAGCTTCTAACATTTGTTACATTGGCCTTCTAAACATTCGTAAAAGTTTTTTGCTACAACATTGTCAATTACTTGGCCCCCTTGCAATCTGAGCAGAAGCCTTTGATGTTACTGTACAGCTGTGCAATCCGCGGGGGCGAAAGGGTTAAAAAACCTAGCAAAAATCATAACTGTAGCATACCTTGTAGCCAAACAGAAACAGACCAAACATAAGTGTGTAAAGATCAGAGGTGAGCAAGGAAAGGTTAACCACTGTAGCACTGCTTAATGTAATGACCCATGGCATCAAAGTGTAGTACATGTATTGGCATACAACGAAACAGAGGATGAGAAGAACTAAAATCAAAAGAAATTAGATTAATTAAAATTGCTGTTTACCGGTCTGCTAAAAATAGTGCTCGATGCCAAACAAGCAGAGCTATACTAAACTTAATTACAGAACACGACGGTTGAAGTTTTGACTTAAAGTCTGAAGATCGCATCAAGCGCGAAACTTTAAGTCAAAACTTAACCGTCGAGTTTTGTTATTTAGTTTAGAAATGAGATTATATTTCTGGAATTTAATATGAGGGGTTTGTTTTCATTGCAAATTACTACTGAGGTGCTATTCAATGGAGGTAAATATTTTGCAGTTGAATATATAGCAATGATGGTGATGATTCTTGATTGGCGGTTGATGAATAATGATTGATCACTGGTGGTTAATAAACGATCGAGATCGGTGATTATGATGATGATGATGATGATGATGATGATGATGATGATGATGATGATGATGATGATGATGATGATGATGATGATGATGATGATGCTGATGCTGATGATGATAATGATGATGATGATGATGGTGATGATGATGACGATGATGATGATGATGATGATGATGATGATGATGATGATGATGATGATAATGATAATGATGATGATGATGATGATGATGATGATGATGATAATGATAATGATGATGATGATGATGTTGATGATGATGATGCTGATGATAATGATGATAATGATGATGATGATGATGATGGTGATGATGATGACGATGATGATGATGATGATGATGATGATGATGATGATAATGATGATGATTGATGATGATGATGATGATTGATGATGATATTGATGATGATGATGATGATGATGATGATGATGATGATGATGGTGATTATTGTGATGATGATGATTGATGATAATGATGATTGATGATGATTGATGATGATTGATGATTGATGATAATGATGATTGATGATGATATTGATGATGATTGATGATTGATGATAATGATGATTGATGATGATATTGATGATGATTGATGATTGATGATGATGATGATTTAAAACTTACCAACATGCCAATTCCAATCAATGTTATAAATGGCATCTCTCTCGATGGCAACCCTGACGAAAAAAACATCACTTTAAAATGCAACAAAAAAATAAAACGAAACATGGGCATCTTTTTTACTTTCTCATGTTGTCTCAGCCGATTCTACTATTTTCCCGCTACCAAGGACCATGCATACTTACTCATGAGCCATGCTTACTTTCACAGTGGTCTTAGCTATGGAACCGTAACGATATTACGACTATATTCTTCTTTCGGACGACCGCCCTTTACCGCTGCTACACGATAAATGGCAAAACGAGGCTGCGAGTTAACTTTTAGAGGTGGTATAACCTAAGCCACTTACGATTGGATGCCAGACACAATGGAACAAATGATGCCAATCATGCCAAGAAACTCTGTCTTTGTAAAACTTCTGACAATGAACTCTTGTGCAACGTTTGAGCAGCCGTACAAGAAAGCACCAGAAAGAGAGAGGAAATCACCAAGGAGTTCATTCCGAGCTGAAATTCAATGGAAATTAAATTAGAAAATGACGAGAGAGAAGAGTGGCTTTTCATATATTTGAAAGTTAAACAATTCTGTTTTATAAGAAAGTAGTTTATGTGGATAGCTAACCAGGTTTAATACCCGATATCTGGACACTAACAAGCGGCTAGAAAAAGAAATCATCAGCATCTTAAATCCGCTGAGGGATAGAGACCCCGATAATTAGATGAGCTGAGCACTTACCATTTTGCTGTTTGTCTCTCGTGTCTGTAAAAATCAGGCAAACGGCTCCTGCGACACACAGAACCACGCCGATGTAATGAGATGGTTTGTATCTTACTCTCAGAAACAAACACGACAAAATCAGCACGGTGGGTATCGTAAAACTGTCGCATAACTGAAAAAGTATAACATTGAATTATCAATTGAATTAATTACCCCTTGGAAAATGTTTCCCAAATAAAGCAACTAACTTAAAACTTTAGTTAAGTAACGGGGGTGTGATAGGTAGCTGGTACACCTGAAGAACTGACCCAATTGTATACTTTCGGATCAGCAAAAAAAAGGATCCGCAAGTTCGTTGTCAAAAGCATTCATCCCCGTAACAGATTTCCAATACTTCGTTCTCAGCTCCTGCATTCCAAGCTCGTATCTGAGGGGGGGAGGTCGGATTTACCCCGCCATCTCGTGCCTCCTCGCCATAAAAGGTGGAAGCACCAATTACGTTTGGAAACTCAGTAACTAGTCGTAATTTACTTTAAATAATTATAAATACTAACTGTAATTAATGGAAATTCAAGTCACAAACCTGTGCGCTTGTCAACGTCGTGAAAGTGTAGGCCTTGACAAGAAGGAAGTTCGCTTCAACATCAATCACCCCTAAGATGAGATATTTCCAACCTCGTTCTTGAATAACCTCTTTGAATTTACCCGAATTGAAAGCGAGTTTTGTACCAGCAGTCAAGGCCAGAGCAGAGTAGGTGAGGAAAGCTTGGAAGCCAGGTATTCTTACATCATACCATTTCGCTAGAGCGGCTGAAGTTGTGCCAACACCACACAATGTCAGAGATAAGATCTGCCCACAAACGATAGTCTTTATTAACGTCCTGGTTTGGTAAAAAATTATATGTTTATTATAACTGTGTTTTCCATTTAATAATGATGATGGTCATACATAGAAGATGGTTACAAGAAAAAAGTATCAATCATGGGTTTTCGCGGCCCAGGGGCAAAAACTGCAAAATGAGGCCCCACTGTCTCTTTGATCGAAGCGAGCAGAAAGCATGGGAGCCTGGGAAATCTGAATCTTTGGGGACTCTTGGAACCTTATAGGCTGCTCCTATTTGGATATTCCTTGAATACACCTAAAGCCATAAATAAAATAGCCCTGAGGCCCTGGGGTAAACATTCCCATTTGCCCCTCCCTCTTGGCGACCCTGTGGAAAATTATCAATCGTGGAGAGCAGTAGATATTATCTTTAGGGCCAATCAGAAGGGACTGAAAGTGAAGTTGGATTAGGGTGAGGTGGGGAGCCTTGTGGAACTAAATTGGTAGTAGCATCCAGGAGGGCAAATACACTTCTACTTGGAGGAGGGAAGGTGTGCGGTCAAGCATAATATATGGCTTAAAGGTTCAAATTTTGGTTACAAAAATTTTCCTACAAGAAACAAATTTTGGCGGAATAGCATTTTTGTCAATATATAAATATCATGAAGTTATCTCAACTATTGAGGGCAGGGCTCAATATAAATACTATGATGGCGTCAAAGGCGGATGGCAACCTTTACATTATTAGCCTGCACCTAGTGACTGTAACAGAGAAATAAATGTTGTCATAGATAATGTTCTTAACGAAAGAGTACAATGGAAAACTTTCCGTTAAGTGTATGGCAACACCCAGAGCAACATTATGTTATACTTTACATATTCAATTGACATGACTCGATGGTGGAAGAAATAGCGAGGAGAAAAAACTTTCTGGAAAAGCCAATAAGACTATTACTGCTGCAAGCCGCAACTGGGTGGCCTACTGTAATATAGAACAGTTGTAATAGTCTGCTGCTCACACGATGCAAGGAAAAGCAGGGGCTGCGCCAGAGGGGGGCAGGGGGGTGTAGCCCCCTCGTCGAGGAGTGTTACCCCCGACGGGAAAAAATTTCGTGTCTTTCGGGGAATTTTTGACGGAAAATTGTGTTCTGATGCACAGAAATATACCCTGTATTCTGTCATTTAGCACCCCTGTCGGGTAACCAAGCCCCCCGCCGAGCAAATCCTGGCGCCACCCCTAGGAAAAAGGGGGAGAAAGATGATGGAAACACCCTCGTGATAGCTACAGCAAAAAATTTACTTACGATCTATTTTTTGTACATTCTACAACTGCATCAGTCTCACTATGCATGAAACTCGAAGTACTAAAATCCAATTCCACAGAATCTTCATCTTTATCCTTCTTCTCATCAAGTTTCTCGTAAGACCCTATGTGTTTAAAAATTGAACCATTCGCTGTACCATTTGGTACTTTTCCATTGGCGATTGTCCCATTTGCTGCACCATTTGGTACATTGCCATTGCTGACTGTCCCATTTGCTGCACCATTAGCTATTATTGGACCTCCATTATGCAAGCGTGTCCCTCCATTACTAACAACTGGTCCATTTTGGTATTTTTGGTTTGTATTGCTGTCGTTTTGACCGTCTAACGAATGGTAGCTGAATCCACCATTTTCAGTTCCATGCCCGTTGGCATTTACAAAGTTTCTAACAGTGCATATTGGCTTCTTTTCTTCTTTTTTACCTATTGAGCCCATTTTCGTACGAATTTTATCTGTTAAAAAAACCGTGCACATTAATAAATTATACATAATTTTTTACAGGACAATGATTAGGAAAAGGTAGTACTTGGGTCCTCGAAAAGTTAAGAAAGTTCAGTGTTAACTTTCTCCAACCGAAAAAGTCATGTCAAACTTCCAATGAGACAACATTTTCATAGTTTGGGGGCAATCGCGAATCTAGGGGTGAGTAGAGGGGGGGTATCAACGGTAAAAAGTTCAGTGTGGGAGAGAAAATCTATAAGGCCCCTCAGGACTCTCTTATACCTTGCTTCAGCAGCGCTATACCCCCCTCCCCCATCCTTCTAAAGAAATGACCTTGGTTACGCCGCTGGTTGGGGGTGGACTGTCCCATGCACCCCACCAATGCACTCAACACTGAAGAGAGAAAAGTTCAAGAGCACTAACATACTCCCAGCAGAGGCTGTAATTAAAGTACTGCGGCGATTACTCAATTATAAATCAATTTTCACATTTGAACTGGGGGAGGGGATGGTCAATCCGTATTACATTTGAATTGAATTGACAAATATTGCATTGTATCACAACAAAGGGAATTTCCGCTGCGGCTCAAAATAATTGAAGACGTACAGACAATTAAAAGGGGACAAACAAACTAATGCTACCACCAAAAGAGGCGTGCAAGAAAGACGTTGTCACGAAAAAGTTGCAATACCTATCCTCTATCTATTTTGACCGCTTCGCAGTAAATTATTTGGAAGATGGGAGAAGCTTGGAGGTTTCTCTATTTATTGTAGTCAAATAATTCTAAAGACGATAGTTCTCTCCTTATATAAAACTTTTTTTATTCAAATGTACTGTAAACCACAGTTATTCTGTAACCTTGACAATTCAACACCATAATAATAATCATTTGTACCGAGACAAAACATTGATAAAAATCATAATAATTTTGCATCGTGAGAAAAGGCATTGCAAATTTGTTAAAACAAATGCCGATTTGGGAGAAATTTGTAATTTTTTGAAAAAAATTAGCTTTATTCAATGCAATAAATGTGTATGAAATAAAATTAAATGTTGACGTGCAAGTAATTGGCGACATTCCAATCCCGGCATACTTCAAGATATCAAGTATTCATCAATTACTGTGGTCTCACTGGATTATATATATCACACAAACTTGTAAAAGAAGTAAATTTGAGAAACAGAACAGTTTGAAAACATGCTTCTTTTTTGGGGGGGGGGGGGATTTTTGGAAGAAATTGGAGTTGTTCTGAGTTGAGCATTCGGGGAAAGAAAACACGCCCCTTTTGGAAGGATATCGGTCTTTTTCCCGGCCTACAAAAAGAAAGGTCTCACAGTTTTGCAGTTTTACATTTATTTAAATGTTACCGGTAGATTCAGATAAAATTGGTTTTAAAGGTTTCAAATGAGATAAATGGCTTTCAGAAACATGAATTCACACAGGCGTTGGATTTCGCCGCCTTACTCGAAGACTAAATCGGCCTAAAAGCTATTGCCGAGATCTTCAGATTTTACACAAGACCTTTACTCTAAAAGTTAAGTTAATTTGGAAATTTAACCTGCTTTTTCCGCAATGATATAAAAAAACAAAGAATGATTTCTTATCAATGTAATGAGAGGCCACAGCAAGCAGGTACTAACTTCTCTGTGAAAATGCTGCAATATTTCAAGCAAAACCACTCCGGGCTAAAGTTCCTGGGTGAACTTCTTTCATACATTAAATTATCATATCATTATTAAAATCATTGGGTTTTTTATATGGTGATTTGCTAATCAAAAACACGAAAATATAATTACATTATGAAACGATTATACCATGACAAATATGGGTGTTGTTAGGCCACTTCTTAAACTATCTTCGTCAAGCAGTCACCACCAATTGCAAATACAACACTTCCTCCGTCGTTACCCAGCGCATTTTATAAGTAGCAATATGACCTAATTATTGGAAGACCCAGATCATTGTAGTCCAGCAGAGATCATCAATTCTAACGGGAAGGTCTTGAAGATAATCGATATAGAAGGTCACGTAAAAAAATTCTAATATGTAGGCCTAAAAATCCACTTTCAACGGATAATGATCGCAAAACTGGAATCAAACATATTTAACGCGGATTATAAAGATTGAAACATGGTTAACGCATAAAAATTGAATGTTTACAAAAAGCGAATACCTGGCTTTCTTGCGGTTGCCTTTTAAAGCTAGAAGGTCGGGTACTTCCGAGGCTTTGCCCAGAACACTAAATTGCAAAATAGCGATCACTTTTAATAATGAAACATGCGCGTTGTCACGCATCATAACTTGTCATATATCTTAAGGAGATATAACTCACGTGGGAAATATTTTCAAAAAAAATGGTTTCACTTATTGCAAAATTCCAAACAATAAGTTCTACCTTATTTTAATTCATAAGATCATTAAAATATGCAGCAATTTCAGCCCAACTGCAGTGTTAAAAATGCTTGAGAGTTGTATAAGGGTTTTCAGTTATAATACAGTTTAAAGACTTTATGTTGTTAAGAAAACTATTGTTTTGATGAGCCTCTTACATCTTGAAATTCTCAAATTTTCATCTCAATTACTCCTAAGGTATTTCCAACGACCAAAACGTAAATCTCACTAGAGATCATACTGTAAATGCTGAATATAACGTTCAAAGAGAAATTTCATCATTTTGATTCAGTGAAAACCCCTTTAAAGATGTTGAGCTCAAATTTCTTGACATAAATCAAGCTTTGATTTATCTTTAAGCAGTTTATAACATTTATTAGCCAATTTTTAAGCTCAGTGCTAGCGTGAGATATATTATTGGTAAAATTTACATGTTCATTGATATGTGACCACATCATCCATACGTATGACATATAGACTGGAGTTGCTCAATGGGATTAGGGTGAATCATTAGATTTGCTCTGATTCATATCTCAACAATCACATGTAGGCAAGACAACAGTCGATTTTGGGACACTCCTTCTTGTTGACAGCAGGCCCATACGATATCCAGCTTGTCTCTGTTTTCGCAGGCGGATGCCATGATTAAACAAAAGAGTAACTAGGCAATAAAACAATGCAACACAGTTGGATAATAAGGGTATACAAGTCAGTATGTTAGCCTTGCCGCATCGGCCTGGCCTCACGCCAGTGTACATATTTATGCGAATTGGCGCCCCTTTAATTAACAATGCAGACTAATTTACTCATCTTTTGAAAGACAATTGTGGTGTTTTTTAAGCGCTCTGGGCGCTAATATTCCAGCGTTTTCAAGGGACATGCATTGGAATTAATACTGAGAAGGCCTCTAATTGCAGGGTATCTAAAAATCGCATTCTAGGCAAATATTTCTTGCCAATCATAGCGACCCTTCGGTTGCAAGAACGAACATGACACCCTCATAATTTACTAGAGGAAGCAACAATCCCTAACCTTACCCTGCAAAGATCACTTTTTATTTTACCAAAACTGTAAAATTGTCCATTTTATTATACTTCTATAGTTTAGAAGGTGAGTCAACCCCCCTAAACCGACTTCCCAAGCCCTGCCTAATAGACCCTCTGCCAACATGTGACCAATTTAACATCCACAACACCTTCCCCAGGAAGTATAAAGTTGGTTTTTAAGAAGGAAGAGATTGTCTAGTTTGTCAGAGAAAATAGTCACGCAATGTGCCTTCATATTGCCTGGTTTCCTGTTTAAATTTGTTTAAATGGCAATTTTCCTGTTTCTAGCAGTCCAATATAGTTTTTCGTGATGTAGTAGATTGCGCCTATCAATTGCAATAGACGCCAGACTATTGTAAGTCACGATATGATTGATGGTGTAAAGAAACTAATATGAATTAAAGATGAAGTACAATTTTAAAATTGATGACATTAAGAATCCAGAAAATTTTTTACAGCATTGGGTATTGAAATCTGCAGAAGTATTAAGAAAGTAGAGGCATTATTTTTGACAATAGTTTCTTTCCAAGAATAAGTTCGCTCCAATAATGTGATAAAATTTACCTTTATCTAGCTTAGGGGTATCAAGCTTTCTTTATCTCGAAACAGACCTGAAAGGGGCTTAATGAGGAATAAGTCTTCTTTTAATTGAAAATGCAATTAAAAATTACCCTCCGACGTGATTTACCTCACATTTTTGCACCTTAAGCATCGCGTGACGCCAAGAGACCTCAATCTAACAGTAATATATTGTTTCAGGCGTGAAGAAATGGATTCCGAAATGAATAGGACAGACACATTAAGGCCGAGCAATTAGAAAAACTATTTGAATAAAAACGGTGACGTTTCTTTATGCGAGCACAGGGAATTTCGCAATTTACCACCAAATTTTCAATGCGGATTAACAGCCACTGTTAGAGAAAGTAAAAAAGTCGGGTGGGGTGGGGGAAACATGGCAAATATATGGTAGCGAGGATTTGCCAATTTTTGGTACCTTTTTTTAAAATACGGAATTATGGGTATACAACGTCACAAAAGTGGGAAGGGGCACACGGAATTATGGGTATACATTTTGAAACAGGTAAAAAAAGTTGGAATCATCATATGTATGAACTTGAAACAATGTGAGGAATCCAGCGTCTTTATAAACTACATAATGCCTTTTTAATTTGTGACTCTGCACTTTTCTGGCTAGTGACACGGAAAAATGGGTCCTATCTTTTAAAAAGTGACATGGAATTGTGGCCCCAATTTTTTCAAAAAATGGCACGTCCATATCACTTCACCCCTAAAGGTACCCCTTCGAGGTAAAAAAGGGAAGCCCGAAACCCCAGAAAAACATTGCTTTATAGTTTTCTTAGACCAGAAAAAAAAACATATCTACATAAACCAATATTTCATAACCGTTGATGTATTTACTTTTGCCGTTTTATCTTTTTAGAAGATGCTTTGTCTGGGTCAGCTGACCTCTTCAACGCTTTGCTTTTTCTCAGTTGTAATTTGTCCAGATTTTGGCTTTGCATATGAATTCGTCCAGTTTTTGTCCCAAATACGTCATGGTCAATGTTCTTCGTTTTCTGAACCTAAAACAGGAAAGTAGGCAATCAAAAATTCTACCGATACCACATTAGGATGCCACCATACGCAAGGTTAAAATTTAGCAATGGAACTTGCAACTTATGTTGCGTAGTGTTGCATACAATTGAATGTTATTGCATGCTGCCAATTCTTTGTGTTAGCTATAGAAACTGAACAGTCCATTACGCCCTGGTCAAACAATATGCTGACAAACTTTTGCCAATACAACATGCTAATGTTGCACACTGTTGTACACTGTTGTACGCTGTTGCATGTTGGCAATATCATTATTTATAAATTGCATGTTTATGTTGATTAAATATTTGGCAGAAAAAGCATTAAGAAAATTACTGTAAAACTGCAAAACATTGGCGAAAACAACAACATTTATAGACCATGATTAAACTTAACTCGCAAACATGCAACCTGTTGCAACATCCCTTGACAAAAAATCAATAATTTCCAAGAAAAATGTTGCATGCTATACGGAGGAAAGCTTTGTTCGTTTCAATTACACCTTTTATAGCTATTTTTAGCACCTATTTTACAGGAATCTTTTAAAACTGCAACAATCGTATAAACACATGGCAAAATCTGCGTGTATTTGGTACTCTTCCCTCGAGAAACTTCGCGAGTTCCCGCGGGCATTCTCATTTTAGACATGATATAAATTACCTTCGCTGCTTTTGGTTGTTTACAAGCCTCCTTATAGAGATCATCCGAAGCGAGGCTGGTTCTTCTGACAATAAAGTCTATTGATGGTCCGATTTCTTGGATCTCAACTCGGGGTGTTCTGGTGCCAGATTTCTTCAAAGTTACCCTTCAAATAAAGATAGCATTCGTTCGAGATTTGCTCGTTAACTAAGCTTGAATCTCAGAAGTATACAGTTGCAATGGAGGATTGTAAAAAAGATCATCGTGCTTCTTTAATAGCAACTCTGGCAAAATTCTTTAAATTCTATACTACTGCTGATATTGTATTAAAACTGAGTTGAGATGCTTCGACATAGCCTAGTCTATGGATTGATGTTCATTAATCAAAATGATTTATGTGTAAATATTTCTCCATCAACGTGGATTTGTCGAAATGATGTTTTTTGTCGTCATCCGAACTTCAAAAGAGCGGTTCAAAAATATCTGCCAAAGCAATTTATTATTATTATTATTATTATTATCTATTTATTTACAGTAGGCGCCTAGAAATAGCTACATGAACAAGCTAATTAAAGCCTACTACAAAGTAAAATTGTTTAAAATAAAAAGGAGAAATTTAAATACATCTAAAATAATAACGAGTTAAATATAAGAATATATATACTGATTAGAAACGTTGAAATGTTTTTTATAGTATTTTTAGTATTTGCGATGGCATTTACTCTTTCAAAAACCCAACCTGAGCCAACAAAGGTCTACACAGTCGACACTTACATTCCTCTCCTTTCCAGGATTTTATTCTCCTTTTAAAGCTGGAGAGGGTATCTGATTGCTTCATGTCATTGGGAAGTGCCTGCCACAATCTATTGCCATAACGGATAATAACGAAATTTATTGCCATAACGGATATTAACATAGCTCAAAGCTTTTCGTTGTAGTAGTTTAAAATTCAAATAAATTCCTTTCTCCTTGATCAAGTAGCAAAAAGAGGCCAGCCAGTTGAAGAGGAGGCTTGCATTGCAACAAATCACCAGCCAATCAAATCCTACATCTGCACGAGGGCTGCCGACCAAAGGTATTTTCAATCAATTCTATTTATATCTCTGCACTTGTCTTTCATAAAATACAATTTTAATTCTTTTGTCATTAGCATTGTTAAGATTGTGAAAAGATGTCTCTGGGGATCTTTAAAATTTGGTCTTTCTGCAATACTATTCCCCTAGAGTAAACATCATAGAATACCGCAAACAAGTGAGCATTTATGCATCCAAATTATTCAAAGCGATAATAAAAAAGCATTTAGAAGCAGCAAGTAGCTATTTTGTTCAGATATAATAGTACTAAAATTGTCATTATAAAAGTAAAGCAGAGCAGTGATTGGTTGTTAAATACCGCGTGATCTAGCATCCCAATTATGATTGGTGGGTCTGTTTTATACAATAAAGCCAGAAAATCTATAAATGCCTTATGACATTACTGAGTAAATTCGCTCCTTCGTCGCTTCACAATGAGAGGGGCTAACTTAGAAAACATACCGGTAACTTCTCATGAAAATTTTTCCTTCTATTCCAGTAAACTGTATCACATGCTCAAGCCCTTGCAAACGAATTGACTCAATCAGTTGTCCACGCCAAAAATCTGTCAAAAAAATAGAAAGCATGAAAGATGGCAGGATTTGAAAACTTCTGTTAGGTCGTGTGCATGGTGATGGTTACCTGAGATGGGCCCCTTCGATGGTGGATAGAGTAGGCCTTGCAATTTCTCGTATTATAGTTTAAATGAATTTTAGGGGAATTTATCCTAAGATCGGAATGTGGGTGTCGACTGACCAAGAAATGAATTCAAAATTTTCACATGAAAGTCACCTTCGTATTGGTTCTATTTTATTATCATTTATATTATTTATAACCCATATACGATAAGGAAATGAAAGGAATTGGACAAAGTGGTTTACCAATCAATAAACTTTTTATCCTTTTGTATTCGTTGTTTGTATCAAAGATTTCCCCACTGAATAACAGACATGGTTTTGTTCCAGTCATGCATTTCTCGGTCTACGGAGAAATAATTCAAAAAAATCATAAAATTTTACGAGGAAGATTCACAACATAAACAACAGTTTCCTTGATAAGCATCTATTATCTGAACAACGCCCATCATCTATATTCAAAAAAGTCTATTTATAGAAAGCTTGAGGGATAAGGGTTTCATGTAACAAGTAAAGTAGAGAGCAAAATAGCAGGCCGGATTCTCGAAAATATTCTCGTAGAATTCTTGCAAAGATGTATGGAAATGATAAATAAGAGAGCATAGAAAATTTCAATAAAGCTGTAAAACTAAACTTAATGACAGAACACGACGATTTCTCGACAAACAGGCGTAATTTGATAAGTTTAAGTTTAAGTTAAGTATAGCTCTGCTTTAGTATAGCTTTAGCAGACCGGTTAACAGTATTCTTCATCAGCTTTAAACTACAACAGAAATTTATAACTGCAAAAAAACGGAAGCATAGTTTTAATTTTCTCCGGAATATGAAACTACGAAAAGATCAAATTGAAACTTTTCGTTAAAAGAAACTCAAAAGTTAATCTTTCTAACCTTGAAGTTTGATAATGAAACGTAGTTTTCAATTCCAAATTCTGCCATGTCGAGAAGATGGTTATCATAAAAGCGGCCTAAAATGCAAGATTAGAAAAAGAATATAAGGCACAAAAATAATGCATTGTAACATTGGCTTTTTTCTTACATTTTTGAGAGGGTCAATTCCAGGGTCAATTATCTTGAAGCTATGGTATTCATTTTTCAAAGAATTTTTGATATATTTCGAAATACTGACGATATCTTCAAAACAATTTGTCTTTCTTTGAGCAAGATATCAACTGCTGAGCTATGACTTTATGTAAAATGTGTTCTCCCCTTTACTGAAATGTGATACAGGCATCATAGTCGGGAAAAAACTTGGTAGCTAAATGTCATGAGTGTCAATTCTTATATTGCTCAGAATCATAAAATATTCATATCTATCCATGGTTCATTGGCAATTTAAAAATAAAAGTGACAAGATAACTTTTATGTCACCATTATCAGGTGTGACATTTTGACAAAGATATTTAACATTTAAATAATCTGTGATGTCAAAGTAACACACAAAATATTGAATGAAAAATCTAATTAAAAGATTTGAAGGTTTGTACCAAAGACAAGATTATGTGGCCTTTTCTTTGAATGTGAGCCAAACACAAAAAGGGAAGCATCATTCTTCTGCGAGAAAAATTCCTGTGGGATAAGGCCTGACTTTCAGATTATTTTATTTAGATATGGATTAGAAAGAGGAAAACATGTTTTTTTCAAAACAACTTCAATCATTTTAGCATGAATCAACTCAACATCAGAATCAACAAGTTATATGCATGAAGAAATAAAAGAATAAATATATAATGAGAAGGTAAAAATGTAGAAAGTATAAAGTCTTATTAATATTCAGAAAAGAACAATATTAAAAACACTAGAAGACAATAAAACCTTGGCAAAATTTGTTTGGCTGTTGTTTAACAAAAGTGTAATAAACTTATTGATACTTCTACAAGAAGTTATGTTAATCTCTTTTTTCATCCGAGATGTCCAAAGCTTGAAAATCTAAAAAAACAGGACTCAATATTTAGATAAAAAAGGATTCAAGCTCACCAATGAAGTTTGATCTTCAAACGGCCTTAGAATATTCTTCCTGTGAGAGAGACAAAAAAAGTATTTAAACGCTTATTACTGTTGAATAAGTTTTACTATGTTTTAAGTTGCACTTGCTAATTTAATGTAGTTTACATTTTATCATCATGGTTTAATCTTAGTTGTAATAATTTTTGTTCTCAACATGGTTTAGTCAAACACCGCCTACTCTGATTTTGACAATCTACTTTGGTCACTTGATTTGTCAACATGATGTGTTTCATCATCATTCTTGCCCTCGTAATTCCTAATCAAGCTGCATTTTCCAATATTGTTCTTATATATTTTAATAACACAAGCTGCCTTGAGCCGCATACCTAGTTAATTCATCTAGGCACTGCATAGCAAATTTATATCAACACATCTTCAAGCAAGCAGTTAGCAAAGCAGTGAGAGAGGAAGGGGGAAGGGGGGGGGGGTAGGCCATCACTCCCAATATTATGCAGGACAACAGCCTTTGTTCTAAAACAATGGACAAGTGTGATGTCATCTTACCAAATCAATAGGCTTGTCCCCCCCCCCCTCAGAGGTCACCTAAGTGTCTGTCACTGCAAAAAAGTTGAAACAGAAGAGGTCTACCTTTGGAACTTGACAGCATTAGGCTTCTTCATGATGTACTGGAACAAAATTTTTTTTAAATCAACTAAAATTTTGATAAATACTTCAAAAAGAATGTAAAGAATTTTCAAACCTGAAAAGTGCAAAATTTGACAGACTCATAAACATACAAACTTAAATATTTAATAGTTGATGTAATGCATGGTTAAAGTTAATGATTTGAAACCTTAGAAACAAGGTGAATAAAGCATGATTAAAATTGAACTTAATAAAGAGGCAAGGCACATCTAAGGAAATAGCAATCAAGAATCATGTTACTCAAATAGACTGTTGGCATTATTTGGGTCAAGATATTATCTGGTTGCATTCAATGCTCTGGATTGTGGTCAGTCAAGCCTTGTGACTAAGTAGTCGATGCATACAAATATTAGATTACATCTAGCTTGTCACCGAAACCTTTTTATATAGCAGGCACCTAAATTTGAGTTTTTTAGGTAAAGAATTTTTCATGTCATACTTGAATAAATACAATAGGTATGGAAAAACTTTTGTAAAAAACTAGAAGTCAGAATAAAAATAGGCTACTTCAATTGCTTGCTATTTCCTGAGGGTGCCACAAGGAGCTGCACAGGGACTTCAAAGATTAAGGTTTCATGCATTTATGCCAAGATTCAATCATAGTAGGCAGGCAAGAAGAACTTTTTAAAATCCTTACAATATTCTTTAAAGCATCAGCAACTATTTCACTTGTTCTTCCTCCTCGGACGATGATGGCAGATTTGATGTCTTCAACTATCTTTGCTTCTCGTTTCTCAATAATTCTCTTACCTTTCTGTGTTTTTGGTTTTCTGAAAAAATTTATAAACAGTGAAGTTTCATCCTCAGTGATCAAGCCGAAGCCCATCGCACCAAGGTCAAGGCAGCCAGACTTTCGTTGTGAAGAACGCCAAGCGCAAAAGAGGAGGGATTTATTATCAGCTTATGATGCAGAGGAAGAGCAACAACAGTAACAGCAATCCAAATAAACATTGTTTGTTACCTCATCTCTGTAGTCAGAAATTTAATCAATCAAGTCAATATTATCTAGTAGAACATAATAAAAGTCTGGTTCTGTCGGATCTAGCAGGTGCAAGGTAAATAATGGCAACAACCTAGCGTTTTGGAAATTAAGAAAACAGTTATTTCTGGAACTAAATTGTCAGCAATTACCTAATAATCAACGACCATAGGATTGAGAAAGAATCTGAAAAAAATTGTGTTTTTTCTACTTTTTACTGTAATTATTTTGGAGGCAATTCCAGAATTGGCTCCCTAATCTGTAGTCTATGAGGCAAATGATGGTTTAGGTTTTAAGTTGTACGCTTGGCTTGGAAAGAACCAAAGAAACTTGTTTTGCAACGCATCTTTTAGTTAATTGATCTGTATTGCTTTTTTAACTTGTCATGCAATTGGCCAAAATGCTTGGGCCCCTGGTTGGAAAATATGCCTGTTTTTGCCTACGCGTAGTTGCGACCAACAACAGTTTTTCCGCTGCAACGTGCGAGCAAAGCCTATTTCCCACCGGAGTTGCTAGGAGTTCAAGGAGTTGCTAGCAAAATCAAGCCAATCTTCAATGAGCTGCATGTGTTATTACCCCTTTCCCTTCTTATAAGTACTGCATTCAAGTTGAACCAGCCCCCCATTGTTTGCCATCACAATGTTTGTTCTAAAAAAGGCGTGAAACGCCTATATTGTACTACTTCATGTAACAAAATAAGGTGCGACAAATGGTAGGGGGCGGTGCGACATATCGACTCAGAGGAAAGTGAAGCTGCGAGCCCATGCAAGTTTTCCAGCCAGGCTTGGGCCTAAACTGTGTTTTAAGTTGATTTCACTGCAATGGAAATCAAAAATCAACAAACTAAATTGATATTAATTTTAGACTGCAATCAAGTAACAAATATCTTACGTTATCTGTGCCATCCTGTGATATTATTTTCTAATCTTTTTTCTTTTCTAATTTCAGCCTTGGCTTTTGATCACGTTGCTGGCCTCTTCCAATGGCTATATTTTGTTGTTGTTGTAATCTTACCTCAATGTGATTAGGAGGCTGATCAAACAGGGCAGTATAATTTTGCAATCATAACAAGCTGGCTGCAAAGGAAAAGTGATAAAGAAAGAAATTAAACAAAGCCGCTTGGTAAACGGGATATACTTCCAATTTATTGCATGATTGTAAGATCTTTAAAAGCAATTGCTGATCCATAAGGCGGTCATAGAAATAAAGATGAGGCATATTTTTGGGCTGTTACGTTATGCTCCCCATGATGCATTGGCGCCAATTTTTTGGCTAATGCAGGCTGCTGAAGACTCCAGTTCTTGTTCTTCGGAAATTCTTTAAACTTGAAATTTAAATAATGTATTGGTTCTGCCATGCAATTCCTTTTTGTTTTCCTATTTTGAAACTATGATCGATTTTATTTAGGTAACTTTTTTTGCCAAAACTTAATGGTCATTGACTTGCACGTAATACCTACCATTATGTTTAATGTACAGCATTATCAGATAGAAAAATAGAACTCTTTATATGTTATGCTTATAATTTACTTCTATTGTGTAAACTCATAATCAGTTATAAATTACCTTGATAAGCAGAGCATGGCAGAACTCGACGAGATCTTGCGCATGCAAGTTAAAAAATGGTGGGTGCACGGCGTGCACATCTGATTCTCTTGGGTGAACCAAGCCGCTTTAGTTAGTATGAACACCCGGTGAACCTATATTGAGTCTATGCGCATACAATGCGCGCATGCAAGGCCTGATTTTTGGGGTGCACAACGATCAGCTGCAAATTTTCTTGTGCATGCAGTTACCACACTCTGTATACTGGATAGATTTGTGATGGTATTGAATAGAAAGAATAGGATAGAAAAAGAAGTTTCAATTATATATATTGCTCAAATAAACTTATCCTCTATTTCTTCTCAATCACAGGATCTATCAAATGTCGAAAAAGACTCCATCATTTGGTCAAGTTGTCATTGGCCCGCCTGGGTCGGGAAAGACAACATACTGCTCTGGCATGCAAGAGTTTTTGGGTAAAATTGGTCGCAAGGTTGCAGTTGTCAATCTTGACCCTGCAAATGATTTGTTACCCTATGAATGTACTGTTGATATATCAGAACTGATCACATTAAAAGAGGTAATGGATTGTTTGAAGTTAGGCCCAAATGGAGGACTCATATACTGCATTGAATTTTTGGAGAAGAACTTTGATTGGTTGAAAGAGAAGTTAAAGACATTATCTGATGATGGTTTTTACTTCTTGTTTGATTGTCCTGGACAAGTCGAACTCTACACTCATCATGATTCTGTAAAAAAAATATTCCAAGCTTTAGAGAAAATTAATTTTAGGGTACGTTGAATAATAATTAACCTTTCTTATTCTTATTTCAAAGAGGCTCTATGTTAATTTATGTTATAAATCTTATTTTGTTATCTGTGGCAGATTGGCTTGGAATTGATCACGGAGAAATAAGTTGGGCTGAGTTGGATGTGGCTTGATGTTATGGCGTAGTCACAAGAAAGAGTGAATGAGATTCTTGATTTCTTTCTAAACTACATAAACAGTTGACATAATGACAAACTAATTATTTTTTTACTTTGTTTGTATATACAGTGAAAATATTTTGTCAACCTATTATTTGTATAGTATTGCAAAATTTTTGCATAGTTATTTTCACTGAGGGCTTATATATGTTTGGCTTCCCTTTGACTTAGAAGATAAAAAACCATTCAATTTAACTTTTAAATTTTATATAAACACTGATAATAAGCTTCTTTTTAGAAGGCACTCAGTATATTGATAAATAAATAAATAACCTTTTCAATAAGCAATAACCAAGGGGCCTGTTTTTCCTCAAAAAGAGTATTTATATTTTTTCTCTTCTTCTGTTTTAGTTGGTAGCAGTGCATCTAGTCGATTCTCATTATTGCAGTGATCCCGGCAAATTTATCTCTGTTCTTCTCACATCATTATCAACAATGTTACAAATTGAGCTGCCTCATGTGAATGTCCTATCAAAAATGGATCTTATTCAAAAATATGGAAAATTACGTATGTATATTTATGTTTCTGCTTTTGCTGTCTAAAGCCGGGCTTCCTAAGATTTTCATCCAAGATCTAGTCGCAAGGAAGCAAGCAGTCTTGGATATTTCTTAACCTAGTCTGACATTCTGGTATTGATCTAGCTGACAATTGTGTGGGACCAAAAGGTATATGTGCCTTCATAATACCAACTGAGCCCCCCTGCTACCAATCTTGGAGGAATGAATAGCTGGGTTTACCTGAGAAACTTGCAGAGAGGGGTTCTGTCAATGTTCTTGCAAAGTCAAAAAAGGTTGTTAACCTTCCCCATATAGAAACTTGTTGCAAGGCAAACCTTCCTCTCAAAACAGGCAAGGATTGGGTGTGTGCGTGTGTCATAGGAGTTTTTTTTCATGGACCTTCCTCCAGCCAGCAACCTTGTTACCACAATGTTCTTCGAACTGTATTCTTCAACTATGCACCTCTAGTTTCATAGACCTGTGCTTTAACTAATTTTCCATATGATTCCTACTTTTAACCAATTATTCCTGAGCTTGTTAGCCCCTCCCTACTTGATCAACATCCTTCATTTTTTCGCTTTCTTTTCCAGCCTTCAGTCTCGACTTTTTCACTGATGTTTTGGATCTCAGTTATCTACTGGAAATGTTTGATAAGGATCCAATGATGAAGAGATATCATAAACTAAACAAAGCCATCACCGATGTCGTCCAAGATTATGGATTGGTCTCATTCTCTGTTCTTTGCATTGAGGTAAGTTTGTTTAAAAAAGTATTTAGTCTTTAACAATAACAAGACATGTTTTTCTTTAAGAATGAATAAGATATTTATGAAGTGGCAATTATGAATGAAGAAGGTTGATAAAAAAAGGAGATTAACAGGCTGCCTCTCTTTCAGAATTCGAATTTGACAGCTCAAATTTTTTCTTTCACTTTCAAAAATGTCTTCTCATTCCAAGCATGAAAAACGATCAAGATGAAGTGAGGTAAGTATGTTGTAATTAGGGTTTTGCTGACTAATGGCAACAGTACCGCTATGCGTAATCGCATATAGCAGGGTGAAGCCACAGAAGATGCTCTGAACTACGGACCAGGTACCCATTTATATTCCTGGGTAGAGAGAGGCACAATTCTTTGTTAACATCTTGCCCAAGGGTGCTACCCTCACGAAAGGTAAGGGTAAGGATTCGACCCGTCTACGTTTAGATCACGGGAACAATTGATAATAAGGAATTTATTAAACATATCTTCTCTTTCCTAGGATAAGGAGACAATGGTTAGTTTAGTGAAACTCATCGACAAAGCTGGCGGTTATATATTTGGAATAAAAGAACAGGATAACATGGCATCGTTGATGTCCTGTGCTGCGGGGGCGGATTTCGATTATTTCATGTATCCTTTACTGAATGGCCAAGGAAAGCGTTCTTCACAGTGATTTGTTTGAGTATATAATTTTGAAATTCTTCAAGTATGGCGAACCATCTCTGTCAAAAGGACTGGTTTTAGGGGACAGGGTATAAATGAATAAAAAAATATAGCTAATGCATAATAGGTGGAAATAGAATATTCCGATTAAGCGTTGTAAGATAAATTTTTCATTTCTATTTAAATTAATATTTTAATACGTGCAGAGCCTTTCAGCAAGATAAGAATCAGTTTTTATATATAGTAAAGAAAAAGTAAGGAAATCATAATTTAAGAGTACTAATTCATAATTTGAATTTCACCCTTAACTGAACGTTTTAGAAAAGCCGGAATGCAAGAAAAGTATGTTGATAATAAAGACGAGGGAGCTTTGAAAATGGACCTGGAATAATCTTCATTAAGTGAGTATTTTCCTACTAACTTGGTGGTATTCCATTAGCTTTTTTTTCTGCGAAAAACCCGCGCATTATCTGCGTCACACCTCTTGCAATGAGTGTACTCTCGATAGCATCAATATACCTGTAGGCCCATTTTTTACTGTGGTTGCTCTCTAGTTAAATAAATGCCTCTGCTATCGATCTAAGGCGTTTAGATCTGCCTGACTCCATGGTCAAATAAGCAACCTTAAAACACCAGTACTGAATCTAAAAAGATTCCGTTTTTGTAGGGATTGGTTTCAATCCAATTCTGGATTACTTTTTAATCTGTGGTTTGCCTTTGTGAGCCAAAAATAATCCCACCTTAATCATATAATCACTTGAATCGATTTTTAGCGAGACGTTTCTAAACTTGGAAAAGTTATTTATGAATTTATACACTTTGCTTTTCAAATATCCCGATTCTGATTCTGCATTGGATGCCTGCCTAATCAGTAGGCCCCAGGGAATCAGCAATAGGTTATTAAAATTTAATACTGCATGAAACCTATTTATAAGAAGTATTGCAAGCATATTCAGTCTCTTAATTGAAGAATTTGTAACGATTAGTCGACGGACTCAAATTTTTTTGACAGATTTCAAGTACATGTGGGGCGGTGCCAGGAGTTTTCCGAAGGGAAGGGCTAGGTTTCCCGACAGGGGGGCTGTATAGCAGAACGACATCTTTCTAAGCAAGGGAGCATAATTTTGCGTTATAAATTCACGTACAAACATAGAATTTTATCCCGCCGGGGGGCTAACGCTCCCCCAATTTGAAGGCTACGGCTTACCCCCTGCCTCCCCTCTGCCGCCACCCCTGACTGTATGCCCATAAATCTGGTTTTTTGTTCACTTCATAAAGCCTATATGACGAGGATTGTCTCTAAATTCTGGGTTATTTGCATCTTCTGTTTTGACAGTCTGCCTATGACTAACACCTAACAGATATAGGAAGGGTCAGGGAACATCTAATGATGTATACATTTTTTCTGCAATATCAGAAAATGTAAAATGCTAAATTATTGAATGTAAGCATCTTGTTTGCCAGGAATTTAATGTTGATCTTTATGCTAGGCTTCAGCACGATGAATCCCACACTAATTTGTACCATCAGCATTCTGGTGCATGGTTCATCGACCTTACAGTCTGGATAACATGCAAAGATGATGCCAAAGACAAGGCCTAGTCACTTCGAATCAAGGGACTATCAAACAGAACTGCCGACCTGGCAATTCGACGGGCAAGTCCACACTACAAACGTTGTTAATTCTCTGAGAATCTAGAGAAGCTAGGAATGTTTTCTTCCATGCGAGAATCTTAATAGCATTTGCTGCCTTGAACATATCGAGATAATTGTAACAATATTTCTTTCTTTATGCAAATATCATTTTATAATGTGCATCAAGGTCTATTAGCTTCAAGGATTTTAAGGATATTGAATTTGACATGGTAGAAATAATCCAACTTAGTTGCAGAATAATGATTCCAGTGAATTAATTAAAAAATGTAGAATAGTTGTTTTTGATTGTGAAATGAAAGTGCGCAGTCTTCTCGAAAGTTTCAAGGACTATTTTTTAAAGGTTTATAGTTTGTTTCCCCGTTTTTAGTTCATAATAGAATACCTGTCTAGCTATCGCACCTACCTCCGTGATTACATCTCGCTCGGCCTTCGACCTTAGTCATTGAGCAAGAAAAAACAGATGAAAAGCGACATGTTCAGGGGGACAAACTTTCTATGGCCTAAATCCATGTTGAGCCAACTTTGAAGTACCTTAGAATGCTTAAGGTAGCAAGGGTAAAATAGGTCATTTTTGTTAAGAAGGTTAAGGCACTTAAATTCTGTGATTGCTAAGAACGTTTGGGTATTGGTGTCATTCCAAACCATCATATAAAATAGCTTACTCCCACGAAATATCATTTTCTTCCTTGGTGTTGATGAGTTTCCTTCAGGATTTGCTGATCCCTTGCATTAAAGCTATCAAACTCGCATCGTGTTATGCAATGCACATTTGCGCATGAAAACTTGTAAAGGTTATGACGAATTAATCTTGGTGAATTATGAAAAGCCACGCCTCTGATAAATAAGACGGGTACTCAATAAAAACACCAGTACTTGTTTATTCCGTATAGACGTTACGTGTGTTAGGCGATGTCCAATTTTCAGCAATTACGCAGACAATGACGCTGGTTTCACTTTCGTTACATACATCAAACTTCGTTCACCATTTTCTCCCAGCATCGCGATATCTTGTTATCAGTACTCCAGATGCTGCTAGTCTGTTTGTGTTTGATACAGTAGATAAAATATTTGACGTTCAAGTTGATGTTTTCTTGGTTGAGGCCAGCTGAAATCGTAGTAACTTACCTGAGTTTATTTCCTTGTTATTTTTATAATTAACTTGTATGAAGCAGATTTTGACCTTGCAGAACTACCTTGGTTTCAAAATGTCCTGAGTTTCGGAAATTCGCAAGAGATCTGGCAATTGTGTATCAAGGATTGATTCATTTATTCGTTCGTGAGGCAGCTTATGTTTACAGAGATTCATTGTTACCCTCTGCAACTTCGCACAAGTTTCATTTGATCATTTGGAGCCATGACTGACTATTTGGTACCATCAACAGACCGCAAGAAAAATCGAAGGCAGAAATCAAGAAGCCTGGTGCTAGCCATGGGTGATATTGCTTCGATAACGGTGAGTTTTTTTGATAATAAGAGATAGTGCAAAATAAGCTTTCCAACATGGCCAGTGGAAAAAGGAAATTCTTCCAGAAAAATCTGCTGACCCTGTTTCAATCTTTTCCAAAAAACCTACTGCCCTGTCACTCTCTTTACTCGCCCTTTATACCTATCCCATACATCAAATGATTATTTCTTGCATAAACTTTGCTCAATCTGAAAGAGTCTGAACAGACTGCATCATTATAACATTTTCTTAAACACATGCTCTACCTATAATACTTCCTCAGCTTGGATGATTTGCAGTTTTGTTCAAAACTGAAAAACTAATTTGTTTCAAAATCCATGTTGAGTTCATAAAACAGTTAATGTCCCGCATTAACTTGCGCATTAAATGTATCAACTATGTACTTTGAAGTTTCAAATTAATAGCGACCCCGTTGCATTTTCCCCTGGCCATGTAATAAAACAAATGTTGCACTGCCCCTTACTGGCTACATTCAATTCACATATGTATTCAAGCTTTATTACAAGTTAAGTAAATCAACTAAAAGAGTTTCTACAAAAGCTCAGGATATTTGGAAGGAACTCTGCAGACCTGACGAATTCCTTATGAAGTACCCTGTGATGAATTCCATGCCAACATTCAAGGACCCTCATTTGAGGAGGGCTAACGATGCTCACCCTTCCAACTATAAAACTATCCTCATTTTGCAAGGGAAGGCTGTACACTGTAGTGTTCATCTACCTCTGTAGGTCTAGAGGTGATATTTGAAGGGCAACTGTGTCATTACCATTCTTGAGCCAGGTATGTGTGAGCAGGGGTGGTTATGTCCTGTAGGTTTGAAAGTCCTAGCTTCGGGACCGCCGAGAGGTTTTCGAGGCCCAGGGGCAAAACTGCAAAATGTGGCCCCTTGTGTCTTCGATCGAAGCAAGCAGAAGGGGCGAGAAGTAAGGGAATCTGGGAAACAGAATCTGGAGGCACTCTTAAAAGCTTGTAGGCTGCTTCTATTGGGAGTTTCCTTGAATACATCTAAAGAGGTTATTAATAAAAATTTTGATATTAGTTGATGAGGCCTCCTTGACCCTGAGGCACTAGGGCAAACTGCCCCCTCTGCCCCTCCCTCTCGGCGGTCCTGCCTAGCTTTATCCTTAATGTTAGCTCTTCCTCTCAGAAAGCGTGTCCCAAACACAGATTTTTCTGCATTCTCTAAATTTATTCTCGCAGAAGAATGGCAATAATATTTGTTAAAAGACTCCTGCCTCCCCTATACATGTGTAACTGTAAACCAAACGTATCATTACGTCATTGTGTATCCTCGTTATAAATATTCTGATTGGCATTTCTTTCTTTCAAATCGTCAATCCTCTTTTGTTTCTTAGATTTAGTAACGTCACAAAGTATAATTTCTAGAGGCAAAATCGTATAATTCATATCTCTAATTTCTAATTTACTTCCTTCTAACTCAAAAGCCTGCAAAGTATCATCTTTCAAGAGGCTGTTTCTAGAGGCAGGAAGGTATGCAGGAATGGGGAGGGAAGATAGAATAATTCTAAAACTTTTTCTTTTAGATGTAGAATATTCTTGTCGGAAATTTGAGTGATAGATCCCCTACAAATACAGCCCTATTTTTCCGCCACGTGTAATGCTGACTTGATGATAATGAGAAATACAACCCTTTCTAAATTTAAATCTATATTTACAAACTTTGTAGACATATTGAAGACTCGAATCCTTGGTAAATTTGCTTATGTTGATATGAGAACCTGTAAGATTTATGCCCTAGTGTTTTTAAGGCAGCTTTAATCTTCTTGCTCGGTTCTGTTTTCTTTACTTGAAAGAAAAATTCACGGGGAAATCTGCCCACGGGCCAAGTTCAGTCGATGGATTTACAGTATTTGATCGACGTCAAGGGGTTATCCTTAGGGACAGTGCAAAATTTATTTTATAACATTGCGAGTAGAAAGTGCAACGGGGTCACTATTTTTTTGAAACTTCAAAGAACATTGTTGATACATTAAATGCGCAAGTAAATGCGAGGCAATAACTTTTTTATGATCTTAACGGGAATTTTGAAACAAATTTTGTTTTTCAGTTTTGAACAAATATGCAAGTCATCAAAAATGAGGGAGCAAGGTAGAGCATGTGTTTTTGGAAATGCAATAACTATTCTGATTATTTATGAAAAAAATAATCATTTGTTGTATGGGGCAGGGATACAGAGGTAAAGAAAGAGTGACAGAGCAGTAGGTTTTGTTGGAAAAGATTGAAGAAGGGTCAGCAGATTTTTCTGGAATATTTTTTTTAGACTGGCCACGTTGTAACGTCAATTTTGCACTGTCCCTCAGAGCAAGTTCCTTGAGAAGATGACTGCCATTTTGATTCAGCCTCGTTTGGATTCGAAGAAAACATGATAGTTCGGCTTTCATTCATTGCGGAACTCTGATTGGTTTCATTGCCCGCTGTTATACTCCTACGAAAAATATACCAATGAATAATTTAAAATGCATTCATGGCTGTAAACCAAGGTCTAGGGATGAATTAAACTCAAAATGACTGAGAAATTATTTTATATTCAAAAGTTCAGACCTGTTGACATTGGCAAATCCTTATACCTGTAACGCATGCCTGTCGGTACAAATACCCGCTATTTCAAATCACCCATCACCTTTTACATAAAAGCACCGGTTGATTTGAAATGTTGCTCAGCTATGCTAATTAGGCCGCCATATTACCACATTTGGTGCAAGGGCGGTTCTCTAAGCCTCGTTGTGAGGTGTTTCCGACGACACCGCTTGAATGAAAACGCGTCAGATCCATTCATATATTTCATAAATGGGTTGTAGCAAAGAGACACTGCAAATTGTTTGGGGGGGGGGGGTTGTTCACCTCTGCCTCCCAGCCACGAAAATTGTCCCTTCTTCCGAGGCAAGAAGATCCCTTCGTAAAAAATAGTTTTAAAAGAGCTAACAACAATTTTCGCAGCATCTAATTCACATAAAAGGCTAGGATTTATATAACACGAGTCGTAACTTCCAGAAACAGCATTTGTGGGGATTATAATAGCGCCAACTGCCCCCTTATTCTTTGCCATGCCTTCGCCCCACCACTTCAAAAGTTGAGTTTCCATCGCTATCAACATGCCTTTTTTGACACACCTCTGTAACTCTATGAACTTGCAATATCAGCTTTACTTTCCATAGGGGACGTTTCCCAAGTTTTTTTGTTAAACGGACAAATTCAAAGCTTCCTTAGAACGGTTTTTGAATTCTTCTAGCAGCCTAACGGTGTATAAACTGCTCTATGTTGGGAAGTGAAGGGGCTCTTTATTTAGACAAACTATAGAAGTTGACCCTTAGCTAAAACCTGTCATGCAGTGCCTATTTTAGCCCTGCAAAGTTCAATATTTTCATTCATTACCCCCTAAAGCCCCGTTAAATTGATGCCCCATGTTTATAGCTATTACTATCTTTCATATATGTTTTACATGAGGTTGATAATGTATATGGTAAAAGGTGGTGGAAGAAGAGTTGTTAACTCGTGCATGAATAATATGAATTGATAGAAATGAGATGAGAACTGTAATAAGCCTCAATTTGTTTATGTAAAACCTCCTCAAAAGGTGAGTAAGTGCTGAAAATAGATCCAAAGGGATTTCTTTCTCATTATGATATGGGTGTATTATAAAAGAATTTAAAATGACATTTTCAGGATAGCTGCATGCTGAAATAAATCCATCAAAATGCTTTGGGTCGATCCCGATATCTCTCGTGATCGCAACATCTCTGACCAGAATGACATCATAATCATAAAGAATTTTTAGCACAGCCATCGTGGTTTTTTAAGTATTTCTGCCTGCTGTCCTTGGTTAAAAATAACCCATTCTAATTATAGAAGACCCAACTGTATTGTTTTCCCTCCCGGTGATAATAAAATTGTACAGTAGCAACTAATGCGTTGGCTCAGATTGCAAGGGGGTTCTATAATTCATGATATTGGCGTAAAGAAGCATTGCAAATGTTGAACCACAAATGATTCGAGTATTAGCCCCCTTCTCCCTGGAAGTAACAAATTCTCGCTAATTTTCGAAGGTCATATGGTCCCTCCAGGGATAGGAGGGGTATAGAACATCTATACTAATGGTTACGCTACCCTATTAGTTTTATTGTGACTTTCTCAAAATATTTATTTCCTAATTTTGGCTCATGAGCTATCTTTTCCCATTGGTTTGTTGGACGTGCATACTTGGAACATGAACAAATTAAAATCACAGTTTACTTTGGCTTGCCTTGATGTTTTTGAAGTTAACTTGGTCTGTGACAAAACCAGATATGCAATTTCGGGTTTTTTGTGTGTCAGTGGGGGCTTGAGCCCCCTTCCCCCGATCTCAATCTTGTCGGAAAATTCAATCCCCAGTAAACATTGTCCTTTCCTTCATTTTCAATTCACGATCTTGTTACTCAATAACATTGGTTAGCCAATCCTTAAAAAGGCAGTTTCTAAAAGCAGGGATAGAGGAACGGGGAAGAGATGAAAGATGGACCCCCTCCTAATCTGACCCCGAATTTCAGGTCTTCGTAGCCTGGACTTCCCTTTTGAAACACCTGAATTTTAGGTCTGCAAATTTTCTTATCAGACCATTAACTTTTACTGGTTTTATTATCTTGCGTTTCATAAATATTTATGTAAACACACCAGGTGCTGCTGGGACCATATTGAATTATTTCAATTACTTTGACTTTGTTTTCATTCTAAAGGGAAATCTCAGTTTGAAAAGCGGGGGCTGTATCTCATGACGTGCTTTCAATTCCACGCGTTATTCGATAAAGGGGGTCGTATTTCTTAACCCGTGTCTCTTGGGATCCATCCATTTTTGAACAGTTACTCCCTCAAAAGAGGCGACAATTTCGTCTAATGATACTTTTGCATTTTCTTTTATGGCAAAGTTTGGAACGTCTCCAGCACTCAAACTTTCTAAAATCTATCGAAAGAAGAATCAACTATTTTCACCCTGAAAGCCTTGGGTATTCCAAAGTATTCCTTAGTTCTTTGCAGAGTGAATTTTTCGACAAATTTGAGCCTTGAATGCCTTCTTTTACCAGTTATCTAACGAGATATTTCAAATAAAAGCTTTTTTTAACGAATGGGATATAATCTCTGCAAAAATATACAGTTACAAACGTTCTTAGGTTGGAAAAACTCAGCACTCTTAGATTTTCGAGCCGAGTTCTAATTTCCTAATAAAAACCTAAAAGATGCATACTTTTTAAGGTGGAAAACCCAACACTGAACTTTCTTTGCTTTTTGTAAAGCAGAGTACTACTTTCTTATAAAACAAGTAGATGCATGTTTTCTTAAGTTGGAAAAACTCAGTACTAAGCATTCTCAACTTTCTAATTTCCCGAGTACTGCTTTCCTATAAACCAAATAGATCCATACTTTCTCAGGCTGGAGAAACTCAGTACTGAACTTTCCTAACTTTTTGAGGAGCAGAGTGCTACTTTCTAATAACCCATTTTCTAATTAAAATAAAATGAAATGCTAGATATATTTTTAATGCAAATATAATTCTTTGATTTAACGACAAGTTTGGCTCAACAAAGCATTTAGTGCCCATTGGGAAAAAGGCGTGAAAATAGAGAAAAAAGGGGGGAAGAACAGTTACGGAGGTCTGTTGGGCCGTGAGCAGGTCTTCACCTTGGTGATAAAATGTTAAAATTATTTCCTAAATGATAACAAGTATCTTAAGTTTACCCATCTCCCGGGTGTCAATCCCCCGTCAATTGCTCTTTCCTTATCTCGAAGGGTGTTGACAATATCACCAATACCCAAACCGAATCCAGGGGGTAATGTATGGTTTTTGTAGCACCTCCCGTATTGGGAATACTCCAAATATTAAACCATACAAATGCTACTTAGCAGAAAGACAAATGGTTGATTGGCGAAGGAAACATTAATTACAGTCTATTTATTGCATGAATTATGTCGCTGCATAAAACAAATGATCAGTGATGGCCTCCTGACGCAAGCTGTTCCGACGGCGTTCACGTCATAGTGCTCATCAGGACAAACAAGTTTCAAGGAAAACGCGAGCTTGCGGCAAGAGCGGATTGAATGACAATTTCCACTGAATTAAACCATCTTTTAATGAGTATTAGCTACTGTTTATTTAAGGAGAATGATTCCTGTCGAAGAGAAAGAGTTTTGGTAACCGTTTCGTAAGCTAAGTCGGTGTCTGGCTGGGTATTTATTGGGAAACATTCGCCAACCAGTTTCAAACCTTTAAATCGTGTTGCGATGTCGCTCAAAGTTCCTTTAATTAAAACTAGGTCTCCGAGTCCTAGTTTGTTTCGACGTCCTCACTCCAGAAGCAGCCCAAGAACTTTGGAAGAGGTTCAACGTTTTCGCGGAAGAAAGAGATCGAACACAGTGCATTTTGATTATGGCACTCCGCAATTTCAAGAAGTGAGTTTCGATTTGTTTTGGTTTCGTCTATATTTGCAACTGTTTTAAGTGTGATGAAATGAGGCCTCGCCTTTTGCAGTAATGCATGTTTTATAAGTAAGCCAACCTCAATAAGCAATCAGGGCTTGAGCCACTTGAATCAAGCAAGTAAGCAATAGGAAGGCTCGATTAAGACCAATTCTAGCTACACATTTGTTGCGTAAAACATGATAGAGAGCAGTTCTTGGTTCCTTTAATTGAGTAATGATTCTCTCCAGCCTGAGGATAGCCTATATTGAACCATGATTTAATTTCGTGGTAACATTATCTTCCACTGAAAATCAGTTGATATTTTATTTGGCGAACCGAAAAATGCATTCATTCCGTAGGAAATGCCACATTTCAAAGGGGGGTGCATCCACCTTGCAAAACACTTTTTTATGGAAAAAGTGTTTGATGATTTGATAGCTGTTTTAACTGACAATTCCCCCTGTTTTCAGGCTGTGTTCCCAAGCTATCTGATCTCCAAACACTGAAGTTTGAAAATTTGATTATAAACAAATAAGAAATCTTTTGCGTCATTTGAGCATAAATAATGGTTCATTATTCAACTGATGCTAACGTTTTGCCATAGGGGGGCTAGGTGCTTAGAAAGGGTTTTCAGTAGTTTGAACCCTGTACTAAGCCTGAGGGACGCCTGCAGCAGGAGAGGGGGCATCGGGGACAGATGTCCCTCTTGCCCCCCATAAAATAAGCCTGACTCTTTTACTTTACACTTTTTTGCCCGAGTTTGTCACCGTCTTGCCACTCTACTCTCGAGTGCAATCAGCAAAAACCCCCTTGTGTGCCCCCTTGAAGAATCTCTCGTAGCCAAGCCCTTGAGAAGAATTTCGCAAATCTGAATTGAGAAGCAGGGGTCTAATATTTTTCGAAACTTTGCGCTACGATTCCACAATCTATCAGATGTTTCCTATGATATATTTTTCCTAACACCCCCTAACCCCGTCATGGGCGTACCTGCGTTCAAGTTCCTTATCAGAGCTTTTTTTTACAATTTATTACCCTATGTATAATGCTCATTACTGCCTCCAGGAAATACGTAGGAAATTGTGGGAAATGGCTCACAATGTCAATATATGAGTGCTCTTAAGAAGCACTCAAAGTTTTGTGCGTCAAAGATATCACCGGTCTTTATGAGAAAATTAGAAATGACCTTCATCTCAAACATTTGTAGTAATTGCAAGATTTAAGCGCTAGAGCTTTTAAAGAACTTTTTTAACTGAAATTAACGATTATTACCCTTACTATCTCAAGAATTTCAAAGTACAATGCACTGCTTTCAAGAGTGACAGTATCGCCGAAATTGAGCCTTGCCTGTCTATTTAGCAATTAAGTCACTAATTAAGCAAAAAGTTTTTTCTATACAGCTGTTTTGCTAAATGATAGAAAGTACCTTATGCAACAATATATCATTAGAATCAAAAGAGTCTTTTTGAATTTGAAAAACTCGCGTAACTTTCGCAACGTCAATTTTGTAACTCAACATGGAAAATTTATTGAGGGGTCCTTACCAGTTTTATTAGCTGGTCCTTAGAAACCGAGGGGCCTGGGGGGGCTCCGGAAAATTGCGTCATTTTTTCAGTATTTTGCTAATGCAATTTGTGCAGCATTTTCAGTGATCTAATGGGCGTGGTCACCAAAAATTTTCCTGGCTCCCATTTCACCTTACTTCGCTCGCAGCCCTCCAATATTAATTTCGTTCCAACTGACTTGATTAGGGTCATTTTACAGTACAATTTGGGGGTTCTTCTCAGTGATCCCCACAGCAGGGGTGCAGTTGAGGGCCACTGCCCCTCTCACCATCAGAAAGTAAACCTAATTCCTCTAATGTGCCATTTTGTTGCCTGTATTTTTTTAATTTCTTGCCCCTTGCCCCCTGCGACCCTTTTTCTTTCTGTAAATTTCTTTCTATTGTCATATACTGTATTTTCCATAGACGTGGACAGGACCGTCGAGAGGGGGGGGGGGGGGGTAGTCGGGGTCGGAGGTCCGGGGCCCGCAAAAGTTTTATTCAATGAAAAATTTGATTGCTCATTTGGGCCCAGTGCAATAAAATACCCTTGGGTCCGCACTGGCTCTCGACGGCCCTGGACGTGAAGCAGATAGCGACTTTGGACTGGGTCAGTTTTTCAACGCTGCATGATAAATTCTAGGTCACGACAGGCAACAAATATATTTAGCTGGCGACAATCCTTACAAACAAGGCATTTACGTCATTCACGTTTGTTATTTACTTTCCCCAACTTGCGATCCGCGAAAACGCACCTTTTCTGGCGAAGTTGGAAAGCTTTTTGCAGTTAATTTTAGTAAACGTTTTTTCGGTAAAATGCATAGACCGACCAAAGCTTTTGTTCACAGATTACAATTTTGCTTGAAATTGGCCGAGACAAACCTAAGTAATATTAAATGAGCCGAATGACAACAGTAAATTTTACTGACAACAACAGCTTACAGCCTAAGTTTTCCGACAAAGCCTTTTTCAGGGGGGACGCCCCACGCTCCCCATAACGTTGGTACTGACGCCATGGCCAAATTGGAGACTTGTAATCAGGAACACGGTACAATGCCCCATGTGTAGTTAGATTTAGATACAGATACTGCTCAACTTTTTCTTCTCAAGGGGCCATGTCCAATAGCATTTAGATGAACATGGCCTCCCATTCTTTTCTTTCTCGACTTTTTGCTACTTTGTTGCATTCAGATTGAGTTCTGGAACTTTCTATTTCACCCAGTGCATAAACGCTCTATGTTGTCTTCTACTTTGTTTACTATCAATAAAGGGATAGCTTGCATCGCAGACTGTGAAGCTCAAAGCTCCGTGAGAAATTTCTAATGGAGGGGCTGCGAGGAACAAGTTCTCCATGACATTCTTTCTCATAACCTGGAAAAGGAACTCTATCTCTCTATTGACAATGTTTATTGTTTTTCTGTGGGACCATCAGGCATCTGTCTTGAGACACAGCCTAGTACCATTAGCATTTTTGTTTTTATCATGTTTATTAAGAATTGTTTATTTTGAGTACATTTCGTAGCCAGAAGTGGGTGACCCTTTTTTTTTTTGGCTATAAAAGTCACACGTATTGTAAACATTGCATTATTTCTTATATATAGATAAATATATATTATAAGTATATTTCTAAATATATATTAAATCAATTTGGCAATTGCTGACATGGAGTATAAATACTAACCATAAGGGTGATACCCAATTGTAAATCTTTAGTATATATATATTTATATAGACCAAAGATCATCAGCTGATGAAGACGCATACCGAACAGTTTAAAAAGTTGGAATCTTTTTATAGTTATTTTAGTTATTTTAAAATTTCTTTATGGTAGCTGTTAAATGTATATATGTATATGTATCAATTCAATTAGGCAATGGCTGGCATGCGGGCATACCAACCATAACGGTGCTATCCAGGTGGAAAATTTTCTCCCAGCCTCAACTGAAATTCGAGCCCTAGTCGTCCTATTCGGAGTCAAAAGACTAATCCACTCCTCCACACAGGCACAGATATCAATGTATATTTACAAATAAAAACTAAAAATAATAATAATAATCTAATCGTCATCAAATATATGTTTATAAAAGAACTCTGGTTGTTAATCACCATTTTCTCTCATTAGTGACCACCCTTTCATCTCTATTACTCCGCAATTTTGAAGATTTCTTTCTTTGTTTTTAGTTGAAGGCCATCGAAATCCAGCAGAAATTTCCATCAGATGATCTCTGCTTGAACAAGAGCCTTGATAAACAGCTTCATTTGGTAAGTAATTTAGCTTTTCATTCTTTTGCCTGATCTTAGCTGGGAGAGGGCTGGGTATTTGTATGGAATGACTCAACAGGGGTGTGTTACCATGGCAGCGGCGTGCCACCAAAGCAGGGGCGGCGCTAGAAAATTCCTTGGGACATGTCTGATGGTAGGCTGCCGAGAGTTAAGATGCCACCCATAACTTTTGCAGCCACCAGTTTGACGAGTCAGCAGTACAAAATGCTAATTAGGCGATTAAAATGCAGTTCCATTACCCTTGGGGGTTCATGAATTTTTGGGTATAACCCCTTGCCCCTTTGTAGCTCTACTCCTGCATCAGGGGACAACCCCGTAACTGAAAATACGATAATAAAGCTCCAGTTGTTACAGCAAGGCGTATGGATGTTGATTTTTCGAAATATTTTGGAGGAGCAGAATACATTAGAAGCAGCGATGCCGGAAGTGGAGGGAAAGGAGGCAGCTGCTCCCCTGCCCTTTGCCAAGGGGGGCAGAAGGGGCGAGAAGTGACCGACTCGATTCTGTAAATTTTTTGTGAAACTCAAAACTGATATGAAAGCAAATTACAAAGCAATTCATAATAACTCTCTGTGCAGAAGATGTGGGACCCAGGAGGAAAAAATTGAACACTTGTGGGACTGCCCTGAATTTTCAAACGAATGTACAACAAAAAATTGTTATATGGACAAAAATGATGCGAAAACTTTGATTAAAATTAACAGGGACGTCGAAAAATTCCTGGACTATGCCTACTTATACCCGCCGGTGTTATCTGCAAAGATTGTGGGCAACTGTTCCGAAATGGGGACCTGCCTTCATTTTTACTTTTACTTTTATTGAAAAGAAATTTGCCGAGCTAGTCGAAAACTTTACCCCCTCGCCCCCCTGATAACAACCATCTAGGGTTTCTGGCGCTATTTCGTAATAAGATATTAGCAAAGTCTTAAAATATCTTAAATTAAAAAGAATGAAAATGTACGAAATGTCTGGGCTATTTGATTAGATGGATCTAATGCAAGGCTGACGTCATCACGATGTTGGAATGTCCATTCCAATGTCACCGTTTCATCTGTAAAATATGGAACCTGGAATGATGGAATGAAGTCCAGTGATATCTGACATTACTTCATGATTACAAAATTAGGACCAAAAATATAACTTTTAGGTAAATGTTATTTTTCCTTGTAAATTCTTTTTCACATCAGATCTCGAGTATTTCACCCCTTCTTAGTTTGAGTTGCGCTTGTAACATCAACCAGCCATCGCAACTCCTGACCTGCGTTTCGAAACCCTGACCTGAGATCTGATGTGGAACAGAATCCTTCTTACATTACTCAATAGTTTCTTTTTTTTTCGTTTGTAGCGTAGCGTAGTTAGATTGCTGTTATGTGTCTTTTTGTATTGGCTATGGGGTAGCCATTGTCTTTCGCTCCCCATGGTATCGTTCATGTAGTGTTGGATAGTAACCAATAGGTATTGTTAAATGTAACGAACATTGTAACTTTTTATATTTGAATAAAACAGAAAAAAAATATAACGACTTGTTCCAGAATAAATATTCTAATTTGATCACAGAAAGTAGTTCTCGGCTGCTCAAAGAGTTAGGGTAGTTTAGTGCTGGGGTGTTTATCGTAGAAATGTATGCACCTATTTGGCTTATAAGAAAGTAGTTCTCAGCTCCTCAAAAAGTTAAGAAAGTTCAATACTGAGTCTCTCCAATCTAAGGAGGTATGTTAAGTTGCAGAAATTTCCTTCCATTCTCTAGAAATGCTATTTTGAATTGATATATTTTAGTGCTTAACTTGTTTAACTAAGCATTTTAACTAAGCATTTTATGCTCAGTTTTGTCAGAATACCAAAGAATTGCATAGGGCTTTGGTATTCCCAAGGTATTTGATGTAAACATGGTTCATGTCTGCTCGCATGTTTCTGTGAAAGTTTGCTTCGTCAAGTCCATGGATTGCTAAGAACCTGTTCAATACTGGGGCAACTCTCAGCCCATCTATATAAAAGGCACATCATGTCAAAAGTGAATTAGTAATACCTGCTTCCCCCTGGCAGTGGTATTGGACGATTAACCTCTGTCACCCTTGCTACTTGCCACGATAGAGTCGCCTTCCCAACCTTAGAGTTCCTAAGAGCCGACATTCCGTTTATTCCATATTAGACTAGTCTGTGATTTATAACTAGGCAATTGCAATTGATGGTCCATTATCAGGCTTGATCCTGTTAAAACGGTTAGATAATTGCCCTTTTATTTTTTGACGTCAGCAAATTTGTGGATCATTGCCCTACAGAACGCATTGAGACCCTCAATATCGATATTGAGCCCTGATGTGGCCGTTTGCGTCACAGACTTAATGTGATAAGCAGAACATGAAAGATAAAAATTGTATGCTGCACTGTCACGATTTTCCTAATCAAGCTCTGTTGCGCAACTGCGCTTCGTTTACGCGCACGACTCGCGCGGCTATCGCGGCCAACGCGGTTTGCTGCATTCCTTGGTGGCGCGGACGAGGTTTTGATGTATGGGGTTAAGACGATTGAGACCAAGGGCTCAATACTACTGTCGGTAGCTCGCCCCACAAGCTGCTCAACAGACCCAGCTTTCCGTCATTCCAAACTTGGTTAAGCCCAGCCCGCTCCACAGACAAGGAAACCCAAAATAACTTCGGCCGGAAAATTAGGCCTACAATACCTAATGATGTAGGCCCAAACCAAAGCAATGCAAATCTATGCTGTCAAGCAAGCCTGCCAGCAAGCAAATAGGCAAAAAAGTTTGAAAGCAACAAGTAAGCAAGCAAGCAAACAGTTTCTATATGTTTATCCAAGCTAAAGTTGGACAACAGATGTACCTCAGCTGATATGTGCCTGGAGCACTAAGGCCTGTGGTCTTAGCAACTCTCCCGAGTACATTTGATCTGATTCACATTTCAAACTGACTCTGCGAACAAGGCGCGACTCTGGACAGCATGTGGGTTCACATGAACCCCTTTCCTGGCATTTTCTAACATAGGGAGAATAATCTTCTATGGTAGCGTGTCTGAGAATTGATTTTCGACGTCTGTTAATTCCAGGCCGGCCCTCGTTTTCAAGTTGTTTCTTAAAAAGCAGTGTATTTGATTTTTGTCTTGAAACTGTTGATTATTCTATCAGAAGCAGTTTTGAAAAATACAGGTACCAAAACAAACAACCTGTAACGTATTTTCACAATCTATAAAGTAACTCAAGCAGTTAGGATGAAAGCAAAAGTTAGTCAGATATTACTGTTTGAGGGAAAAGCCAATTTAAACTTAAAATGTTTAGGCACAGGCAAGTTCTAGAGATTTCTTGGCCCTTCCATTTGTCAATGGCTCATGCAAGCAGACAAACCTGATGTAGACAGTTGTTTGAAAATGAGCCAAGATTTTTGGACAAGCTTTAGCCTACGCTTATAGCTTACTCAAGAGTGTTTTGAGAAGTTTAGTCGAAGAGCAGGCTAGAGAATTTTCTGTTCAAAGGCTTTACCGTTTTGCTGTTCTATCATTAACTTTGAATTTTGACTTTTTACTTTGTTTGTAGATCGATCGGCAAAGTTTAACAAATCGGAGAAGATCATCGCCAGCTCAAGTAATCAGTAAACTGCAGGAAAAGTTATCGAAAAGGTGAGAAATTGGAAATTTATGCTGTTTGTGTCTTAGTTATAGAGTAATCAAGAGACGGCTGTTGAACCCTAGGGCGATCGAAGGGGGGGGGGCATTAAAGTGAAAACATGATCTTTCTTACGTAAGTTAAGCATTTCAATGAAGTACATTGCGCATTTCACTGAACAGTGGATTCTGCAGAGAACGTTTCTGAGTGCTTGTAACTAGCAAATTAAGCAAATCAAGGCAAGAGTGTTAAGCATAAAGTTAAGCATAGAATTAAGCCTAAAATAAAGGATAAAATTAAGTACAAAACTAAGCAAAAAACTGAGCATAAAATTATACTAAAATTTAGCATGAAATAAAGAATAAAATTAAAGAATTAGGCATAGAATTTAACCTTTTCTTAAGCATGAAATAAAGGATAGAGTTAAGCACTCAACTAAGAATAAAATTAAGCATACAATTAAGCTACAATTTAGCATAAAATAAAGGTTAAGATTAAAGAATTAAACATAAAATTGAGCATAGAATTAAACATGTAATTAGGCATAGAATTAAGGATGCAATTATAAACGAAATAAAGCATAGAATCAAGCATAAACCTAAGCATAAAAAAGTAAAGACAAAACACAAGGAATAAAAGGTATAATTGCATACTTTAGGTATGTTACATTATCCCTTGTCAAATCCATTTTTCATTGGAATTGGGCGAACCTGATTTTAAAACAAAAGTGAGGGGGTAATCTACCACCTTAGGGTAATCTACCACCTTACCGCCCCCCAGCGCTACCATTTGTGGGACAAGGCCTTCACACGACAGTTTTCTTGTCTTAATAGTTTTTGTTACCTTGAAAACAGTAAAAAGAACGCGACAGATCAACAAGTAAATGACTTTAGGACGACAACAAAGGACTGATTATCCTGACATTCGAAAGAAATCTTTGCCTATAATCATTAACAGCAGATGAAACTCTAAACCACTGTAAACGCTCAATACGTATCATTATAATATCTCCTATCATCCAAGAAGTAAGCGACTTTTAAAAACCTTGTATCTGAGATTGTCTTGTCCCGCGCGGAGTTTACGCGAATGATAGCCCACTCACCAAGACCTCAGCTGTTATAGACACATCTAAGGAAAAGGTTTTTCCAAACGCGACAAGCGATTAGAAAAAGGTTACGCGCGGTTGCTGATATCCCAATGATTGCTTTTGAAATCGCATATTTGATTTTACTATTTGTTTTATGAACAGCACCAAGGAGGACATTGGGTTTCGAGCCACGCTACAAAGCGCATTAATTAATCTACGATAAGGCTCATTGTGCAGGCATCCCTCTCTTTATAAGCTTGTAATTATTCGAGATTGTTAGCAGAGGTAGATTTATACGGAGGTTTACTGCGAACAATCAAATCACTACGGCAAAAAGCATTTTGCAAATACGGCAACATCATGAAAAGTCCGGCGTTGTAAAGATGTTGGGAGAAGTGTTTACATGTGAAAGATTACTTGGTAGATTTGCAGGGAAAACGCTTAACTCGTAGTAAAAACGCTATGGAAGCAAGAGCGGGGCACGATTCACCGCGAGCTGAATCAACTAAGAGGGAATCCAGACTTAGATCAGCTATACTTGCAGTTACAGCAGTGTCTAAATTCAAGCAGAAAAAAGAGGCAGCGAGGCCTACTTCTCTGGATCTTTCCGGATGCAACTTAAGGTAAAATATTCACTCAGTTGATTTTGTAACATAGTCTGTGTCAAGTCTTCCACGCGTAGGTAGATTGTTTACGCTTGATTCCAATGGAAACTTATCCTCTCGCTGACTTGTTGATCCGAAAGTTTCCAAAATATATCTGAGTCAAGTCGGCAGTCTAAAAGTGATATTCCGTTTTGATTCATTTTCGTTACCAAAACTTTTTGAAAACTTAGTGTTGACATATATAAATAACATTGCCATTAAAATAATTCGGTAATTTTTGGAGTATTACCCATTTACTTTGTTACCCATATCCTAAATGCCGAAAAAGATTAGCTCTATATCCGATATCGAATGGACGTGCCTTCATTTTCAATTTTTACGAGAATTCAGTTCTCACTAATCGATTGCTTCTTCCATTAACAAATAATTATTTAAATTCTCCCCTGATTCTGTCTCAATAAGCTCTGTTGGAGAGGGAAAAATCGCTTTAAGAAAATTTAAGATAATTTCAAAAGGCGAGAGGTGACTGGACAACACTAATCATGCCTTTTTGCAAGGAAATAAATATTTATCAATGCAAGAAAATAAAATCTTATCCTTTGCAAAACATTACTTGATGTTTTGACGTCACATGTTCCATTCAGTAAGCCAGTTTGCCTTGCATGAAGGCAATATCTTCATAATTGGCAGGCTTAATAACTCTAATTTTTAGGAGGGGTGCAGCAACGAAACTCTATTGTTTTAATCAACATTACCTTTGTTTATATTGTTATCAAACGATGGTACTGTTTGGGAATGGGGCAAACCACCCTAGCCGTACCCGTCTGAATTTACACCTCTCTTAAAAATACCATTTCCATCGATTCAATAAATTGACAATACACTGCTGGATTTATTCTATAAATTAAACTTCTGATTTAAGGTATAAGAGGAAAGGCATGTTAAATAAAGGAGAATAACAAAAACTTAACTAATATTGAGTTATTTCATTCCCTAAAGCTGCATGCTATTAAGTGATACAATTTTTAATGTTTCTGTAACAAGTCCATCGAACAGCTGATTAGAAGTAAGAACCAATTAAGCACGCTTTAAGAAAGACGTTTGTAACAATTAAGACAGTTTGAGCCAATCTTAAATCAATAGGATCGATAAAGTTTAAATCAAAATCAAATGTAAAATATAATTATATATAAAGATGTTAACATTTATATATCAATTATGCCAATTAATAAGTATAATTTCTCTTCTAATATGGGATCGATAATTTCTCTGAAACACGCATTGACATATCCATAAATATTTACCCCGATCAAACGAAACGTTAAACCTGATGCTATCATTTTTAGCAGGTACATGTCAAACACATTAATGTGTTAAGATTCGAACACGGACCCGTTTCTACCGGAGGGATGTGTGTTTTGGGGGTGACACCCCAAGCGATTCTCATGTCATTCTACAACTTTGAAACTTGTTGGCAACTGCTTAGAGTCAATGACCATATTTTGTTGATTAAGCTATCTGTAAGCTGCGTGTTTCCAGCACTGGACAAGGGGATCAAGCCCCTTCAAATTTGGGAAACACCCACTTTTTATGAAGTTTGGTGTTCTACCCCCCCCCCCTCCTTCCGGCCAAAGTTTCTAGCAACGGTCTTGTGTGAACACAAAATGAGTTGTTTCAATTTGACGCTCACTTTTGTCAATGTGGCCAATTAAGAACGCAATGGGGGTGGTCCTTCTTCTAAAACTGCAAAACTGTGTCTTACAGTACGGCAGAAGTGATGGCGATGGTGAAAATTTAACATTTCAAGACTGCATCTAGAGCTTGATGTTAATTTGGTCAAACAAACAAAAAGTCCCCCATTCCCCCAGATCCCCCTAATGTTGCATCCCTAAAGTCGTCACTGGATCTTGTTCATTGCCAGCATTCAATCCGCTTCAAGATCTATCAAAAACTCATCGATTTAAGAAGAATAATTTATTTCCAGGGGGTGCCACAACACTGTCAACCTCTCTTTCTGCAGCCCTATGTTTACGCCAAGGTATTCCACCTCTAATAAAGGAATTTCCTCTAAATTCTTCAGTGAATTGAGAATCCTAAAAAATTTGCATGTTTGAAATGTCGAATCTCACTAATTGTTGAGAGAATGGGTGGCTGATTCATGTTTAAATGGCAAAGGGGTATCTAGGATCGAAAATAATCCATGTTTCACATTCATGTAAATCATGAATAAATACTTGGAACTTATGCGAGTAAATAATTGTTTAAACGTGAACGAACATGTTAGTTTAAGCAGCTTTGTTTGTTGCTCGAGTTAGGACAAAGAGTATTACCTCAATCTCCCCTTTGCATGCAAACAACCACGCGAGAGACACGCGCTTAAACCGCTTAAATTCATGTTAGATTAAACGCACAAAATCGCGCTTTAACCGCGAAGGTCTCGTTTCAATAGAACGTAACTGATCATATCTTACCAAAACATGCTTTTAACTCAAAGTGAATAATTATTGTTAATAGTTGCGATAAATATATTTCCTACTGGTTATCTTTTATAATTGACTATAATTTTGCATACGTACAAACACCTTTCTAGCCCCCACACCATCATTTCATCTATGAACATTATTAAAAGCTTTTCTTACGACACTCACCAATGTATGCGTAATGAGCAAGTGGTAAGGTGATGTAGATAACCAGTTCCGGATCGAAAGCCACGTGAGAAGAGACAATAGCCCTTGATTGGCTACTTGTTTTGGCCAATCAGCACCCACACACCCCTCTCTTGATTGAAGCGTCCAAGTGAGAAAAGGAACCCCTCTCGTCTAAACAAATAAGATTTTTGAGTCTTTGCATATGCAGATCCTAAAACTTCAAACAGCAAGTATGACCCAGTTTGCCCAACGATTTCAAACCTGTCCTAAGTAAAGCATACAGACAATATACTTTACTTTCCCATAGCGGTCTGGCCTAGGCGAGGCGTTTTAAAGATGGCGGCGACCATTCGAATAATTACGTTGAAATAGTTTGTAAATAGTTTCATGTTCTTTTTACCATCTGTTTAAACAATATTATTCCAGTGGATTTGTTGATAATCATTTTTAGTCGATCAAACAAGATGGTGCAAAAAAATTAATGTTTTTGACCATAAGGTAGCTAATAGGAACTCACTTCTCACCTCCTCAATTAGTTAAAGAAGTTCAGATCTACATTTTTCCAATCTAAAAAAGTATGTAACTATGTTTCGATACAAAAGTTACTTCCTGTTTCTCTGCAAAACGGCTGCATTGAAAAGAGTGGTAATTCTTGCTCAGAATGTTCAATATTGAAATTCTGCAATTGCTGAGAACGTTGAAGTTCGTGGGATCATATTGACCTCTCTTATAAACGTGAATTTTGGCCTAAGTTATGCCGGCCTAGGTAATGTCGGCCTGTATTTCGCGCAAGAAAGGTGGAATTTTGAGTACTGCTGTCGGTATTTTTATTAAGTTTAGCATTTAATTATTTTCACCCACGCAATAAATGCTTTTGCCACCATTTTTTGGCAATTTCAATACGCCCCTCAATACCTATTCATTTTGGGATTAAAAAGACAATTTTAGGCCATTATTTGCTGGCGTCTATTTCAATTTTGCAGGCGGGAATAAATAAAGAACAGATAGCTTACTTCGCGTATGTTAAATTGACTCATGATTTTCTCATTTAACCAATTCTTCTTTCAAACGTCGAGGAAATGAAATGATCGAAGATAAGGAGGATTTGGAAATGAAATCAATGTTTATTAAATAAGCCTGATGAATAGGCCATTTGCAGAGTGCTTGTTCTACTTGCCCTTGGTCGTTGATGCTTCCTTGTTTTAAGCTCGGTGCCCTTATTTCAAAATCATAACCATGATCATGTTTTTACCGTTTATTTATTGTTTATTAAACTGATCTTGACTAATTATTTACAAAAATATAAATCAAACCAAGCGCAAATATAGCATGTAAATTTATTTCCATCCTTACTGCGTATTTAAGTTCTAAAGCTTTTCAGGGAGGTTGCAAACTTTATACCTTTGTCTGTAGTATTCCGCAGTAGATCTCTCCTAAACGATGGGGGAGTTTATACCATGACGCGGTGCTTCTTTTGAAAGGAGTTGACACAGCCCAATAGTTCAGCCATAGTCCATACCTTCGTGCTAGGCCCTACCATACAGGCAGCTTTAAAATTTAGGGCCTTAGAAATAGGAGGTGTGCATGGCAATAAGGGCATGAGACCTTTTCCCTGTCAATCCTAGACGCCCCCTTGAACAAGACAAAAATGGTTCTTAAAAAACCTATTAAATTTGCTCGACTTTTTCCAGCTTATAAGATGTATTTAGAGAAATTGTAATAAAACGTTTCATGCTTTTTTCCATTTTTTCATTAAATCTGGCAAACATCTTTTAAAAAGATCCAATTTTCTGATAATTTATTTAATATAAGGAGAACCTGTTTAATTGTCTGTGTCACAAAACAATGGAACTATTTTCGAGTAATCCCTTATTAAATTTTTCTGGAATTAGTAATATATTTACTTTTCTCATGTTAAGGTTTTTTTGGACTTTATAAAAAGCTGTATTAGTCTAAGGATTTGGTTTTCAATATTTATAAAGTCATTAGCAGATAAAAACCTTTTAATAATGTTGGTTATAACGAGCTGAATTTCAGCCACCTAGGAAGATTCACAAATTGGCAAAAACACGGTTTTATGACAAAATGACCTCAATACCCTAGCTTTCATAGCAATCATAGGGTTCCGATGCTTATCATCATTATCATCTTCATCAGAACTTAACTAATTCTTGTCATGAAGAGTCATGAGGTATTAAAACTACATTAAACTAAGCTATACTAAACTAAATCTAAACTAAACTAAACTAAACTAAACTAAACTAAACTAAACTAGACTAAACTAAACTAAACTAAACTAAACTAAACTAAACTAAACTAAACTAAACTAAACTAAACTAAACTAAACTAAACTAAACTAAACTAAACTGCAAACTAAACTAAACTAAACTAAACTAAACTAAACTAAACTAAACTAAACTAAATCAAACTAAACTAAACTAAACTAAACTAAACTAAACTAAACTAAACTAAACTAAACTAAACTAAACTAAACTAAACTAAACTAAACTAAACTAAACTAAACTAGACGAAAACTTTGTTTACCATTTCTTAACTATTTGCAAGATGTTAAGGCACCTATTTGGGTACCACTTTCTTATGAACCAATCTCTACTCAAGAAACATATAGCTTATATTCTACAGGAGTGCTTGACCCCCCTTACCTCCTACTGCCACCCCTGTTCCGTAATAAGAAACAGAAAAATTAGCCTTTGTTTGAGTTTTATATCTTAAATCTTTTTGCTGGTTTTTATGCGTGGGTTAAACTGAGAAATGCACACAAAATATGAGGCTGTAATTATTTGCACAGTTGATGGGTGTCTCTAACCTCAAACATTAGATCGTAGAAAAGTTGACATAGCTGCAAAAATTGACAAAGTTAATGCGTATTTTTAACATTGAGGCCAAACATCAGAAGATGCCGAACTTTTTCTGATTTTGTCTACCTGGATTCTGTCGGCTAACGAAAGTTTCAGCGACAAATGGTGCAATTTTGCAACTTTCCTTCGATTTGGTTTCGGCGTATTTTTAACAAAACGCGCAGATTATAACATACTGTAGAAGCTTGTTATATATTAAAACGTGCTAATGCTAAGGAAATTGACTGCTTTTAAGGAGAGAGGCACATAAGCCACACCATTATGTTGACAATGCCCTTAAGCCACACCATTTTGCCGGCCAATTTCAAGTTTGTAACCCTTTAAAACGTTTTTGTAAATCCGCCCCTGACAAGAATAAACCTTTTGAGAACATTCGGGCTAAAAATTGATGAAAATTAAGGGAATTAATTTCGAGGGTCGAGTAAGTCAAAGTTTTCGAAAAATGCGCAAATTTTTGAGAGATGAAATCTGCCTCTTTCTTAGGGCAAACATCGATTTTCCAATGTCGCAAAAAATGTAACAAGTAAAGTAGAGACAAAAATAGCATGCTACCTCCTGCATTCTAGAAGAATGCTTGCTGCATTTCGGAAACCTCACCTAGCATATATTTCCCCTGTATATCTCGAGAATTTTCAATAGACGGGGGTTATAAATAAATGCAAAGGGGTCGTTTCTATTCGAATTTTACCTTAATGCCTCCTCCGCATGGATGCTACTTCGCAGTAAGATCGGTAGGTGGGGTTTCACAGGTTTTCTGTGAGCAATACCTTGTTTATCATCACATGCCTACAAAAATGGCACATTTAATGATCTTGTTGTCACATTCTTGCTGTGCTCGCGTTAGCACCCGTGAGGAATCTTGATGCTGCTATATTGAACAACATTGGAGAATGATCGCATTGCAATTTTACTGAAATTTCTCGCAAATAGTTCAGCTTTTTGCGTCAAAGCGACAGAAGTTTCACCCAAATGTTGCCGCGATCCAAAAGCAGTTTGTTTCTGAAGAAATATTGTCCGGAGATTGTGCGGTCGAAAAGGTTTGTGGTGTCTTTATCAGCCAATTTCTAGGCCCCATGTCGAAAATATTATGATCAGGATTTGTAACTTCAAAAAACTAAACATATTCAGCATCACTTTTAAAAGAAATAATACAGAATAAAATTCTAATGAAAATCTCTTGCCTGCAAATGTCTTTTATCGAGTGTAGTCTTTTGAAATAAAAGTAATATAGTGGGTCGCATTTGATATTTGCAAATTTCCGGGATATTTTTTTGCACATGAAAATGCAAGAAAGCTTCCTGGCCTAATAAGTAAACCAACTTGATGCTAATGACAACTTTAAATTTCTTTGACGATAAGCAGCCCTCCGTGAATTTCCGCGAAGATTTCATGATCCTGTGTCTTTAATTTAGCAATAAACATGTGCAGAAGGATCGCCCCTTTTGCTATTCTTTCAAAATCCGATATTTCTAATGTTTTCTCACCAACATCCTGACTGATTCAAAAGGCATGATGCAAACTATATTACTGAGAAGTTATTATTTCAGCCTTTTTTATTCAAGTATTTCATCAAAAAGGGGCAGAAACTTCTCGTAGTTTCATTGTCAAAGCCTTGTTATAATATGCTTTCTTCAAGAAAATCATTAATGCGAACCCTCTTGTTGTGGACAGTGCCTCTACCCCCTAGTTGTCTCCCCCTCCCCTAAACTCCGCCGGCCACCGTCTTCCTTGCGGGGGAGTGGATTCTCATAATCCAAAACAGCGTCAATTTTGTTTGTCTAAAGATCATTTGATCAACAATATTTGCCCTTTTTTATATTGTTATAATGCTCATGTTTGCTGTAAAATATTTACACGACAGTTCGATAACGCAGCACGCAAACTTTCTGAGGCAGAAAATTAATCATCATCAGCATCATAATAATCATCATCATCCTCATAATCATCATCATCATCATAAACATCATAAGCATCATCAATCATCATTATCATCGTAATCATTATCATCATAATAACCATCATCATCATCAACCATGAATCATCAACATGTTCATCATCATCAACATCGTCATTACCATTATCATCATCATCTTTTAATCACAGCCATCATTGCAATCATTGGTATTAATTTATGTTTTTGTTCTCCATTTTAGTTCGACCAATTTGACGTCAGATGGAAGTACTCGGTTCATGAAATCCCCACCCGGAGATGAGCTTGGCCCAAATGTGTCGAGAAATTTTATTCGAGATGGGCCTGTGTGTCTGTCTGCTGTAAGTAACAACCACTTTGAATCTAGCCTTTACACCGATGTGTTGGGATTTGCCCCTGGCTCCCGCAAAACTAAAAACATGAATCTAATAAACAGATGAAATATCAGTTTAAATTTCCCTTCTCTGAATTGAAGAGTCTATGCGAAAAGATGAACCAAATAAGCTAAGTTTGTGCCCCCCCCCCTCAAGTATTTGGATGCCCATTCTTATCATGTGGTAAGCACGCCTCCTGCGGGTATATGCTATTTGTTGTAACTGACCAAAGCTCTTTACTTTTGCAGGGTGTCACGTCTTTGAATCGTTACATGTTTTTATTTAGTGATCTCCTGTTGATTGCTAAACCAAAGTAAGTATTTTTGTTCTTTTGTTAATCTTCAGTTGATCATTGGTGATGGATATTTCGGGAAAAGGTGGCAAGGGGGAAATTCTATGAAACCTCCCAGTTATATAGTTGCCATAGATATAGAAACACCTTGTGATAGGTTCCTTTCAATCACATGATTACAGAGAATCAAACATGGCGCATCCCGTTCAAGGCTGTTAAATTTAGTAAAATTGTTGCAAGACTCCTTATCAGAGAATGACCAAAAAAAAGTTTTAACCTTCCTTCGGACAAACACAGCCCGAAGGCAAACCTTCCTCACAAAAAAACCAAAAAAATAGGCCTAGGTTTGGTGTGACATGGAATTTTCCTTTTGTTTTCGTGGACCTTCCTTACGCCCGTGACTGTGTGACTGTAGTATTTTCCCAATTCTGTGTGTGGCGTTTTAGATCGACGACCGGCGGAGATGAGACTGGTAGACAATTTTACATTTTATCCGGCGAAATATCTTATCGAACTATCCCCCACCCAGCAACAGAATATTTTGTAGTATTGTAGTATAAAACATGACAGATACAGGGCAGTTTTTTTACCAAATCGGTACATTAATCATGCTTTTGCAGGACAAAAAGTGATTTTTACATAGTAAACGTGCCGTAAGCGACACCCCTGATCGACCTGTCATATATTAGGAAATATACCAGAAGTGACTGGTCAGGGGATGCTAAAGGTAAAGCACTCATTGAATGGGCAGAACTGACTTTTACAAGGAAAACTGGGTTAATCTTTCAAACAGTTAAATAAACAAACGAGTGATAAGCTGAATTTGAAAATGTAAATCCCCTCTTATTGCTTTGTGTGTGGTATTTCAATGTTTCTTAATTCTACTTATTGATGGCTGTGTCATCTGTTATGATCATTATTATCATTATGTTTTTAATCATCATCAGCATCATTATCATCATCATTATTATCAATATTATCATCATCATCATCTTCATCATCATCATCTTCATCATCATCATCATCATCATCATCATCATCATCATCATCATCACCATCATCATTATCATTATCATCATCATTATAATCATCATTATCGTCATCATCATCATCATCATCACCATCATCGTCATCACCACCATCATCATCATCATATCATCATCTTCATCATTCCCATCATCATCATCATCATTTTTATAATCATCACTGTCATTATCAACACCATCAATCATCATCATCATCATAATCTTCCTTATCTTCATCATTATTATCATCATCATCATCATTATCTTTATTATTTTTAATCAAAGTCATAATCAATCATCCTCAATCATTTTTTACTGATCAAACAACAACATAATTATCAACAACTGCAAGTTACAGCCTCAGATTATCCTTACTCAGTCCAGTCTATTCCATTATGTCTGCATATTTGTTGTGCAAATCTTTGTGTGATCTTTAGAGCTGTATCGATTAACTGTTAAGTTCTGCTCAGGTTTTGAGGTCCGCCTTTTATTATCGTCAAATCTTTTTCAGATCGGGTGCATCTTTCAAGCTAAAGTTGCGTCTTCCAGTAAGTGAATTGTGGTTACAGAACTCAATCGATGGCGTTAGCGAGTCAAATTTATCTGCGAATAAATCATTTGTTATTGGTTGGCCTACCATCAGCTATGTAGCAACCTTCAGGTATATTATTTTCTTTTTTATCTTGCTTTAGAGTCTTCAATTGTAAAATAAAGCGCCGTGCTCCATTTTTACACGAATTTAAATTTTTGTTAGAGCGTTAAGGTTACATCTTTGATCTGCAAGAAATAAAGAACAGCGTAAGAACATCATTATCCTTGTATGAGTACTAAATATTGTCACAATCCATTATGGCGCAAATTCGCTTCGTTTGTACAAAACGGCCTTTCCTGCATAAGCAGAATTATTTATTCATTCATTTATCTATTTTCTTTTTTACTGATTCATTGATTCATTTATTTATCAATTTGTTAATTCATTTATCTATTCATCTATTCCTCTTTTTATCTATTTATTTATTAATTTATTAATTTATTTGTTAATTTGTTTACTTATTCATTCATTTATCTATTTTCTTTTTTACTGATTAATTGATTCATTTATCTATTTATCTATTCCTCTTTGTATTTAATTATTTATTTATTTATTTGTTAATTTGTTAATTTGTTTATTTATGCCTTTATTTATTTATTTATTTATTCATAAACAAATAATTTAAGAAACAATCTATTGTCTTTAATTAAAGAAAACCACTTTGAAACGTGTACAAGAGAAGAAATATTCGTGTAGAAAATTATCCAAAAAATTAAAACACAACATCCTATATCCTATGCAGACACTATTTATAACCATTGTGTAGAGTGAGTACCAATTAAATGGGCATTCGCCCTTGGGGAGGAGGCGTCTAAGATTATGCCTGGTCAGTTTGTTTTCTAACTTCATTTCCCGTGCTGCCTCTGGGTACAATTTTCCAGCTGAGTGGAAATTATGCCTTGTCGCTTTGGTAGACATGGTGCCGAAGATCTTAAGAAAGTTTGACCCCTTTGAAGGAACAAATCGTTTAACACCGGCTGTTGAAAGTTTAGAAACTGAGTCATAAAGAGCTTCAAAACAGGATCACATCCCGCCGGAGTGCGAGAGATTTCTGATTTGTGCTGAACGTAACCAACGGGCTAATCTTCGGTTGTACCGAAAAAAAGGCGATTGTCATAAGAAGGAATGACCGACTCTGTGCCGAGCGAATTCTTCCTTATTTAGAAATGTTCGCAGAGACCAAGAGAGACACCAAATTGAAACTTCCTTGTGTTAACCAATCAAAATTTGCTGCTTTTTGGTACCCTTTTTTTAAAACTAAGTGTTAAAGAAGGTAAAAATAACAGTAAATATTAGCAAGTATATTATGGATTTACTGAATTCCCATTTGATATATCAAAAGGGTTCCAAAAAATTCTTTTTCAAGCAGCTGATTTTTCGTTCCTTTATTCATTCTTTTATCCATTTATTCATCCAGTCATTCAATCATTAATATTTTCATGCATTCTTTCATACATTCGTTAATTCATCCATTCATCCAGCCATCCTGTCACTCCTTCACCTGTCCGTACATTCATTCGTTCATTCATTTTTTCATTCATTTTTTCATTCGTTGTTCATTTATTATTTCATTCCATTTTCCATTAATTGTTTCATTCGTTTGCTTATTCATTCATTTGATAATTGTTTATTGATTTATTCATTCATTTAACCATTCATTTAATCATTTATTCATTTTTTTATACGCGCATTCGCTAATCATTTCAGTTCTCAACACATTCATTCATTCACTCCTGTATATCTTTTGCTTGGAGGGAAGTCATCTAAAGCTAAAATTTCTGCCATAATGCTTCTTTAGAAAAAATGACTGAGATAAAACGATAATATCATGACATCTAGTTTTCGATAGTAGTTTAGGAGGCACACCCCTCGCTATTCTAAGCAGGAAGTACCCTCTTTGCCAGGAGTTCTGGCTACAGCCGCAAGTCGAACAATTTTAAAAGGATTAGATAGAGCCGAGGCCATATTTCATAAATGCCTCGGATGATTTACTACTTAGCAAGGTCAATACTGCGGATATAGTCTGTCCGTGAGAAAGTTATCAACGAGCCTATCTGTTTTCAATCAAATTGCTGCCCAAAGCCCATTTGTAGTAGCAGATTTGAATGGTGTGGATTATAACTAAATCGCCTGACGCTTTCTGGCTTGACTTAACAGATTTCGAGGCTTACATGTGTTGAGAAAAGCATTAAAAATGATATTTTGTTTCTGTTACTCTTTGGCCTAGCGCAAATGTTTGCAGTTGGGGCGAATGCCTTGTTACACAAGGTACTGGTGGCCTATTTGGTTTTAATTTAAAGTGGTAGACAGGAAAAAACAATGGGAAAACAATGATTAAAATCGTGCTTATTTGTTGATATTTGGATTATTTTTGAAAGCGTGTATCTTCTTTGGAACTACTCTTTTTCTTCAAAGCCTCCAAAACACGAAAGGTTTCCAAAAACGGAATTATGCAAAATATGGGAGTGGCTTGACACGGCGAGCTCCGTTGCGCCTTCGTCGAGGCACAAACGACAGGCCATGATGCCTGTGCGAATAGAGAAGGCAAAAATAACTTGTAGGAACTCAATGGAAAGAGTGAAGTCTCGCAAACATTCCCCAACTTTGAGAGTTGAATACTTATAAACATTAAAAAAATTTTTAGGGCAAAAATGCCACCATTTTTTGGCCAGTTTAAGCGTTGAATTCTCCAATTGATCAAATCATTTCTGAAAATTGACATATTTGAATTTTTCCCGATTTGGATGAGGAATCCCCTGAAATATAATGCAAGTTTGAAGTTTGTTTTCAAGATAGATGCGGACGAAGCATTTCTAATCTTAAGCCCGCTAAAGCTCTGCGTGTTTCTTCTCATCTGCTATTTTGTTCTCTATTATCCCAATTTCCTTTTATTATTATATATATTTGATTTATCGGTTTTTCTCAGGAACTTGATTGCATTTGTTGACTAATTACGTAATTTTGAAAATTTTTTTGTTATGCGGCCTTACTTTACATGATTACTTGTTTTGCAGCCAGATATTTTACAAAAATGTTTGTTGATCCATTTACTCCCTTATTGTTTACAAGGGAGTCCAAGCAAAGATTGTGGGTTGCTTACAGTAACCTTTTTTATGGTTCCCAGCCTTATTTTTAAGCTCTCCCTAAGCCTTAGTTGCTTATCAACGAAATGTGCTTAAAGCTCCCTTATCGAGCCCTCAAGTAGCTTGATGTTGATTTGACTACGCCCTTAATTGCTTAGATTTCCTTTATTGAGGCTTAAAATTGCTTAATTTTGAATTGAAAATGCCCTAGTTGCTTATTATCGTGTTGCTTAGTCGCTTAAGCGTCTTCATTAAGCCATCTTGTTCCTTTTGAGCCCTTGAGTCTCACTAGCCCTTTGCTTAGTTGCTTATAGTTCCATTATTGAGCCTTCAAGTGCTTAATGTTTCAGTGGCTACAACATAAGTTGCTTATTATACGGCAGCTTCTACAGCATTGCTTTCAAATGTATCATACAGCTCTTAAGTTTCTTAGCTTTGAGTGACTCAAGCCTTGGTTGCTTACAATGTATTGCTTTCGTGCATAGGCGCCGACTTTTGATTTTAGCAGGGGGGGCTGAAACTAGAAATGAAAAACAATTACATACCAATTTCTCTAAATTATCAGTTATAAAGGCGCAGTTTGGTTCTTTGATTAACGATGTATTGTATCCTATTCATTAAAAATAGATGAGGATACTATGCCTATTCGGGAAATTAAGCTAAAAAGCGATAAAGAGCAAATTTTTGAACATTTCTCAGAGTGGGCTCAGCCCCCCGTAGCATTTTCCAGGGGTGGCTCGAGCCCCCAAGCCCCCACATAGTCGGCGCCTATGCTTTCGTGCTTAAACGGCTTCATTAAGCCTTCAATTTTCTTAATATTTGAACACCTCCAGCCCTAGTTGCTTACTTACCTATCCAATAGTAGCTTAAATTGCTTCATTAAACTCTCATCTCGTTTAATCTTACGTTTCAAGTTTGTCCTCACTAACCAGTTGCTTAGTTGCTTACATTTCGTCTATTGAGCCCTCAAATTGCTTAATACTGCTTGTTATCTTTCTGTTTATCAAAAGTAACGATTGGCATAGGTCTTCCACGTAAACAGCCAGTTTACGCTGCTATACTCAAGAGGTAATAAGGATGTATGCGGCTAACTAAAACGATAACAAGATATTATAGAATCCACAAAAAGACTCGTGAATAGATATTATCAAACTCTATCGATTCGATCCAATTCGTACGGGTATTTTTAGCCGATTCTGCGGTACATTTTCTTTGAATAATGTTCTCATATTTGCTCCCAATTGTAAACACGTTTCGAGATTGTGTGACCAATAAATTTATCCCAGATTTCCTATCAATGTTTTTCAGGGCCGAAGATGTGTGTCTTGTTCTCGGGGGTGTTTAGGACAAATTTGCCGACAAAATAGGCGTACAATCGTCTATTTGCCGGCAAGTTAGCAAACTTTGCCGACGGAATACCACTTCATGGCCAAAACGCCTTGTTTTTGAAAAATAATATTTTGCCTTGAGGTGTCACATCCCCCCTCACCCCCACTGTAGCTGCGGCCTCACGATTTTTCGTAGATTGTAAAGCTATCATTTTTTAATCTGATGTCCTTAAATTTGGAAGGGAACTTCAAAGTTGTGTCAAAATAATGCTCCTTAAAGACGTAACTATGAAAGTGACTTTTACAAGAAAGTTTGGAAAACCGGCGCACTCAAACTTTCTTACCAAACGTAGGATTTCAGTACTCAAACGTTCCTTGAATTTTCTTGACAAGAGTTCACTGATCTAGCCCTTACAATCTTTAGAATTTTTTAGACTGCATATTTCTTTAAGAAATAGCATTTTGTACCATATTGAGCATTCATCCATCATTGAATCATTCTAAGATAAAGTTACTACATAAAATATGAAACACAGATATTCAACCTTCCTCCCAAAGAAATCTGATACATTGCCTTAAAGTGCGCAAATATTGGTCCACAAATCTTTATTTGATTTTTATCCTTGTAAATCAAAGATTATCAAAAAAGAGGAATTATTTAATCCAGAGCTTCCGCGAAACTGCCATGTCATCTTCCTATTTCACAGAGGCTCGTTTCGCTTACTCATTACACAAAAATTGGACCATCAGTAAATGAAATCACTTTGTCTTGCCAGCTCTGGAATTTTTTGAAAGCCTATCATTTTACAGGGGGGCTGCAACATTAACGACCCCCTAAAAATATGGCCCTGCCCTTCCCTTCCTTTTTTTACTAACTATCTTTTGCAAATTAAAAAGCTGAAATTTCATTTCTATAACATTAAATGCGCTTTTGTTTCTCTTCCCCCCAGGGGTGTAGATCTAGGGGTCTCAGGGGGTCGGAGCCCCTTTGTTATTGACGCACAAATGTTTATTTTTACTTGATTTTGTAGTTTTTTTAGATAAATTTTTCTGTAAAGCCCCCGTAAAGCCCCATAGCTATTTTTATAGCATTACATAAGAGCTGCCCCTGGCAGCAAGTGACACTTTTTCAATGGGAACCGATATTTGTACATTTTGATGAAAGATTTTTTGTCAAGAATAATGGACTCTTTTCTGAATCCGCCCCAACCGCTCATCCCGATTTGTTTTCTTTTGTTCCGCGGCAAATCTGCTAATCGCACGGTGCGTATCACATTATGAAAACACGGAACCATTCGGATCTTTTCTTATATTCAAACTCATTGATATTTCTAATTGATTATTAGTTCAAATAAACAAGCTAAAACAAGAAGTCCTGGCCCCCATACTGCCCGTGTCAAACTTGTAAAATATTCCGACATTCTATGTTTTACACCGCATCCAGGACGTGAGCATTAGTCAGTGCGGAACTGAGAGTCATATATTGATCTTTTTGCTGTGCGCATAGTCACATTTTAGAAGTCCTCATTTCTTGAAGTTATCAGCATCAAAATGTTCAAATACTTGCGAAATGTTTATGGGATAAATAAGTTTGATCTTAACCCAAAAAATGGTTTTGACATCGAAAGTATTTTGCCTTCCAGCACTTCAGAAGACAAGACGCTTTGGTGGAATGTACTAAAAAAGTGAGTATCTTTGTTGTTGTTCTCTTCTTCAATAAAACAGTCCTAGAAGGTGGTGAAAATTAGTATTTTGGTTATCACAACAATTAGCTATCATATGGATTCATAAATTTAATGTCTAGGAAGAAAATTTAAAGGTGGCCTAACCTTTCTTAGCATCCTGTATTAAGACGTTCTTTCAGTGCAATATTTTATATGCATAAACTTTCTTACCATTCCCTTAATTCTATCCTTAAACGTTTTTAACATTGCCATAATTTATGTGCTCAAACTTTCTGAACATTCCCATCATTTTCTGTGCTCAAAAGTTCATAAAACCTGAAGACTTTCTAAGGAATCTCATTATTTTAAGAGTCAAACCCCTGGTAGAATTCTATGTTTTCCAAACGTTGTCGAATTTGCATGATTTAAGTACATGAAACTTAGCTTAAAATCTAAGCACTTCACGCTGTCTTAAGAATATTTTTCTATAAATCTCAATACGTATCAGAGCGTAAATTTCTAATTAATTGGCTAAGTATTAATAAAACTATGATTGTGAGAAGATTAGGATATGATGTTTTTTGGGAGGAGAATTTTCAATTTAAACCTGATTTACCAAATAGATAAATAAACAAATAACGAACAATAATGTACATTATATGTTATATTATATACTTTAATCCTTTCGTTTCTAGGAAAGTTGTTCTTTTCAGAATGACCTTTCTCGGCCGAAATCAGGCGCCATTTATAGTTTTGTTTTGTTTTGACAAATAAATGTAAATAACTTTGTACTTGGACAGCGTCTCTTTGATTTCTACGTAGGTGAAACTGTGAGGGCTCTTCAATAATCTTTTGAAAATTTTGCAATAATTTTATCCGATTTTCAAAGTCGATCATACTTGTATACAAAGCACGTCTGTTTATTTTGCTGCTTAGAGGCAAGTGTTTTTATACTCCCACACGTTGTTGAAGGAAATGTTGAAAAATTCGTCGCCCAAGAAATTGTCGGAAAACTTCTAATACTACCGTGATGTAGAATGCCTGCACCGTATGACTCATGGGAGGAGCGCTCCTCCACAAGCATTCATTCCACCACTGTATCAGTTGCAAATTCTTCTCTCAACAACCTCGTATTAATGTGTAACTGAGTCCAGGAAATCGGGAGCATAACAGGCCCCTTTTCTCGAAGGAGTACCCACAGCATTCTTCTATGAGTCAAAGCTCAAAAAGGCAAAATTTCCGTGCCCTTAAGACTCTTTAAGGCATATTTTCAAAGGCCTCCAGAGCCCATGCTATCAAAATTCAAGGCCTGAGGACTCCAAGGAGCCTTTTTGGAAACCTATGAGATGCGAGCTGACTAGCCAAAAATATCGCAGAAATGCAAAGCCCAGAGACTGGAAAGTGGGTTATCTTCTCTAATGCAAACATGCTTGTGTTGGCATTTTTACATCAAAACAATTGCGTTTTGCTGGCGTGATTACTTGGCGTGATTTGATAATGATCTGAATCGGTATCATCCAGCCTAATTTGACAATTTATGTGTTGGAAAGTGATCCTTTTTTGGGTGATCTGCCATCGTTTTCAGGGCTAAATAGCGTGACGAACCACCCACAAGAACCAACAACATGCAACTAGCGATGCTCATGCTATACACGCCAGTCTGTTTTCGATTCAACAACGACAACATTAAGACCCCCGCCCCAAAATAGGCGTTCAAACATTTCACCGTTACGTTATGTTCCTGCGAGGGAGGGGAGGGGAGGGACAACATTTCATACTCCTTTGGGCGGGGGGGGGGGGGGGTTGATGACGGTTTTCACTTGCAAGAATCACGTTTTACCAAGTCAAACTTGGAAAAGTATCAAGCTTCTAGCCCTGTAGCGGAAGGTAAGAAGGGAGGAAGGGAGAGAGGGAAGGAAGGGTGGGACTGAAGGAGGAAGGGAGAGAGAGAAAGGGAGGCGATGAAGGGTGTGAATAAGCGAGGGAGGGACGGGCGGACAAACGAATGGACGGATGGGTTAAGAAATGATGAAATTCGTCGCAGGTATTTATTGATTGAGAAGCTTATGGCCTAAGCCATAATCAATTACGCATATTGCTGAGCACGAAATCCTGTTTTAGGCTTGCTTTTAAACAAATATTTTATTGTTTTTTGTAGAACTATCGACGAGCAAAGGACAATTGATTGTGGTAAAACTTTGCCAATTCGAATCCTGTACAGAGATCCAAATCAAAAGAATTCTGCAGTGAGTCTTATTCTCGCCTCCATTTTTTAAATTCAAGTTATATACTTTAACTTTATTGTAGATATTGAAGTATTCTGAAACTTTAAGGTATTTTCAATAACATTTTGCCTTGTATATTGCCGTTTGCATCGTTCTTGTATTTCTTAATTGAATACATTCTCCTTGTTTTTTGCCCACCTTGTTTTTTTTGAACATATGCTCTTGTCCCTTTCAACAGCCATTGTCACTTCCAGTTACAAATGAGGATGATGTCAGGTCCGTGGTGAAAATGGCACTTCAAGCTTTCGATATAGGGGTAAGTGTCTGCATTGAAAATTACTGATCTGTCGTTATATAGAGCATTTAGCATAAACAGAGATACCTGCTGCAATCATGACAAGGGGCAAGACAGTGAAAGATAAAGGCAAAACAGGGGCAAAATCAAAGAATTAGGCTTCTTTTCTAAGGGCAAGAGGGGGATGCCCCCCAGTTGTAGGAATTTTCTTTATACTATCTATAGATACTCAAAGAGACAGTTTTAACTTCTCAAACACCTTTACTTTCGTCTTCATCAGTAAAAATACATATGTATATCCAGTGGCGTAGTGGATTGGTCGTGTGACTCCGAATGTGGTGAGCGCGGGCTCGACCCCCACGGTCAAGACTAAAAAGTTAACAATTAGGTAGCACGCTTATGGTTAGTATATTTACTCCATGTCAGCCAATTCCGAATTGATTTTATATGTTTATACTATATATGTAAGCCTAAAGAATAGAACTTAAACTAGACTGAATTAGAGTTCCAAAGTTTTTTATCCGTTGCATCTTCTATTAGTAAGTTTGTTTTACTAGGTTTTTTGTATAAACATTCTTTGTATATTGTTAACCGTTTTGTAGTCAAAACTGGGCCTAAAAAATTTTTCTCTGAAACCACCCAAGTCTACCCCCGAATATCAGTTTGATGAATCAGCTTTTTGGAATCGCATTTTCCTGTCCTTCCTAACACCCTGGCTGGGTCAGTGGCTACCTAGTCGCCATTTTGAACCTTTTTTAAGGCCTAAATTAATTTTGTTTAGAGAAAGTGGATCATCTTTTACAGGTGGGCTTGTGTAGGCCATTTTCATCTATTCTAAAATTGGCTTCGCACCGGTAATCTGTTGATTAAATTTATAAATTTTATCGATCACCACCGGCCAACTTTACCTCAGAATTGAAAACAAGTTTGAGGAGAATAATCCTCATTGGTGAACCATTCAAGTACGTTTACCTGCATTAAACATTCCCTCAGATGAGGGCAGAAATAGCTCCGGAATTGTCGCTCATTCTATTCGAAAGCTTAGTCAAAATAAACTGCAAAAATTAGCTCATTTGGAATTTGGGTTTCTGGGCCTTGTGCAATAAAAATGAGGCATTGAGTAAAATTTGTTGGTACGTTTTTGACTTGTAGCTACAAATATAGATATACTTGGATAAGGTTTTATGAAACGTTAATGGCTGTTATTCAGATAGAAATGTAGTTTTTTTGGTATGTTAGTTTTAACTGATTCGGAAGAGAAGTCCTTCATTTATAGCTAAAATTTCATAACTGTTCCACATTTTGGACCTAGTAAATATAAATCTAACTAGTTTCATTTATTGTATATAACATTGATTTTGTTGTCTGATTTTACGATGCCCTTTTCTAAGTCTGTCTTCATCTCCCTCTAGGCGTCTGATGCTGATGATTTTCAACTTTGGGTCGTATCTGGCAAAGAAAATGCTGCATATCCATTAATGGGTAAGTAATGATCACTCATCACATATTCGAACCCCCCACCCCCAAACCCCTACCCCCTGCTTGCAAGAATACCAATCATTTGTAAGAGCAGTTTCATGTGTATTAGGTCAGAGAAGCCATAGAAAGGAGATGGGGTGGGTGCCTCTCTTACCCCTATAGTGCAGAGAATAAGGGAGGAAGTGCCCTTTCATCAGACGATCTCCAGTTTTTAACCTTATCGGCGCGAGTTATGTTCTAAGGCCAATAATAAGATCACTTTTAGGTTGTTTTAAGTTAGATTATCTTCCTGTAAAGTTATGCAAAGTATATGATAATAGGCGTATTTCTACAACAATCCTCAAGACAAACATTTGATTTTGAATTATCTGTACTTCACGGTAGGTAAATTTCAAGTAACTGAACTGATGTGGGCAAAGATCGTTGTATCTAATTCGTTTTAGATATAGGGTAGTACACCTTTTTTCTTTAAGAACCATTAAAATTAAGGTTCAACTTGGCTCTTTTTAATGCTTCCAGAATTTGGAGCCTGAATTGTTCTTAATCTGTTCTCGAATTATTTTAAAAAAGCAATGTTTTTCATTAGAGCTCGTATTCTCATCGAAATTTTCTTCTATAGAAAAAATGCGCATAAAGGGAATGATTCTTTACCATAAATTAAAATGTAATAATTATCACCTTTATATATTTGCGGTGAATTCCTCCCCCTTTGCGTTGTTCCTTACCTCCGTTAAACGAGAACGTCCCAAGCAATCCTCGATCCAGTCGGCAGCCTGCTATTTTGTTCTCTACTTTACCTTTTACGACGACTCTAAAGCTATAATTTTGTTTTTAATTTAAGGGCATGAAATCCCGTTCTGTATTAAGATGAACGATATGAGGCAGGCAAATATCAATTTGGACTCCCCAATTTTGGATCGCAAGGAATTCATCGAAGAAAGAGCCTTGCCAAGGTCAAAATGCGAATTTATTCTCAAGAAAAAGAAATCGGCCACTCGCCTTGATGTCGGTAAGTGAATTATTTTTACTCAGTCATAAAAACTTAATGGAAAATAACCTCGAAGTTTTGTAAGAATATCGCTGGAAACCACGGGAGCATAAGTAAGACTAATTAATCTCACTGTATTCGTCAGCATTTCGATATTGAAACAGGGTCACAGACAAAATTAATGTGAAAAAGTCTTATTAAAGTTGCTCAAATCCTCTTACTTGAGCCATCAATCTTGATATTTCAATAAATCCATCTTGAGTTGCACATTAACATAGTGCTTAGTTGCTTACACTTTCTTTATTGAGCTCAATGTGCTTAATGTTCCGTGAGTCCAGCTCTAGCTTCTTATTACCATACTGCTGTATGGCGACTTAAACTGCTTTGTTAAGCCGTTAAGTTGCTTAATCTTAAAGTAACTTAAGCTTAGATTGCTTATCGATCTATCACTGAGTCGCTTAAGCTATCACGTTGCTTAATTTTACGTTTTGAGCCCTTGGTCCTCATTAACCAGTTGCTCAGTTGCTTACAACTTCTTCACCGAGCAAAACGTGCTTTATCTTTTGATAAATCCAGTTCTATTTGCGTATTACCATGTTTAGCCTTTAAGATGCTTAATTCTGAGTGAGCACAGTCCGTGTTGCTATTAACCTGATTGCTAACAACTTCTTCAGTGAGCCCTCAAGTTACTTAATGTTAAATTAATTAAGCTCTCGTTGCTTATTTACCTGCTGCTTTTTCACTTAACCTGCTTCATTAAGCAATCAGATTGCTTAATCTTACGTTTTGAGCCCTTGGTCCTCACTAAGCAGTTGCTTAATTCCCCACAGCTCCTTTATTGAGCCCTCAACTTGCTTGATAGTAAATAGGTCGAGCTCCAGTCGATTATTAACATATAGCCTGTTAGGACAGGAAGTTTATTAAGTAACACAGAACAATATTTCCACTGTTTGAATTGGCATCATTTATACGTAGCAAGGGATTGCCTATGGCCACAGATTAGCATCTTCTTAAATTACTTAGAATATCATCAGATAATCAAGATGCATTGACACTTTCAACTATTTGTTTTCGACAAGCAAGCGAGTTACATCAGAACAATACTGACGCCATTGGAGGTCAAGGTTGTTCAAAAAGCGATGGTAATTTATCACGCGGTCACGTCATTTCGAAATCAAATACGCTGAACCGCTGAGGAGGCGTTTGCTCTATTTTCTCCCTATTTTCTGCCCGTCGCGAGATGTCCTGTTTCAGAGGGGGGGGGGGGGTGTCTGCAATGAATTTGCCGACAAAATGGGCGTGCAATCCTTTATTTGCTGACAAGTTTTCAAAATTTGCCGACGAAATACTCCTCCATGGCCGAAACCGCCTTGTTTTTAAAACACGATTTTTTCCTTGGGGTGGGGGTGTCACAACCCTTCACCCCATTTTAACTACGGCCCTGTGTGTGTTCTTCTCAGCTAAAATCAAACCTTGAACGGATTTTGTAAACAGGAACCTTTATAGTTTTTCAATTTAAACTAAACACAAATTGATAACTGCGATGACTGCTGAAGTGTTTTTTATCATCCAGTATAGAACACACTGCCCTTTATTATCGTTATTTATTGAAAAGTAAGTTTACGCCTGTTTTCCTGCCGAAAATTTAGAAAATGTAGTATATTTGTTAAAAACTGTGCTCCTCAGTTTCTTATAAAAATCTGTCCCTTTGAGAGCCTCAGTTGTTGTTTGAAAAAGCCGCAGCTAAACTCCCTTAGAAACCATTGCATATGAACTTTTGCATAAGCAGCGAACGGAGAATTAACCCTTGCAGTCGTCTTCCTGCAGATAAAGAGAACCCATTGTCGCGATGAGCAATCAGTTTTATTCATAAGGTCACACATGCTCCTTGGTTTCAAGCCATTGTTTACTTTTCCTTGCTTAATACTGTGACAAGAGTTGTGACGTCATCGGAGATTTATCATCGGTTATCAGATGGGGAGAGGATAGCCGAAGAGATAAGGTCCCACGAGACTGTCAGCGGCGATTTCAATGGTGATTATGATATGATTGATCAAGAAAACAAAAGTGTATGCCCTAGGGAATATTAATTGATAAAAGTGATTTTCATTGCATTAAATGCATTGCAATGCCTAACTTTCACCTCTAAAAACTTTGATAGAGTGAGAGAAAGAAAGAAAGAAAGAAAGAAAGAAAGAAAGAAAGAAAGAAAGAAAGAAAGAAAGAAAGAAAGAAAGAAAGAAAGAAAGAAAGAAAGAAAGAAAGAAAGAAAGAAAGAAAGAAAGAAAGAAAGAAAGAAAGAAGATAAGAAGGAAAGAAAGAAAGAAAGAAAGAAGGAAAGAAAGAAAGAAAGAAAGAAAGAAAGAAAGAAAGAAAGAAAGAAAGAAAGAAAGAAAGAAAGAAAGAAAGAAAGAAAGAAAGAAAGAAAGAAAGAAAGAAAGAAAGAAAGAAAGAAAGAAAGAAAGAAAGACCTAGGTCACTTGCCCTACCTTCTTTGAACAGCCAGTGGATGGAAACGAACCAATTTGAAACAGATATAAAGTGTCTGACTAGACCTCCCTTTAGAATAATCCACCCCAACACAAAAAAATCATCAAATTTCGTCTTAGATTTTGGCAAAACCAGTATTAGTGTTATGGAGTATAAGGTTTTACATCAGAATTAATGCCACATCGTTTTGAGAAGGCAGACTATTAATTATCAAGAAACATCTAATAAATTACTCCGTTCTTTTGAAATGGAGTGTTTTATAGTGCAGTTTTTTTGATATGTCGTTGAGGCCATCAACCCGGATGCATTCAACAGGGGGCAGCAGGGGTAGTTGCCTATCAATTTGAAATACCCCGTTCATTGACACTTAAGTGCATTGCATTTTTTTCTCCAGTTGAGTAATTATTTTTTTCAATACACCTATTTTTCTAAGGAATCGAAAGTAATATCTGCAACAAAAAATAGTTACTTGGGTCGACGGGTCAGAGAATTTCAGTTCTGAACTTTCTTAACTTTGTGGCAACTGAGAACTACTTTCTTCTAAACCATTTTCTTATCAAAAATGCGTAGATTCTCGTAGTAGGCATCTTGGTTTCTGTGGCAGAACGGATTACATGTGATGCGTACGTTAATTAAAAAACTGTGGCATTGTTGCTGTTATGGTGTGCCTGTTACGATGTGCTTGCGGTGATTTTAGATTTTGCATTCCTGTCATCCTAGCATTTATTAAAACCAAAAATTCACACTATCTTTACAAGAAATCAGCTGCAAAAACATCTGCTAAGTATCGCTCACAATTGACGAGAAAAACCAGGAGTAAATGGTTTGCCAAGTTACACCTTTTCAGAAAGGCCTCACTACTTAAACGTTTTTAAGCAACCAAAGGATTTTAGACCTAAAATATCGACTATAAATTCTTTTTGTTCGGTTATTTGCTATGTTAGTTGATATTGATTAGCTTATTGTTATTATTTATAATTAAGCTAGAATCTATTTCCAACTTTAAATAATTTAAAAAGACTCAAAAAAAATTTCCTAAAACTGAAATTTTCAATAGAAATTGAGCCTCGAATAACTGATTTTTTCAATTAAGCAATATATTCTCTGTACAGAGAAAGTAGTTTTAAAGAAAAAAGGCTTAGTTGCTTACTTTCGTAGGTTGGAGAAACTAAGTACGAACTTAACTTTTTGAGAAGCAGAGTACTACTTTCTTATAAACAGAACAGTTGGATGCTTTATTAGGTTGAATAAACTCAGCTCTTAGCTTTCTTAGCTTCTTAGCTTCTTACCATTTTTTATAACCCACTTTCTATCCTTGATATTCTTGCATCTAATGTTCTTAATTAGTTAAGAATCTTTGAGCACGAAGCTTTGCCTTTGCTCTGTTCGCTTTATGAAATTCTCCTCAACCGTTGTAAATTATTAAATATATTCTCGCTGCTTTAATTTAAAGCCAACTATTTAGGGTGTAGCAAATTAATCAGATCCTTTTCTTTCTAATTGGTTTTAACATAGGCCTTCCGTTCTGAATTCAATATGGCGCTCGCCACAATTTCCCTCATTCAGCTGATGTTGGATAAAGATTTTCGAAATTTGATTGTGGGTTCAAGATAAACGTTGTAAGATCGGCTGCGAGTTTTGATGAAACGTCATATATTCTTTATAAGAATAGTCATAGGCTGTAGTTATCTCTATTTTGCGCAACCCCTCAAGTACATGGTCCTGTGGTGAAGTCTGTGGTGATGTTGTACTGGTTTAGGACTAGCGATCTAAGCGTCTCCGGTTCGAATCTTCGCCCTTATCATCCATAAGGATAGCACCCTTTGGCAAGGTGTTAAAATGCCTCTCTCTTTCCATGGTATAAATGGATACCTGCTCAGTAGTTATGAGCGCCGTCTGTGGCTGCACCCTGCTACATGCGAGTGCGCATTTCAACCATATAAACAACCATCTTTACATCACATCTCAATACTGCATTTTACAATGAAGCAAAGAACGACCCAAGTACCCACACTTTCTTGCCATTCAATAGATCTTCTTCCTCAATGTCATAGATTTGAGAAACTCGTTACGGAGATTTCTAAACTCTTTGCGGAGCTGAGTACCACTTTCTTGTAACCGAAATAGCTGCATACTTTCTTTGGTTGGAAGATCCTGTACTGAACCTTCTTAACTTTGTGTGGAGCCGTGCACTACTTTCATGTAAGCCGTTTTTTATGCAAAATTACCTTTGAGTGCCTTGAGCACATTTTGCTTATTTAATGGCTGACCGGAGTAGCAAATAGATGATAAACGCAACATAAGCACTTCTATGCAGGAATTGGGATGTTTTTGGTAAACCTGAGAGTGGTGGCCAGTGTAGGGCCGTGTGGGGTCGACTGACAAACAAATCGCTTGACAAATGTGCTATCTAACCAGACGGAAGAATGTTGTACGGAGCTAATTGAAACATTTTCTAAAAATATCAGATCTCTCTCACTAGTAACTCTTTCCATTATCATCAAAATTTATGGTTGAAAAGATATCAGCGCGGTTTCTTTTGTCACAGCATATTTTATCGAATTTCCAGCGATATTCTATGACTGATCGCGTACAATTTAAGTGCTCATCATGCGCTTTAGACAACTAAAACATTCGATATATCTGCCATAATGCGATTTCCATCCCATTTCGATATAATAAATATCATAATAAGCGATTCCACGATTTGAAGATGAATGTTTTGCTAATAACTAAGTAGTAGGAAGAGACAGACCTTAATTTAGTAACTGCCACATAGAATTCAAAAGGACCTGAATTAGCATAGTCAGGAGAAACCTCGGTCGCGCAGTGGGTGACCGGAAAGGCCTCAGAGAGAGCAGGAAAACTGCTATTCTTCTACAGGGCGCCTGCTAGACTTAGGGCCAGGTTAGCAATGGGCAATGAAAAAAGGGTAATACAAAAATGGCAAAATAAGGGTGAATTAAGCTTTTTCCTAGTGCAGTACTAGGCTTCAGAGCAAGGGGAAACAAGCCATGAAAATGCAGGCAAATCAAAAAAGTTTTTTCTTGGGCAAGAGGGGCAGTGAACCCCTCCCCCCTACCCCAAAACTGTTATCAATGGTCTGTTGGAAGTTTCAGTGATATTACTCTGCGTTTCTCCTCCGCAGCGTCTTACACTTTTCCAGTACAGAGTACCCTCCCCTTTCCATCACACCCATGAAGCCCCCCTGCTTTTTTGCTTGATGGCCTCCGAAGCCTTGTGCCCCCCTCGCTCTGACATCCCTTAGAAAGCACTTAGAAGTTGTTTTGAGTACATCATTAAATAAAGTATGCTAATGTACGATTAGAACAATTTAGGTTGGATTTTGAGGGATCTGTGTGTCTTATCGAAGTTTCTATCTACTTTAAGGGAGGTCTCGATGTTACTTTTTGTCAGGATTACGGATATATTAGGTTGATTTTACGAAATAAGTACGAACTGCTATCGATCTTGTTTCACTAAGTTGGGAATGAGAATCCTTCAGTTGCTACGAAAGCTTGGGAGGGTCATTCTGAATTCTGTTTATAAAAAGTATTTTACACACAGTTGTTACAAACACTTATAGAATCAGGAAAAGCAAGATAGAAGGTTTTTTATGAATTGTTTTGGTTTTTTCCACAGATCTTCATTCGCTAATAATACTTTCAAAAAAGCTCCTTAACCTCGATGCCTTCCCTCTTTCCAAGCTTTCTTGAGTCAGTGGCATCCCTCACGTATCGCTTTGTCAAAGAAAGCCATCAAATTTTCTATTATTTTTACAACAATCTAGCCTGTGACATCCCTTTAACATGGCTTTTAGCCAGTCATGGGGGGGGCAAGATGATTTTAAAGACCCCAATTACCAAAACGTCATCATTTGATGGGGGCGGCACTGATTGCAGCATGACAAATGTTTCAACCAAATGGGCCATTGCTCAAACTTTGACAGTAAGCAGGGGTGCGCCGGAGGGGGCAGAGGGGGCTGAGATTTTTAGGGCCATTCTACCCTCCCCTCAACGGGCACATTATATCTGATCGAAAAATGGGAAGCGGGGTTACTTTAAATTAATTTAAAATGTCTGCTTTTACGTAACCAATTTTTTAATCAAATGTTTCAAAGTTGATTTAAATTTTGCGAAAATTACGAAGCGTATCTAGAGTTACCCCAGTTCGATTCTAAAACAGTCATGTCTTTTCTAAGGAAGTGTAAAAAAGGGCCATGTAAAGAACAGTACTTGCAAAGGCTGAAATAATTCCTAAGCAAGGCCCACCCAAATAATCCTTTATCAAACAGATAACCAAAGCATCAATTTTGTTTTTTGTCAAATCGCAGTCATGTGCCGTATCAAAATCGATTATGGTTGATAATGTTACAGTACAATTCGCTACAAAGAACTAAGCATGGATTGGTATGCAGGAAACAAGTTGCAATAACGCAAAATAACTCTGCATGCAATGTTTATGCATGCGCGAATACAAATCGAGGCATATGTTTCTGTTAGATGACGAGTATCCACAGCGAGAGAGGAACTGATACATCGTTGTTTCAGCGCGTGAAAATGTCGAATAGATCTAGAAAGTCATCTTTCACGAGACTTTCCTGTCTTCCATCATCGTTGAGTGATACAGCGCTGAATGCTTATATAAGCAGAGATATTTATTACATGAAAGGTAGGCCTGTTTTTGTAACTTTAGCTCATTGAAGCACTGTTGTTTAAATACGGGCGTAATGATTAACATGTGCCGAAACATTACGCAAAATTGAGTTATGACAGCTTTTATGTCAAACAACTCAAACATATAGTAACCTAAATATTAAGCACGTAACGCAAGGAGAAAATATTGAGAACGCAACGTATTGATTGTAAGCAACGGAGCAACGATATCGTGTACACTCGGTAACGAAAGAAGCGGTTAATACTTGCTAGAACCATCTGAACATTTAGCAACCTGGGGGCTTAATCTCAATGAAGCAGATGTTAGCAACTAAGCAATATCAGTCTGGTACGAATAAGCAAGGATGAGCAGTCTTTCAAAGTTAATCAACTCGGACTTTCAACGTTAAGAACTCGACGAAACAGCTGCATATAACTGCACGCTATGGTGTAAAGTAGATGATGTGAATCTGTTACTTTGGTTGTGGATGGACAAGGGGGTAAATACGCATGCTGCACCCTCCTGTAGCCTCCCTTGCCAGAAGATGCATGAAGCTGTTACTCGACGTTCAACTGTCACGCAATGTCGATGCTAGAATATCAGTAATTATGTTCAAACTATATGTCGTTGAAACATGGGCCGCAGAGAGCCCATTTTAACCCACTGCATCAGTTTTTGCTGGTCATAGGATATGTATTTCGTAATATGGTTGTTTCGTTCTATTTTGATTGCCATTTTCTTTACGAATAGACAACTTTTAAGAAGATTTAATTACTTTGAAAGTATCTCTAAAGGTGAACATTTTTACCCAGGCTCGAGGACAGAAGGGGGCTTGGAGGGGCTTAGCCCCCCAAAACAGAATGATCAAACAAAAGAAATAATAGAAAAAGAGCACATTTCTTAGTAATCTTTTAATTGGCCCCCCTCCCAGAGGATTTTATCTTTCTAAGGGGTTGATTTCACCATAACATCTCCGAGCTAGGTTTCTTATAAAACTCGCATAAGGCATTTTTTAGTCATGTATCACTGATAATATTAATTTGTATATGAACTGCGGTTTGCTACACAATTTTGTATCAAAGATCTCTTGATGGAACATGCTAGAGCACGTCGATTAACCCTATTAATTCTGTTTGTCTTTGCTTTGGGGATTTGACCAGACCCGAAATAAAAATCGCTCCGGCCTCTGATAACATTTAGATTTACCACTATTTTCAGTTAAAATTAATAAGATTTCAAGAAATGAATGAACTTCCTTATCTAGGCCAGCACAAAAGCGCCGGCCATCGAATCCCAAACACTAACAAAACTCAATTTCTAAAGTGTAGCCACTGTTTCAATATTTCTCTGCGATTGTCCCGAAGAAAACGGATGGGTTTTCAAAGAGAGCATGTACAATGCCTTAGTAATCGTGGCTTTTTTCATATTTTGTCAACTGAAATCTGTGGTAATATGGCCATTTATGTTGACTCTTAATGCTGAAAGTAGAGATATACCGAAAAATTAAACTGATAGCAGTGTAAAAGGCTTAGACCAGTCCATAGCTATAATCTGGGAATTATGATTGCGGGATTTTATCAGCTAGAATGAGACATAACTAGTAGAGAATGAACTAGTCATTTCGGCAATCTCCTGTCAAGGGGGAGCTGCCTAAGGCGTATTGATTAATTACAACGGTGCCTCTTCAATCAGCGAGATTGAATTAACTGATCTTTCATGTGTGTTTGATTGTTTTGCGTTCCCACATTTTCATGATCCGCCATTACTCCCTGCTACAATGTTGTTACCCTGTTTTCGTGGTATGTTCTTTGCACTGCTCTTCTCTGATGATTCCTGATGTAATTTGCTTTCTCTTTTCCCTTCTTGTGCTCTCTTTGCGTCATTGCCTATTTCTTTACTTACCATTTCTCTTCTCTTATTTCTTTTCTTTTCTCTTCTCTTCTCTTCTCTTTTTTCTCTCCTCTTCCCTTTGCTTTCGTCTCTTCTCTCTTCTCTTCCCTTCTCTTCCATTCCCTTTTTTTCCCATCTCTTCACTTCCCTTCACTTCATTTCCCTTCTCTTCACTTCACTTCCCTTCTCTTCCCTTCTCTCCTCTTCTCTCCTCTTCTCTTCTCTTCTCTCCTCTTCCCTTCTCTTCTCTTCTCTTCTCTCCTCTCCTCTCCTCTCCTCTTCCCTTCCCTTCCCTTCTCTTCTCTTCTCTTCTCTTCTCTTCCCTTCCCTTCTTTTCTCTTCTCTTCTCTTCTCTTCTCTTCTCTTCTCTTCTCTTCTCTTCTCTTCTCTTCTCTTCTCTTCTCTCCTCTTTCCTTCTCTTCTCTTCTCTTCTCTTCTCTTCCCTTCTCTTCACTTCACTTCCCTTCTCTTCTCTTCTCTACCCTTCTCTTCTCTTCTCTTCTCTTCTCTTCTCTTCACTTTTCTCTATTTCCATGTCTAAGTTTCTAACTTACAGGTTGACGATTCCTGAAATTCCTGATACATCTTCTTTATTTGCAGATTCTCCAACCAGTCAAAAAAGATGGATGAAAAGCCCGATGAAATCACCAATAATCAACTGGGCCTTGCATAAGAAACCCCAAAAGCAAAATTCCGTTGAACAACTTTCGTCTCCCGGCAGGTAAGAGCTTCTTTTAACAATTTTTAACATGTCTGTATTCACATGTGACAGAAAATACTTGGCAGAACTTGCTCGCATTGCATCGTGTTATGACATGTGACAAAATGACACGTGATTTATTGATACGTGACTACACGGCAAGTGGATGCTCAACAAAAGGCATGCGAGAATCTAATTGATCATTTTCCAATCTCGTTTTCATTTTCCCTTTGGTTAGTACTCAAATAGAGACGAGACTCTCATCAACTTTTCTTGTATTACCCGGGGGAAATGGGAGCCCTTTGGAGAAAGCGGGGAACAAAAGATCCTATTGTTTTGTGATCAACATATTCTACAATGGATTCAGATGTTTTGGTCGATTTCCACCGCCTAGGGGGACCACATTGAAGAGTTGATGCTTCAATATTTTCATTCATTTGTATTTCATTTGTAAGGTTTCTCTGCTCCAACAGCATCAATTATTGTATACCCCCTTGCAAACTGACCAAACACATTAGTTGGTACTGTATAATTGTATTATCACTGGGGGTGATAAGGTTAAACAATTTGAAGGGCCGACATTTCCCTGTTTTCAAAGGCACATTTACGGGCAGAGTCAAGCTATTTATTGAAGAAAATATTAACTGGAAAAATACCCTTTTAATCATCCGCCAGAAAAATTATATTTGCTTTTCGGGTCACTTTGAAATATTTGTTTGAGTTTTTTGTCAGTCGATAGCCCTAGGCCTAGATCATGCGGCACTTACGTCAAAAATGGCCATCAATTTGTCCCAATTACATTCTTATCGTGTCAATCTCTCCGACAATTTGTTTTATTCTTGGCATAATTATTCAGAGAAGGAGGTGAATGAAGTTTTCAATTGTCAAGAATTCAAAAGAGAACGCATTGAAACAAAATCTTGAAGTGTGGTGTTTTTCAATTCGCATTAACAATTTAGCATTGATCGGTTAACTTGTGAAAATTAGGATCGAAATAACTCTGCAAGGTCATAATTTTTGTCGGTTCGTATCAAGGGTAGCTTGAACCGTGCGCCTCGTCGTGTCAACGTTTTTAGTAGCAGGAGGGACATTGTTTGAAAACTTGACTCCCGGTATTAATATAAATATACAGTAATAACCAATACATTTCGACAGTTTTTAAGGGGGTACCAGCACAGATGATTTTTAAGCAAATAAGGCGTTCAATAATGTATTTGAAAGCACCATCCATCTTGAAAAACCAACAATACTTTGTCAGGGACATTTTGCCATATGGCTCTTCCTGGAAAGGGTCTAGAAAAATTTCCGCTCTTCCCTCATCAGGGGTTCATTGAAGCTGTCACCGCTGTAGTCATTGACATTTCAAAATTCAGCGCTTCTTTTCCACATGTATTTTCAACACAGAATTACATGTTCCTTGCACTCTGATTTCCTTGATTTCTTTCCTTTGTTCTTTCGTTCAATTTTCTATGCTCATTTATTCGTTCCCTTGTTTCTACTTTCGTTCGTTTTGGACAGAGCAATCCAGGGTACATCACATACCCTCAGGCCAGCAATACCTTCTACGCTAACTCAGCTTTCTTCTTTTTTTGGGGAAATGGTTTTATCAGAAAGACAACATATTCTCATATCTATTAGAGATTTGGAACGTTGAGTATTTGTGCTGTGGACACAATTCTCCAAGGAAGAGCCAAGAACTCGTGGTGTTTCCGGGTTTGGCATTGATGGGGGTTGCTGAAAATTATAGAATGCAACCTTGAAACCCTATCATGCCGTCCAGTTTCCTGTGTTAATTGATGGACATTATCCAATATGAACTTTTAAGCGAAATTTGAGCTTTGGACTCTTGTCCAAGAACTCTTCAGTTACGCATTGCTCAATCACTTTGCAAAAGTCAAAAAGGAAAGTAATTTGACGAGGGCGGCCAAGCCCCTTCTTATTTGAAATTCAAAGTGGATACTTAGTTACAAAGGACTAGCGGTGAAGCCTATTAGCAAAGCTTTTACCAATACAATTCTGAAGTATTATTAGACCTGCCTTTTGTTTGCGTAACGCTCTGTGAGGATTAGGCTCGTAATTGCGTTTGCAATGCAGGTCAGCCATTTTGCGGCCTAATCTTCGTGGCTTACAACACGCACCTGGGAGAAGAATCCATATTTAAGTGACCTCGAGTGCATGTTAAGTTAGTCAATTAAGTATCTTAATGTATCTGACCGAATATTCGACGTCCAGATGACCTTGAGACTAGTTCCTTGCCTGACGAACTGCATGTTTCGCTGTTTACATGAAATTTTGTTTAAATTAAAGCTATTGAGAACCGTTTCCGTAAGAGTCCTTGAACTTAAGCGTGCTATGAAGGGATTTTAAACTTTGCCAGTTGTTGCATGGTCCTTATAGCCACTGCTATGCATAGTCATCATCATCATCATCATCACCATTATCATCATCGTCATCATCGTCATTATCAACAGCCCTTTCACACCGCTGCTAGCGTCTGGCCCCCACATTTTCTTGCACTCATCACCGTCTTGTAATATCTGATTCCAGGTCATATGCATAGTAATACGTTCAAACCTTTGGCAACGGCTAAGGACCCTGCTCTATAAAATCTCTCTTGAACCCAAGGGAACACTAGAGTCTGTTCTAGAAAAGAATGCTCTTGTCCTTTTGGTTGGGTCGAAGTTTGTTTTCATATCATGGTTTAGGAGGCTTCTCAATATGTGTTTAGTCTTACATAAGCCTAAAAAGACCCCTATGTTTTGCAGGGCCAGATTTTAATACAACAAGAAAGACATTTTCATTTCATTTTCATTCATTTAAGGAGGGTGGCCCTTCAGCGAATGCTGGTTTACAAGGGGTGGCCTACAGACATGGCTAATTATTATGTCAGCAAAATGGCTTTAACATTTCGACAACACAATCCCCATGGAATTTACTCGCGTGCCAAGCTTTCATTGCAATCTTTATCACTTCTCTTGCTTTACACATAATACCCTTGAAAACAAACCACAACGAATTCAGGCACCCACATAGTTTTTGAACACTGAATAATGATGTTGTTATCTAGCTAATATTTTGGTTAGGCCTAATTCAGTTATTGTATTTTAATGAGAACATTCCTGATTGGTACATCAGGCCTTTAGGCAGCTGGCAAAGGAACCCCCTCCCCCCTCTAACTCACATCCCGTCTCTTACATCAAGCCCATCTTGATTTACTCATTTCACCCCTGTACGGGCCATATGGCCCAATGACAAACAACGGAAAAGATGATTTTTCAGGGGGTTAAGTACAAAATATTGTAAATGTTCTGATGGCAGTTTTCTACAATAGAACATAGCAGCACAGTTTTGGGCCAATAGCTCTATTGGGGACGACTTTTCACGTGATTCTAGTCATGGAAGATTTGCTCCTCCGCGATGCTCAAGGTAGCTAGGATCAGCACCAAATATCGTATCGCTGATGTTTTATCGCTTCTACCAGTTGCATGTATTCCAGTAAAGCTTGTTTATGAACTGATGAAGCTGTAATTTTGTTATGTCTCTTTCACCGTTAACTGATTTAGCAGATTAGAAGATGGCCTTGCTTTTCTTCAGTTAACAAATTCCGTCGGTAAACCTAGAAAAAGTCTATGCTAATCGCCTCTGCCGTTAGGAAAAGAAGTTCTCACGTTAGTTAAAAGCCTGTGGAAGACAGGAGGGCATATTTAGGAAAGGCGGATAGATTCCCTCCACGTCAACGTATCTCACTCGGTATTTTGTGAATTTTAAAAAGATAGAGATCTATAGGGTTAAAGAGATACAAATCGCACAATTCTGGCGGCCTGTTTTGAAGTATTTCACCTAGAGGGAAATTGAGGATTTGCGGTTGTGCGTTGAAAAAGTAAAACTTTATAATCGGGTTAAGAAGATCTGTCTTAAGTCTTTTACAAACATTTTTGCATAGGTTAATGATATTTTCTTTGCGTTCTTTTGCTATGATGCTGAGTGGTGTTGAAAGCACTTTCTCAATGCAAAGTCCATGTCTTTCTCTTCAACAGTCAACAAAAAGGCGTTCATCTTCACCCGCCCTCTACCATTCATATTAGTCATGAAATCACTGATATTTCATCTTGTGTTGGGCATGCTGGACCCACAGCTCTCCTGTTCGCGCCTCCTCCCTAGCAAGCGTTGTCAACTGACTTCTACTCCAAATAGGAAACATGTAATTCCTGTGGTATCTTATATTTTTGTGTTATAAAACATCTGTTCAGATTGTAATGCATTGCGCATGTAGGACCGTGATTATATAATACTGTATGATGTCTATAGCATTTGTTCACACCATGACACACCATATTAAGCCATATCGTAAGAAATCGTCGCACCATGGTAAAGCGTATCTTTGCATCGTGACCTATCTTATGTATCTAAACTTATTGTACCATCTTGTCATGTCGTGCCTTTTAACATATTTTTCTAGTTTCCTGTCATATAGTACGATGTCCCTTTTACCTACGAAGCTACTACAAACTTTCACAGGACAAGCGCTCTCTGCTTGAAGAAGTCATTCACAAAGAAAAACTCCACGTCTTTCTAAACTCCAAGCTCGAAGTGACACACTTTCTTCTACATCTTACGGTCTCACTTGTCTAGACGCATAAATCATTTATCTGTTGCCCGCCAGTTTTGGGTAAAACCTCGTAATCATTTAGCCCCGTAATCAATTAAGGTTTGTGATGGTTAGTGACAAGCATTTGCCGCTATAATAAGGTTTATAACGCAGACACTTTGACATGTCTAATGGATTTTGCAGAAACGTTGTAGGCTCTATCTCTCCAGACTGAACTGTTTCAGGGTGGGTAATTTCAATTACATGTGGTCTTGATTTGCTAAGCGGCAGAGCGTCAATAAGGTTATACAATCTAACGCTGATCATGTCATTTCTACTTATTTCTTTTTTATTTTGTTACCATCACACTGATGTCTGTTACAAGTTATATAGATAAGACGTAGCATGTGAAGTTGTGAGCAGAATAGCAGGCTCCTTGCCTGACTTTGACAGGACCTCTAGGATAACAGTGTAGATGTGTTTATATGTATCATACAACTGAAGAAAAATCCTGTATAAACATTTGTTAATAATAATAATAGTAATAATAATAATTTCGAGAATACTTGAGACGATGTGTCGAAATAACAGAGAAAAAGAACAACGCAGAAATATGAAGCAAATATAACGAGATGTTAATCAAAAATTTATATATCATATAACTAGTTTTTTTTTGCCCCGACATGCAGGGCTTATTCAGAGTACCATTCTCCTATTATCTTGTCATAATTGCTTCGTATTCCTGCCGGTTTGCGTTGTTCATCTCCGTTATTTAAATCAGGCTACCATTTTTGTCAACTTAGGCCCTATCAGATTCACACGTAGAATAGTTTCGAAGAGGACTGGGAACAATCTAACACCCTTTGTACTTGTGACCAACCACAATTGAGCTTGTCGTTGTGTGCGTTGATTGGATACTGTTGGGGAGAATGTTTGGGCGAAAGGCCTACTTCTTCTTCAAATTGCCAGGTAACGCAGATGGGGCGAATTCTAAGGACAGAGTTTGATATTTTCAACTCGCCCCTTATATATCCTTATTATCTGGTCATATTTGCTTCGTGTCCTTGCCTCTTTGCGTTGTTTCTTATCGCATTCATTTGCCTACATCGTCGCAACTATTCCTTGCGAATCATGTAGACAGTCTCCTATTTCGATCTCTACTCAACTTGTTACATTTTTCACTGTCACAAGCTCTGGGCTAGTATTATATCTGATATTGGATAAAAATGCCCATCTATAACCGTTGTAGATTCCCTTATAGACGATGCATAGATAAATGTCTCAGTCAAAGGACATTTAGATTATTGTAAGAGACCCCTCTTTATATTCTCTCTAAATTAGTAAAACCACGTTGATGATTTCCAAGAGATAGCCATTTGTTTGACTAAATTAAGTTAGCTCCAAACGGACATATTTCCTTGGGTGGGTTTCAATCTGTCTTGCGGAGTGTTTAGGCCCATTATTTGGTTGGTGTTGGCGGTTAGCCAGAACATGATTAAAATTCTCACCTGTTGATTATGATACATTAATGTTTCTGCTAAATGCATTTATCCCGTCACCTTTAACATTCTTTCCTCACAAAAACCAGCAGGGTAATTTAGAAGTCATAAAAGAGTAGCAAAACCTCTCTAAGTGTACAATATTTTTCATAATAAGCAACTTAATCTAATCCTGCCATCACAGATTCTTAACATTTCGAGGATTCAGCCTTCAAAAGTGCTTAGAAGTAGTTTAATTCTTTTCACTTGGGAAAGGATAATCTTTGGAAGTATTGATATTTATCTAAAACAAAGTGATTCCAACTTTCATAATCACAAAATATCATCCACTCGTCTTCAAGAGGACGCCCAGAGCTGCCTTCTTCTTCTTCTCTTCTTTTTGTTCTCCTTCTTTTTTCTCCTCCTCTTCTTCCACTTCTTCTTTTTCTCCGTTTCTTCGTCTTCTTCTTCTTCTCCTTCTTCTTCTTTTTCTTTTTCTTCCTCTTCTTCCACTTCTTCTTTTTCTCCGTTTCTTCATCTTCTTCCTCTTCTTTCCTTTTTTTTTCTTCTTCTTCCTCTTCTTTGTCTTTTCTTTCTCCTTATCTTCTAGCTTATCCCATTTTTGGTAGGGTTGCCGTTTTTTCTTTCTCCTCAAATCCCTCATATTTTCAACCCCCTTCCCCTTTAACTGTTCCAGTTACACGAATGTCTCCTTTTATAGTCTTTCTGTCGTCTTGCTTGTCTAAAAGCACACCACCCCTTCAGCTGCCCATGCCCCCCTAAATCTTTACGAATCTATCTTGTCTTTAATAACATTTCTTGGATTGCCAGAATATTTGTGCTCTCCAATCCATCAAAACAAGTCCTCCGCCCTTAGTTGCCAAATGTAGGTACTATCAGTATAAACAAAAGGTTACTATGTTCCCCATTAACTCTCTGGAAGCCTCATTTAAATATTTTGGTAACGAGCTTGTTTGGGATATTCATATGGCCGATCCCCTAACGTTTATCTAATCACAATCATTAAATTACAGAACTGAATAAAGCTTTGAAACGAAATAAAATGAGAATGTCGGTATTTCAACCAAATGTGGTCCGTGTCGCTTGGCCTAATTATTGTGGCCTTCTACCTACGTCAGTTTTCCATTCAAAATGGCATCGGGCGTGTTTCAAATTCTTATCTAAACAAATTATGATTAAGCCAGAACGTTATTTAACTGGTTTTGTTTGTAACCAACTTTTCCAGTTTATTGGTTATACTGCAGAACTGTCTATTCAGTGGATAAATGACTGCAGGCTTTGTGCTTACTGTTATGTTGCTTACTCGCTCACACTGTTGCTCAATTTAAGTCTTTAGATGCTTAATGGCTTAGTTATTGCAGCCCGAAGTGCTCACTGCCTCTTCGCTTACTGCCCTCTTGCTTACTCGCTTACCGCACTGCTTAATCCAGATCTTGAGATGCTTAATAGCTCAGTTATTGCAGCCCGAAGTGCTTACTTACCCCTTGCTTAGTTCTTTACACTGTTGCTTAATCGAGATTGTCAGTTGCTAGATGGCTGAATAATTCCAACCTTAGTTGCTTACTGTCCTATCCCTACACTGCTTACGACTGCTTGTTCAATGCTACGGTTTCTTATAGAGACTTCTTATAATTCAAACCATACACGATGCTGGCAATCATTCACCTTTGCGGATTAATAGGCCGGCACAATTGTTAGATTTCCAAATTATTTCTTGCGCGTTTTTGACATTACTGATTTGATGTCTATTTGTCTTATTAATCTGGTGGAAAGCCTTGAAAAGTCCATGGAAATCCTCACAGATCCTGCTGTTTTTGCGAACAGACAGTTGGGGATTATGAAACTTAATTTTTCTTGCTTTTTTCTTTCGTTTGGTTGTATGTTAAAAATGCCGCATCGATCGTCGCATTACATCGCACCTTGACATAAGATAAATTCCAGGATGTATCATGCCTAGGGCCTCCATGCAGTAGAATTTAAGACTGTGACACCCCTCATCCAATACTATAAAGCCCCCAGTTCCCTTTTTCATCGATTCCATTGCAATTGGAGACTAGAGGGCTTGCATATTTTTCACTAGCGCATAACTCAAAGACCCACTTCTGAATGCTGCTTGTGATTTCTTAGACTTCAAGCTCCGAATGTAGCCAAAAATTTCCTAGATTTTAGGCCACAAACCTGTTTGAAATTCATGGCATTCTATCTCTCATAGTTGCTCAAAATTTCTGATGTCTTAAGCTGCGAATATTGCTCAAAATTTCTAGGATTTTGGGCACAGTTTTTGTACGAAAGATGAGGTCTTCCATAGTATGTCTCAAGTCTTGTGTGTTAGTGTAGAACTCCACAAAAGATTTGCTTGATCTACGCAGAAGAGTTTTGTGAAATATCCGCAATGTTACCATAGTTTTATACCTGCTTACATTTGCTTGAGAAGGCTCTAAATTGCTTAGTGTTAAATGATTTGTGTCCTGCTTGCATTTAGGTTTTATAACTGTTTCATCGGACCCTCAAGTTACTTGAGTTCGAGGTGATTCTGCCTGTCGTTACCTATGAAACTGAACCTGTTGCTTGGTAAAAATGCAAGAGTCAGTTGAATATTTTGTGAGTTCCATGGTTCTCATGTTTATGGCAAAATGTTTATGGCAAAATCTAATATCGCCGTTAACTGCACAACCGTTGTGAGCCGCAGTCAGGAAAGGGAAAGCTGGTGTTTTTTAGGTTTCAAGGGTTTTTATGATGAAATATCCTGCAGTTATCCCTGATTAGATTAGTTTACTAATTAACTAATCCCAGGTCTCATTCACATAACCACTTATGGCCTACATGGCCTATCTTTATGTCAACGAAGCATGGCCGCAATCTTCGCTGGCCTTGGTATGGTATTAATCGATAAACCAAATTCTAAAGAGTCATGTATTATATGAGATTTAATAATGCCTTTAGCGTGATGTCAAACATATCCTTTATAAGTGCGGGTTTGAGTTGCCTTTGGCGAATTCCTAATTAGCAAATGCCTGGATTTTCTGAGTTCAGCTTACTTTTCTACTTAGACCCGACCTTTACTCGAACCTAAGTTTTCTCCAATGGTCCTTGCCTGCCCATAAGATAAGGGGTAGCAAGACTGATTTAGATGGAGTTGGGGTGGTAGGGGAGTGGAAGTATTGGTGTAAAGCCCCCAAGAAAGACCCTTTGAGAAACAACGTTTTGATTTGGTTAGATTCCATTTGCCTATATCATGCTCGCCTTTCGCAACACGGACATTTCGAGGGCAGTCGAAAATCCCAATTTCATGGGGATTTTCGAAGAGATATGCGTAAACAGGATCTCTTTTATTGGCAACAAAGTGTTTCCACTACTGCGATTGGCGTTCGCAACCCGCAACCCCTACTTTTCGATCAATTTTGAAGAACGTTGAAGAACAGCCTGAAAAAAAGTTGCATGCAAAACTGCAAAATAAGGGCCCCTTGTGTCTGTGATTGAAGCGAGCAGAAAGGGCAGAAAGCAAGGAACTGAATCTGGAGGCACTCTTAGAACATTAAAGACTCTGATGACCTAGGGCAAACTGCCCCCTCTGCCTCTACCTATCGGCGGCCCTGAAAACATGAGCGCCCATAGATTGATTTAAAAGCAGAGGAAACGGGCAATATTGACTGAAGCCTCGTTTAGGAACTTGACTCACTCGAGACCGTGTCAAGACAAGTCATTGCGGTTTCAGTTAAATACCATTGATTGTTGATGGGTATATGGTCGAATAAGCGTTGCATATCTTCCGTGATTTCCCATAATCCATTCGCCAGGGTGACCCGCTTGCTCTACACTACCGTTAGTCACGTATAAGATACCGGCAAGACGAGTCGCAGAATCGCCGATCGCGCTAAAAGCTTGTTTATCAAGCCATTTTCAAGTTGATGTCATCCGTTTTTCACCCTTTCAACATGAGGGTCGTTACGCGAAAAGGGGAGAAAGGTAGTTTGAGGAAAAACTCTACATCAACGCGGGCTATGTGGAAATTCATGTTAAAAAGTATCAATTATGGAGCAAATGATGATAAAATTTACAATCCACCTCCTAGTTTCTTTGGACTGCCACTTGGACAGTTTTCTCAAGACGATGACCAATTGCCAACGCCAGTAGAGGTGAGTGATGTTAAATTTTTCGTTGTTTTCAAATTTGTTGGCGTTCTTAGATGTGTTTCGTTGAGGGGAAAAGTTTTGTTATGATATCGCCAAGATGCGTTCAATAAGTTCTCGCCTCGTACAGCCAAATGCACAATCCATCTTTTTCAAAAACGGAGAATAGATTTTAAAAGGATTTCGATCAATTTATAAGCCACTTTATGATGGAAGTTTTTGGTGGGCTATTTTTTTGTTGTCGATTTTCCAAAGGTAAGCGAAGAAGACAACTAGTTGCTAGGATTATATGAAAGTTTATTTACATATAAAATACTGTAGTGCATTCAGAAAATGCAAAAAGTAAGAGCAGCTTTTCGATCAAGATTATGTAAACATTGGTTGCAATACTTTCGTGAAAATCTGTTTCGACATATATCAAAATTTAGATGCATCATTGCTATTGCCACAGTTAAGTTCTGTTTTGAAAAATCTTTCACATTCCTTCCTCATTTTTAATTATCAAACCATAAGCTTTAAAAAAATATTTTCTCTACTCCCACCGTGCATCCATTTCCACTTTTCTGGGCCCTTGAAATTTTAAAACTCATTTTTGAGTGATGCTGATTCAACGCTTTTTAATTTTCAAAATAAACCTGTATGTCACAAAGTTGATAATTTTCTCAGAAATAATGGAAGTTTGCGAAAATTTGTTCAAAGTGGTCCTAGAAATCATATTGCATATCGAAAAATGCATCTGCTACAAATCCTAATATTTATTCAAGCATTTTGTTCATTTTGGGAATCATTACCTCTTCCCCCTCCTCACCGATTTTGGCACGTTTTCGAGTTTTTTCGAATTTATACTTGAAAATTCGAACTACAAAACGAACTTATTTGTTCGATAAACGACGAAAGTCTCGGAAACCTTGTTCTTATCGAATTTCTTCCAATTGACTGTTTTCCTTGATGTTGCTCAACATTTCAAAGAGTTGTTTGAAAATAAGAGCATCGAACTGAACTAGTTTTCGTGTCGTTTATCGAACAATTTTAAGCTTCAATGATTGCTATCGTGTGACTTACAAAGCTAGGCATATCTACACAGTTTTTATTGCAAAACATTGAGGATTAGCCGTTCGGTTGAAAGTAAGCAAAGCATTGAATCACATAATCCGTCAAAGTTTATGTTGCATTTAACTATAAAGCATATGCGTTTAAAGCCCTGTTATTTGATCGCTGTAAAGATTTGGCCTTAGAAAAAGCCGAAACCGTAACATTTTTGTGAAATTGTAGATCAACTGACCTCGGTGATCCTCGGAATAAATCATATCAAAACAAAATAGTCTGGAATTCGTCAATGGTGGACTTAGCTCATGCTTTTATCTATGTTTTGGTACGCCAATTTAGTGTTGAAGCGACATCGGTTATTAGCTTTTCGTGTTTCCATTCAATAAAACAATTTTAATTTTCGGCAAACTCAAACTCTCATTATCGTCAAAACAGGACTAATTTCTATGGATTTTCAGTTTAATTGGAAAATTATATGCTCCCTTTGCCAATAAGCATGAGGACCCCCATTTTTACTTAGGCACCCGGGGTACAATAACTTTATGTACTGCCCTGATGGAACAAACATAAAGATGTGGAAATTTCCTTGCAAAGTGATATTTGACGTGTTTCTCCATATCTCCCCAACTTGAATTCTTTATTCACGTTTTTACAAGTAATTAAACAATTTAAAATTCACTCTTCTTTCTAATGTGTTGGATATAAATTTTTCAAATTTTTGTTAAAAACTATTAAGAAACATTTGGTTGCAAATACCCTGAAAATAACAAAATAAGTTTTTAACAATGAAGAAATTTTGTGGCACATTCCAAAATATGACGATCTTGCGATAACCTGCATTATTTTTAAAATTGACCATATAAGGACTGTTCATTTTATGCAAAATTATGCAACAAGCCATCCACTTCCTCCTTCCAATAAATTTGTCAATAGATTATCATACGTTTTCAACTTTACTGTCATTCTCATTTCCCTTTCTTGAGTAAGCAGAAAAGAGAAATTTACAATCCCGGAACTTCTATGTACGTTCCTTGTGTCTATACTAAGTTAGAAAGAATGTCACAGACTTTCATGAAATGTAGAGAGTTTTGCTTTTTGGGTTATGCCATAATATATGTCATTTAGTCATACAATAAAAATTGTTTTGAAGATGACTTGCCTCGTCAGCATTTATGGGGTTGGCTCGCATTGATTCTCTTTTTACCACCATTTGCCCAGTAGCTCAATTACTCATTCGCTCACACACTCTTTGCTTTCCTGGTTCTTTTCACTGCCCCCAGCGATCTGCTCACTCACTCGCTTGTCACCCCCCTAACTCACTAATTCGCTAACTCACTAGCTCACTCATCATCTCACTCACCAAATCATTAACTCGCAAACTGGCGTGTCACCTCAATCAATCAATCAATCAATTAATCAATCAATCAATCAATCAATCAATCAATCAATCATTAGCTCGCTTACTCACTCACTTACTAATTCTTTCCCTCACCAGCTAACTAACTAACTCACTAACCAACTCACTCATTTTCTGATTAACTCACAAACAAACTTGACACACTAACCCCTTTACTCTCTTTCCATTGAATATACGCTTGGTCAGATTAGAGATTTAATACTCTTGGCAACAGAGTTACTATATACGCTAATTTTGCACGAAATAGCACTTAACCATATTTACAAATACTAAATCCACATCGTTTCATGATATAGTTGATAATTTCAACTTCCTATCAGTTTCTGCTTTATCTTCTTGGGAAATCAAGACCACATTTGTACTTTGCCTAAAAAGTTCGCGACTTTAACTGCTGTAAATGGATTTTCATGATAAATGTTCAATTGACCTCTAGTTTTGTCTAGTGCAGGCAAATACGCGTTCGTCGTTGGGTTGCAAAGTAAGGCCTGAATTGGTTGCCAATATCGATAAATTAGGGCGTTTTACTGCGGAATGTCTCTCAAGAATTTCTCACAGTTTCAAAATCTTAAACCTGTAGGATGTTATGTACTAAGTTTAAATATTTCTTCTCGTAGCTACAGAACCTTTGTCTTGAACACTTGACCCCCGACGATAATACAGCTGTACTGTTACAACCAAAATGTCTGGTCAGATTTCAAGGGGGTACAAGAATTGATGTCACACCGAAAAAAATTTAATTTAAGTTATGTCCAGATATTGAAAAGATAGGCCTCCCTATTCTTAGAAATAGGCATTTCGTTACTGAAGACCATAGTGCCAGATGGTGCCTCCAGGGAAGGAAGAGTTTTTGCCAATCAAAATTTGGCTCCTTGCAAAACGTAACCTAACCTGTTCAGAAGCTCGGCGTCAACGATAGCAAAGCTCAACTTCAACCGTTCATTAAAAACTGTCTTTGTTGTTCTTGGCTTATCCAGCGTTTGCTATAGAACCACAATTATGCCTTCTCTAGGGCTTAAATTTTAGGCCAATCCCTCGGATTAGACCTTGGCTAATAACACAGGTGTCTGCCTTATAAATATTGTTTCATTTGTCAAAATATTGCGATTAAAATTAGATGTCAACTTTGAACTGGATATTCTAATATACGATTTTGTTTAATGAGCAGTCACCATTAGTTTGCACATCTGCTAGACTGGTCTGTTTCCATGGCGTAACCATCGACTGAGGTGATGTTGTCTTGGCCTATCGAGTCTATCGAATAGCTCAGCAACTAATAGCTTGCTTCTCGTTGGACAACGCCGGCTTACAGCCAGCAAGGGCCCCGGGGCAATGAAAATTCTACATGGTTTTTAAAAGTGGTCCTCTGCGTTCATTTTTCCCGATACAAACCCCAATTTTGTTTTATCCCGCGGACGCCTCCCCTTGGTGAAGAACCGCCTGTAATCACGCAATTAGGTTTCCGCGCTTTTACAAGTTAATTCAAAATGGCCACACAAAATGCTTTCTTTTAGACAGTTTCCACCCCCTTGAATCCAAACTTCCAGGCATCGGCTATTTCGTGTTCTCTTTGGATCTTCGTGTCGGGAATAGTTTAATTTCTTATGTCTGCCATCGGCCATTACAACTGGTAGTAGAGTAAAGCCGACGTGAGCCCTGGTATTTCAACCTTATTGAGATTTCGAGATGAGAAGTAGAGCTGTTATGTTTTAACGATTAAGCAAACAAGATTTATCACAGACCTCTTACAAAGATAGAAAGCAAAAATTGAATTAAGATTGATTCATTAGACAAAGTAACTTAAATCCATGTCTCTGTGTTATGCAGTGTCTATGGCTTTTCTAATTTCCCTTATTTTTGGGCCTAGCCGTTTTATTAATTACTCTGAAGAATAGGGATTTTGGGATGTTAATGGATAGTCCAATAGGGTCGACAACATTTCATATCAAGTCTGGAAAATAAAGAGTTGAGTAGTGAGTAGAGGGTTATTAAGCAAATTCCGAAAAAGTAAACAATAGGCAACTCAGATGTATTTTACTATTGATGTTAGTTTAAATCTTACAATATGAAATGGTCGCATATCCTTTAGGACTTGCATTTAGGTTAAACATTAAGCTCTCGTCCTATGTGCTTGGAAGTAACTTCTAAACAACTTTGAGGACCGAGGTCTTAACAGTGTTAAGCAAACTTATGTGCAGAAATCTGAGCAGGCTTAAGAACCAAGGGCAGAAATGTCACCTGTTCTAACCACCTTTCAGGTCTGAATTTGCAGCAGTTTTAAGCAACGTTAAGCATTAAAATCTCAACTGTTTTAAGCGAATTAAAGAGGCAGAAATGTAACCTGTTCTAAGCACCTTTCAGGTCTGAATTTGCAGCAGTTTTAAGCGACGTTGAGCATTAAAATCTCAACTGTTCAAGCGACTTAAAAAGGCAGAAATGTAACCTGTTCCAAGCACTGTTTAGATCTGAATTTACAGCAGTTTTAAGCAACGTTAAGTACTTAATCTCAACTACTTTAAGCAAATTGAAACCTTGACATTTTTGCCCAGCTGTGATAGCTTGGTCGTGCGTCAAGTTTCCAGTGGAATGAAACTTGTTGTTGCTTTTATAAGAATTGTCGGTAACTATGTACTGGTAAATATGCCTTGGAGCTTGAATCTTATTTCAGTGCCAGATTATTAACAAAGAAAGACAAATAAAAGAAAAGACAGAAGGAAATCATGGCTTTGTCAAATATTTTTGGTCTGATTTGATGTAGCAAATTGGTGGCTGAGCGCAAGATTTCTGTGTTTGATCTCCGATTTTTCAGATTCGGCGATGTTTGATTTGCAAATTCTTACGTAAGCAAAGCATTAAGGAATTATTAAAAGACGGAATTATATTGCAATGATTTGTTTGGTCTCAACTGATCCTTTAACCTCGTAATATTACGGCAACAGATAATTTGTCAATCAGGAAATGTCATTTGAAGCGTTTCGCATCGATATTTTCCGTCCGTCTTAACTACCGCCATACGCCATCCGCCCGTAGCCAAGCTGTGCTGCAGCATAGTCGCTAATAACAGGATATTTTCATTGACTGATTAACCAGATAAATTGTGCCGAATGACGTTATTGTAAGGAGAAATTTGATTGATAGTAAAGTGAGTTATGAATTTATAAGTTCATAAACGGTATTAGGCAGTTAATTAATGGCCATGGATTGCCAGGACTGATAATAAGCTAAAAATCGGCAACATACTTGTAAATTTCCTCTTATCGTAGTTATTAAACAGACAAAATGGATCCTATCCAGCATAACCTCATTATAGTCCATGAAATGGTATTGCTTTTGACGTCATCACCAACCGCTAACACAATTGGGTATGTTTAAGAACAGTGGTCAGTTCTCACTGAATCAATCTTAGTCATTTTGTTTGAAAAGCCCATTGACATTCGGCCCCATAGAATTGGCAAACTCTTCAAAGTATCCTCTTATGTTTAACTTTCCATATAAATTAATGTCACCAGCTCAGTCTTTGCATTCATTTTTCATTGATTCGTCACTCAGTTATACGTAAAACGTTTTTTATTTCATTATTTCTTTCATTCATTTATCATGATGCCATTGTCCATTCATTTTTTTCATTTATCATTCAATAAAGCAACCACTTCTATTGCTATTCTTACTTTTTTTTCTTTCTTTTATTTCTTTTCTTTCTTTTTATCTCCTCTAACTGGTACACACATTTAATCAGCCATCTTAATTAATTATTTATGTATTTAATTATTTCGTTCATTCATTTATTCATTTCTTCTTTCAAGTGTTGGTTATTTAATTACTTGACTTTTCCTTCCCGGCACCCATTTTTCATGAATTCTTTTTTCTATCTGTTATCCTCTTATATATTCATTCAACCATTCATTCATTCATTCATTCATGTGTTAGTTCATTCGTTCATCTATTCCTTCATTTATTTATTCATCCGTTCATTGACCAATTCTTAGCCATTTCTTATATCTGAAACAAACAAAATGTAACGGTTTCGGTTTTTTTATAAGTTTTTGTTACCACAGATCGTAACCAACAGATCCATCTATAATTTCATTTAGAGGACTGTGCAGTCTTTAATTTTGATAGCAACCTTTCGTGATCAACTGGGTTTTCTATTTCCCACGGATTGTAATGGACCCCTAGTTTCCTGAAGTCCCGTGATGCGTTACATGAAGCAAACCTTGACCTCGAAGTTGTTTGTATTGTTTTCCTAACCAATTCATCTGAATTTCGGAGTCTCGTGCTGAAAGAAAGAAACCACGAGTTTCAGAAAATCTATTTCAAGAGGGGAAATGAGCAATCACTTTGTTGTTTCGTTGTGTGTAGAATTTCCGTAGCAGTGCTTGAATTGTTACTTCAGTTAAAAATTGTGCAACCTTCTGCAATAAATCCCCTCAAAAGGAACAGTGGTTTAATCTTCTTTAGAATTTAAGAAGCTTTAGTTCAAATTTGGCCTAAGGTTTAGACTGGTCTCGAGCTTTTATTTTGATGTTGCCCCCTTTTGATTTTGCCTCTTTTTGCGTGGAACGAACCCCCTTTCGCGATGTGGCCGAGGCAGTTTTTTTAGCATTAAATAGATTGAAAATCGTTTATATTTTGATCCTAGTTATTTTATTGCAAGGCTTGAGGCCGTAAACGTTTTTGTATATTAAAGAAGTTTCTTTCTTTTAAGTTTGCAACTTGAATATTTGCATCAAGCCAGTTCTTTCGACTCTCTCCTGATGCGAAAATTTATAGAATATCAAGTGGTGTTAACCATGTGACCTGCTTTTGGGAAATACCTGGGAAATCCTTAAAAAGGCTAATATTTGTGATATTATCTGGAAATAGCAGCATATTAGAATATCTATCACTTTGCATGTGGCCTAACACTGTTCACAGATTCACCAAGCTGATTTTCAATCATCTTTTAAGCCTGATTTTACCATTTTGTTTCGCTTCTTCAGCCGATTTGCGGCATTTGACCCAGGAAACCCTTATTACCTGCCCAAATCCTGGCCTAAGGTTTCAAAACTCTTCTTCTTGTGGCAATTTCCTTTTTAATAACCGAAAAGCAAGTGGGAAAATTTCACAGTTTTAAAACTGCAGATGATGTATTTGACTCCGAGTATAAACGCCAGGGCTGTCCTACGATTTGTCTGAGATATATCCTCATGGGCGACATGACGGCTTGCATAATTGATAAGAAATTAATAGCTAGGCCTAATTTGCGTTGTTGCCCTTCGCCCCTTAAGGCATTATCAATCAGCGTAATGGTGGCCTAGCGGAAACCACTGTTTTAAAACAGATTATGAAGAGACGGTGCAAATCAGTTTGTTTTAGATTGAAGGAAAGTACTACAAATAGACTCAATTCGCGTGTTTTTTACAGATAAATCTAAGACGCTATGAAACAGATTCGCTTAATCGCTGTCTTTTCATTCATACACGATATATCAACTTATCATCGAAGGAGACCATCCGTGGTCATATAACACCCGCTTGTAGGAGCTGCTAATATGAGAGGTTATACTCGTTTATGAAAGAAAAGCAGACACAAATATGGACACTTAATTTTGACAAATCTTGTTCTCATCTTCTACCATTTCTAGTTGTAGTCTTAGCTCGAATTCTCTGATACATCCAGGCAACAGTCAGGGGTGGTGAAAATAAACTGAATTTAGATAGTTTGCTTTGCAATCTTACACTTGCATATGATGAATCTTTCGTTTCCTCTACCATTTAATGTGCCAGTTTTCACTAAAATTTTTGGCATATTGGGACAACAGTTAGAAGCCTGAGGAAATGAAAATAAAATGAATTTATTTGTTTTGATCGTATCCTTTTTATTTGCTTTACAGGACATGCTTCTGCAGTTGTTTCGACGTGGGCCTTCCACTGATGGCATATTCCGAAAATCAGCTTTAATGAAAACAGTGAAGCAGTTACGACTAGAACTGGAAGAAGGTATTTTAAGAATTATAAATTATAATTATTTCACTATAATCATGATTTCTGTTACTGCATTTATTTGTTCTGATGATAATCATTATTATTTTATATGTGGGGTGGCGGTGGTATGGTGGTCGTCAACGTTTTGATGGCGGTAACGATAGTCAGGATGGCGATGATCTTTTTGATGATAATGATGAAGGGGTTGGTAGTGACGGGAGCTTGCGCGGCGCGACAGCAACGGCAGGGTTGATGTTGATGGTGATAACAATAGTCGAGATGGCGGCGGCGGTAATGGTGGTGATGTTAATTGTTGTGGTGGCAAAAACAATGATCGGGTTCTTGTTTGTGACCGTCTCAAGTTCGTTGCAATGTTGTCGTCGTTATTTGTATCTCCATTCATTTTCCACCATCTCACTGTCTATTTTTGACTGCATTTTCTTGGATTAAAATTTTTGGTTTCGTTTCTAGGTAAAACAGTGGACTTTGAAGATAAAAGCGCCGTTGTCATTGCCACCATTTTCAAAGTAAGCCTGGAAATTATTAAACTTTGTTTTTTTATGTCAATTTTAATTTAGTTTTATTCTCTGTTCATCCTAATCTTCGGCTTTGTAAACGGATTTGATTTAAAAATATCTTCTAGATCATCCTCATTAATTTATTGATTTTGGAGAAAATCCTGATGATAGGCTTTATTTTGCCTGCTGAGACAAGCCGAGCAGAATAAAAAAGTTTCATGATTTTCATTAAACATTTCTGGCCCCCGTGTACAGGTTAGTTCAGGCGAAGCCCCCTTCTGCTGAGAACTAAAGCCCCCCAATTAACTCGCAAGGCTACTATAGTTTATTTCACTTGTAACGCAAAGTCTAGCAGCCATTCCTTTCACACCCAAATCCTTCGAATCTTATCAATTTCCGATTTCACGTAAGCATGACTAACCATTATGAAAAGGAGGCCTTTAAAGATGGCAACCTTATTAGTCTGAGTTGTCAGTTGAATTGGATTGCTAGATTTTCATCCAATTTTTGAGTTCTGCAAACGAGGTCTGTCGCGCAACCGAGACTCCCATTACATGAATCTATTGATTTATTAATAAATCTTCCTTGCCTCTATTTATTTAGGAGTTTCTTCGTGGTCTGCCATCTTGTGCGTTTGGTAACGAGTTTCTATTTGAAATGCTGGATACCAATGATATTGCAGATCATGCTGAAAGGATTTCTGAAATTGAGAAGTACGTGTTCTTATCATTGTTACTTTGATTTGAATTTGCAAGATTTCCGCGGGTATTCCGCGAACCCCGCAGTAATCCCGAGACTTTCTGCGTCAGTACTTGACATTCTACATCATCAAATGACAGATTAGATTTGATTAATTCGTCTCAGCAAAATATTAAAAGTCTTAAACCTTACTTCTGGTTATAAGGTCGAGGCCTTATTGTTTTTTCCTAACAATGTAGCTAAATTTAAGTTCCAATTTTTTTTTAGAAACTTGAATAAGCTGCCAAGATTGAACCAAGTTCTAATCAAGAAATTCCTGTGTGTTTTGTACCACATCGCAAGACTTTCCGATACCAACAAAATGACATCACAAAACTTGGCAATTTGCATAGCACCTAGCTTGGTATGGTCTACCAAGGCTATAGTTCCATCGTGTCCAAAAGAAACGACGGCCGCTTGTGAATTCGTACAGTTTATGATTGAAAATTACGTAGCGATTTTCGGTGAAGAAGCGACGAGAATTCTCGGTGATGAATCCGAGATTCAGCCGCCAGTTACCTATGATGACGAGGATCTGCCCGACCAAAATTCGGATGCTGTCGATAATGATTCGGTCTTCAAATCACCCGAAGTAACTAGGGCGAAAAAGGCCGACTTCACATTGTCGCTTCGCGTTCCGGATTTGAGTATAACTCCCGATCTGAGTCCGACATCACCGGAAATTGAACGAAAATCAAACACGACACCGAGAATTCCAAATGGCAGTCGTTTTTACGACTTGAAGATGACAAATCGTCGTCACTCGGAGAATGACCTGACCGACCTGAACGATAACCTCCCAACTCGCAAACTGCGCGCGAAAGTACCGCTTACATCGTATACGGCAACTGCGGAACTTATAAAGCACAATATAAATGGTGAGGACGATTTGAACGATCCATCATCAACGGTTATAAGAATTGTTAGCAGCGCAAAAGAAACATCGCCTGTTACGAACGGAAGACGCAAAAATTCGCCATCGAATCACGCAATTTACCATCGTAAAGTTCGCCCAACACCAACCTATGAAGAAGCTATAAGACAATTACGAAGAAACGCCCAATTTTCGCCATTGTTTTCGCGAAAATCAGAAGGAGCGCTGGAGAGTTCTGATGACAGTATTGATCAGAAGTTGGATGATAGGCCTCAGGATATTTCTCGGCAATCGAGATCAAGGAGACTTTCTTCCGATAAAGAAGAATCGATCAGTCCATCTCTAGACCGTTCGCCGAAAACTGTCAAGTTAGAACGCCAGAAATTCACGTACAACATCGGTTCCCCGGTGACTGATCGTCTGAAAAGCAGCAATTACGCGGCAGATGATTTCCGTCGTAAATCCCCTGAACAAGTATTCGCCCACTCGGGGAATTCTCGTCACCCAAGTTCGCCTGCTTACGAACAGCATTTGCAACGGCGAAAAAGGTTCGAGGCGGCGTATTTGCAAAAGATAAATCTAGATTTGAACGATTTCAGTAACAAGAAGGAGCGCTTGATGAAACACTCAGAATACAATAAAGGTATCGATTTTACGCATTCATACAATGGAAACGAATGTGAGAAAACACCGAGGACTAGCGGTAAAAGCCTGGCAACGAGTCTCGATTCGGCCGGTTTGCGGTCATTACGACTTCGATCGGGCAGTGGTGGACAAAACTCGGTTCCATTAAGCAACGGCATTCACACGTTCATTACGCAACGAAGAAACCAAACGATAACCGAAGATACCGAAAACAAGCCCCATAGAACGGAGCATTCATCGTCGCACGCAACTGTTACGAGTACTGTATCGGCAAATCCCCGATTAACTCCGTATGGCGGCGAACGCGACAATAAACCACCATCGCCGTTACGAGCTGCGATCGATGTGGGCAGCTTCATGTATCGCCCCAGCGAACGTGAGTATTTGCCGACGGCGGATAGCCTGCACGAAAATGGGCATCGGAATACCGGCAGACATGTAAACGGAATTCATTCACCGAAGGCCGAGAGAAATAATAACGATGAAAACTCGGCCCCGACTCTCGATAGAAAGCAAAACGACAGAAATGTAGAGGACTTCGATAAGCTTTTCTCAAGCCTAAAAAGTCGGGCAGACAGCAACAGTACGATCTCGTCGGATTCTGTCGGAACTGTAGACGTTCCATCACATGAAGATATTAAAACAATTCTTTGCCAGGACGAATCGTATGTGTAAGTAATAGATGAAATAAAATAGATTTTAATATCTGTGAAGTTTGCGAGAACGTAGTAGTTTGAAGAATGGCATTGAACTGAAGATCCTTATGTTGTTTTGCGGGTCAGGAACTTCTGCCTCCAAGGGCACTGCCTTATGTTTTGTTTTAAGAAAGAAATGGTACTTCTGTCCCACCTTAGCCTAGAATATAACTGGTTTTTGTAGGAAGAATTACCTTGTTGCCTGCCAGTGGCCAGTTTTTTCATAGCTGGGAGGGTGAAAAATTCCCTCAAGTGACAACCCTGTCAACACCTTACAATCTAAAACAGGAATTATGGTTACTTCATGATAGACTTAGCCCCCCTAAACTTGTGCAAAATCTTCATGCGACCCTCAGAATTTTCTGCGGCCCCACCATCCACGAATGAAATGACCTGTTCAATTTCTAAGTTTCGAATTATTTCATCGACGTTGGCTCACCAAAATAACATGCGAATCTACATTCAAACTAATCCTCTGTGTTTTTATTAAATCCTTCCTTTCTTCTTTGATTGTCAACCTTTCACCTCGTTTCAAAATCAAATATTTCGAAGACAAAATTACTTGATTTCAATTTATTAATGTCTTTTAATTTCATGGCTAAATATTTAATCAGGCTTATCCAAGCTTATCGTTTAACAGACAAGATTTTCTGTGGTTAATTAAGAAAAATGAGATTGTAAAGGTGATTTCCTCTCCAGTTTCGTGATCATCATTTTTGGGAATAGAAAATTGAAACCAAAGCCCATCTTGTGTCAGAAAAATTAATATCCCAGCTTAGCATGAGGGAATTTTTCTTAAAATATTGTTGATCTATGTAGGAACTGTTTTGCTTTTCAACGAGATGATATCTCATATCGTAAGGTGAAATGTTACCCGCAAACATCTGCCTGACATAGCAGATACAGGAATTCCTGCAAAAATGACGACACTACACTCGGACCTTTCCCTATCTCTGTATAAAAGTTTAGTTGCTGGCCTGTTCAATGCCAACGTTTTTCTGGCCTCTGATCAACCGGAGAAATTTCAGTTCAGTGTCATTCATAAAGGCTCAAGTTTTTCCAGACAGAACCGTTCGTTTTAACGTAAATATATCTTATAGTTATTGTAAAAAGTTGAGATTATAGAGTAACACATGTTATACAATTGTTTTGGAACAATTACTCGTTATTAATTAGGCTCATCCCATGTTCTTTAACAATGATTACCATGCGCGTAACCTGGGTTTTTACAAGGTTTTCCCATCGCTTTCCTCGCTAGAGTAACATGTAACAAATTGCTCACAAAAGTGTGGTTTCCTCGTTCCTCGGTTGCCATTCCACCACCAGAAACATCAATTTCAAGCAGAGGTGAACTCCGAAGTAGAAGCTTGTGGCATAGCTCTAACATAGTTACATCGGTTACCTTAGCTTTTCCTCTCTACACCATTCTCTCTTTAACAAAGAACTTAATTTGTACACCACTGAATCTATATAAGTGCAGTAAACAACGATGCCTAAGCCTAGAAACTAAGCAATTCCCCAGGTTACATCGCAGCCCATTTCTACAAATAAGCATTTCATTACGTACCTCTATTTTAATCCTCTATACAAAATCTGTATTTTTGTAAATAGAAACAATATTTTCAAAAAATATTTTCCGTGAAAGTTTAATTTCTTTGATGAGTATTTGTTTCTAAAATCTCTCTGCTACCATGAACGTCACAACTCAAGAGCTGTAAAAAGGTGGATCCATTGACCAATACATACGCCTACCAGCAAAAGCAAGGTACGAACCAGGTTACGCTGAGCTAGGTTATTCCTAATGTTATCGACCTACCATCTATTCATAAACACAACATTCGTTTTACAAAGGTCATATCTCTCGATTTAAAACTTAAGTAACTATCGACTAAGGATAAATTACAATTAAGGTAGGCAATCTTTTTCCTAAAGCTTCAATTTTTGCCTGCAAATAGCAAATATTCTGCAAACTCGCGAAAGGACCGTTTAGGTCAAAAAGTAAGACTATAGGCTTGCCATTTTTGCCAAAAAATTATTGTCTGAAAAAGTGGCCTATTTTGCCCAAAAAGTAAGGCTTAGGCTTGCTATTTTTGCCAATAATTGAGGGTCTCAAAAAGCGCCCAATTTTACTAAAAAATGAAAGGCTATAGGCTTGTCATTTTTGCAAAAAATTGATGGGCTGAAAAAATGCCAAATTTTGCTAAAAAAGTAAGGCTACAGGCTTGCCACTTGCCAACATTTGATGATCTGAAAAAGTGCCCAGTTTTGCTAAAAAGGCAAGGCTATAGGCTTGCCATTTTTGCCAAAAATCGAGGGTCTGAAAAAGTGCCCAGTTTTGCTAAAAAGTAAGGCTATAGGCTTGTCATTTTTGCCAAAAATTGAGGGTCTGAAAAAGTGCCAAATATTGCTAAAAAAGTATGGCTATAGGCTTGCCACTTTTCCCAAAAATTGGTGGTCTGAAAAAATTGGCCTATTTTGCCCAAAAAGTAAGGCTATAGGCTTGTCATTTTTGCCAAAAATTGAGGGTCTGAAAAAGTGGCCAATTTTGCCCAAAAAGTAAGGCTATAGGCTTGTCATTTTTGCCAAAAATTGAGGGTCTGAAAAAGTGCCCAATTTTGCCCAAAAAAGTAAGGCTATAGGCTTGTCATTTTGGCCAAAATTTGATGGTCTGAAAAAGTGCCAAGTTTTGCTAAAAAAGTATGGCTATAGGCTTGCCACTTTTCCCAAAAATTGGTGGTCTGAAAAAATTGGCCTATTTTGCCCAAAAAGTAAGGCTATAGGCTTGCCAATTTTCCCAAAAATTGAGGGTCTGGAAAAATTGGCCTATTTTGCCCAAAAAGTAAGGCTATAGGCTTGTCATTTTTGCCAAAAATCGAGGGTCTGAAAAAGTGCCAAATTTTGCTAAAAAAGTATGGCTATAGGCTTGCCACTTTTCCCAAAAATTGGTGGTCTGAAAAAATTGGCCTATTTTGCCCAAAAAGTAAGGCTATAGGCTTGTCATTTTTGCCAAAAATTGAGGGTCTGAAAAAGTGGCCAATTTTGCCCAAAAAGTAAGGCCATAGGCTTGTCATTTTTGCCAAAATTTGATGGTCTGAAAAAGTACCAAATTTTGCCCAAAAAGTAAAGCTATAGGCTTGCCATTTTTTCCAAAAATTGATTGTTTGAAAAAGTGGCCTATTTTGCCCCAAAAGTAAGGCTATAGGCTTGTCATTTTTGCCAAAAATTGATGGTCTGAAAAAGTGCCAAGTTTTGCTAAAAAAGTATGGCTATAGGCTTGCCACTTTTCCCAAAAATTTGTGGTCTGAAAAAATTGGCCTATTTTGCCCAAAAAGTAAGGCTATAGGCTTGTCATTTTTGCCAAAAATTGAGGGTCTGAAAAAGTGCCAAATTTTGCTAAAAAAGTAAAGCTATAGGCTTGCAATTTTTGCCAAAAATTGAGGGTCTGAAAAAGTGCCAAATTTTGCCCAAAAAGTAAGGCCATAGGCTTGCCATTTTTGCCAAAATTTGATGGTCTGAAAAAGTGGTCTATTTTGCCCAAAAAGTAAGGCTTTCGGTTTGCATTTTTGCCAAAAATTGAGGATCTGAAAAAGTGCCCAATTTTGCTAAAAAAGTAAGGCTATAGGCTTGCCATTTTTGCCAAAATTTGATGGTCTGAAAAAGTGGTCTATTTTGCCCAAAAAGTAAGGCTATAGGCTTGCCATTTTTGCCAAAAATTGAGGGTCTGAAAAAGTGCCAAATTTTGCTAAAAAAGTAAGGCTATAGACTTGACATTTTTGCCAAAAATTGAGGGTCTGGAAAAGTGCCAAATTTTGCTAAAAAAGTAAAGCTATAGGCTTGACATTTTTGCCAAAAATTGAGGGTCTGAATAAGTGCTTAATTTTGCCCAAAAAGTAAGGCTATAGGCTTGCCATTTTTGCCAAAATTTGATGGTCTGAAAAAGTGGTCTATTTTGCCCAAAAAGTAAGGCTATAGGCTTGCCATTTTTGCCAAAATTTGATGGCCTGAAAAAGTGGTCTATTTTGCCCAAAAAGTAAGGCTTTCGGTTTGCATTTTTGCCAAAAATTGGTGGTCTGAAAAAATTGGCCTATTTTGCCCAAAAAGTAAGGCTATAGGCTTGTCATTTTTGCCAAAAATCGAGGGTCTGAAAAAGTGCCAAGTTTTGCTAAAAAAGTAAAGCTATAGGCTTGCCATTTTTGCCAAAAATTGAGGGTCTAAGAAAATGCCCAATTTTGCTAAAAAAGTAAGGCTATAGGCTTGCCATTTTTGCCAAAATTTGATGGTCTGAAAAAGTGGTCTATTTTGCCCAAATAGTAAGGCTATAGGCTTGCAATTTTTGCCAAAAATTGAGGGTCTGAAAAAGTGCCAAATTTTGCCCAAAAAGTAAGGCCATAGGCTTGCCATTTTTGCCAAAATTTGATGGTCTGAAAAAGTAGTCTATTTTGCCCAAAAGTAAGGCTTTCGGTTTGCATTTTTGCCAAAAATTGAGGATCTGAAAAAGTGCCCAATTTTGCTAAAAAAGTAAGGCTATAGGCTTGCCATTTTGCCAAAATTTGATGGTCTGAAAAAGTGGTCTATTTTGCCCAAAAAGTAAGGCTATAGGCTTGCCATTTTTGCCTAAATTTGATGGTCTGAAAAAGTGGTCTATTTTGCCCAAAAAGTAAGGCTTTCGGGTTGCCATTTTTGCCAAAAATTGAGGGTCTGACAAAGTGCCCAGTTTTGCTAAAAAAGTAAGGCTACAGGCTGGCCATTTTTGCCAAAAATTGATGGTCTGAAAAAGTGCCTAATTTTGCCCAAAAAGGTAAAGGCTTACTATTTCTGTAAAAGATGACTTTGTACGACTTTCTAAATGTAGGCAAAAAGGAGGCTACAAGCATTTCTGGGTATAAATGACTTGCTTGAAAAATGAAGGATCCATTCTCGAAATTATGAGGTGCGATGGTCGCTCAAGAATAGTTACAGGAACGAAGGGAACATAAATGATGTGAAATAATTCCAAATATAAAGACAAATTTAATTGAAAATTACTACTTTTTTCTACTAGTTACCAAAATACAGTTTTTAATAATAAAATATTTACCACGTTTCACAAGTTATGATAAATATCTGGATGAATCGCTGATTATTTCATTAATATCTATGGCTTCAATAACCTTTCTATCAAAGTTATGAAATGAACTCCACTTATCTTTACAGCTGTGAGGGCAAAATTGACAACAATCAGTTACATTCGAGTTTGTTATGCTCTCTAATCATTGGCAGTATAGGGTGTGCCCAAAATTGACAAAATGAGAAAGGGGCAGTGGTTATGTTGGAAAAAGGAAATCATGGGGAAAACAGACTGTTCCGAAAGGGTCCAAAAAACCACTCAAACCTCAGATTGTGCTGGAAGGTTTGGGGACGATGGGGAAAATTTAGGAAGGAAAATTAGGGAGGAAAATTAGGAAGGAAAATTAGGGAGGAAAATTAGGAAGGAAAATTAGGGAGGAAAATTAGGAAGAAAAATTAGGAAGGAAAATTAGGGAGGAAAATTAGGGAGGAATATTTGTAAAAAGTGATGGAAAAGGTTGGTAATAATAGTGATGATAAGGAAGGAACCAAATTACTGAACTCATTATGACTGAAAAGAAAAAGAATACTTCATATTTATAGATATTCTCCAAGAACAATTTTGATCCAGGAAACTTATACAAGATCGAGACCAGCAAAAAAATTAGGAAGGTTTTCAAAGCAAAATTTGAGGAACGGTTTGATAGGTTTCTAAACTCTACGTTTTCTGATAATTTTTATTTTACAACTATCGGAAGAACCGTCAAAAAAATCTAGCATACATTGAGTACTTTATCGTTTGACACTCATCAGTGCATTAAATCTAATAGTAATCAAGTGCGAATCAAAATCACGTGAGACTAGGAAACGTATTTACGATTGGCCACTTTCTGTGACTTAACCACTTAACAACCGCTTCGAGAAAGTTGACTCTTCGCTCTCTTCGCGTACTCTTCGGACTCTTCGCGTACTAAGATTCGCCAAAAACCTTCAGCGTAGTGAGCTATATTTTGGAGTTTTGTTGGGTTAAATAGATATTGTCCTATCAAGCATATAATTACGGCCGTTCTATTTCGCTGCTGTCGATGGCAGGAGCATAATTGTAGAGCTGGGTGGCCTCAGCGAATCTGAGCCCATCCCTCTCACAGTTAGTGAAGCAAGAGGCAGATTTCACTAAGATACTGTTCTTTTGTGGTTTTTTCAGCAGAGCCCTCCTTGCCCTTTCTTAACCTCTACACCAATTTTACTAATATACATTTTGCGCTTCTCACAAGAGAGAATTATTTTTGCGATGGAAGTTCGTTATTTTCTACAATACCAACCAAATGCAGAAATTCTTCTCCGTGATGTGATGATTCCCATTTTCGAATTGATTTTTCAGAGTCACATTCTCTAATCGTGTGGGTACACCTCTTTTAACCATGGCCTAGGAGTGTACTGTACACCATCAAAGTCTTCAAAATATTCTTCAACTTCTGGGTGATCGATCTACGGTGAAATACAAACAAATGCTCTCAGAATCATCCTAACAATAGCAGAACCACCCACGTAGCTACAGGGGGCACGGGGGGGGGGGGGCTGTGCCCCAAAAACGAAAATTGTGGCAACATTTTGCCCCCTCTACCAGTGGCTCTGGCTAAATGATAATGTCATGAATATTTCTACTCTGCCCCCCCAGGCATATTTCACTGTGTGATTCTGCCCCTCCACTCTGGAATCCCCAGCTACGTGGTTGACCAGAGCCCAACACGAATAACAACGCGCTTCTGTAAGTACTTCTAAAGGATTATGAGTCACAAGAACCACTCTAGATGATCCAATCTCGATGTAAGTATTTCCCAAGAAATAAAGAAATAATCATCTGTTTTATGGGGTAGGTACACAGGGCAGGGAAAGAGATGATAGGGCAGTAGGTTTTTTTGGAAAAGATTGAAACAGGGTCAGCAGATTTATCTAGTAGAATTTCCATTTTCCACTAGCCATGCTGTAAAGTAAATCAAACTGTCCCTTGAGCAAGAACATTCATGGCTTCAGTATGAACGGCAACTGAAAAGTGAGAAAAAAATACACTGAAAGATCACACTGAATTTAATTGAAACTTGTTTGTTTTGACAAAACAGACAACATTTTTTTGATAGTTTTCATTCTTTAGACGATAGGAATAACGCGTCAGTAGTTAACAAATACCATAAAGAATTAATGATCTTCTTGGCTTGGCAATGTTTGAGCGGAAAAAACAATAAAAATAGGCATAAGAAGGTTAAACTATTTTTAAAAAAATTCACTTAGAGTTCTTCATGAGATGTATTGAGTTATAATTTACAGCTGGTAACAAAACATTGGTTTTTCAAATATCCTTTTAAATGTAACATTCTTAAGTGATTATTATTTCGGCCCCTCAAAAGTTCGCCCAAGGACAAAGATGTCTGAACGTCATACAGCCAGATTACTATAGTTATTTTGGGTTGAAAAGCTATTATGAAATTAATTTTGGCTTGGAGTTCAACTAGATTAAAGGATATCAATGATTTATTTCATTAAAATAAGGACTTCGACGTAAAAGGCCACCATACCAGCTTTGTCAGCGACGGATTTTTGGAGACTTAGCTTGGTCTTATTCTAAGGGAAATTGAGGGCTTGCTTACGTAAAATGGTCCAGGAAAAACAAACATGGGTGAAAATAGGAGCAGATTTATAGCCTAAGAAGATTTGAGTTTCTATTTAAGAGTAATCCGTTTTAAGAAATGCATGAAAATAACTGTAGTTACTGTTAATTCGTTGATGACTTAAACTTATATTAAGGGGGATAATGGTGATGATGATGTGGGGCGATGGAAGTGGACATTTTGGTGCTGTTGATGATGATGATATTGATGATGATGATGATGATTATGATGATTATGATCATGATGATGATGATGATGATGATGATGATGATGATGATGATGATGATGATGATGATGACTATTATTATCATTATTATTATTATCATTTTGATGATGTTGATGATGATGATGATGATGTTGATAATGATGATGATGATGATGATGATGATGATGATGATGATGATGATGATGATGATGTTGATGATGATGATGATGATGGTGGTGATGATGATGATGATGATGATGATGATGATGATGGTGATGATGATGATGATGATGATGTTGATGATGATGTTGATGATGATGTTGATGATAATGATGATGATGATGATGATGATGTTGATGATAATGATGATGATGATCCTTAACTTAACTTTGCTTAACTTGTCACATTTCACCAGTTAACAACGGCTAAGCAGAACTATCCAAAAGCCTATACGAAAATATCACCAAGTAGAATAGGGAATGGAAAAGCTGAAGGATTAATGGTCAATCACACTTTTGATTTCGAGTTTAATAGCCCATTTACGTAAACACCATCATAATCTTAATCATGTAACAAATTCCCCAGTGATCCATTCTGGCAACAATCAACCTTACGTCAACGGATTCCAGACTTTTGATAACTAGGACTTTAAAGTTTGCCCTTAGCATGTGGCGAATATCCATTCAAACAAAAGTAATAACTCACACAATGAAATTTGAGATGATTCAACAGAAATTTTATTCTATTATTGACATTTAATTAAATCCAGTAAAAATACCTAATGCGAAAATTAATTGGTTGGCCACATAAATACCCACAACAGATTGCCCCAAACAATTTTGTCTTGGTTTTTGGCATCAATCGCCCTTCCGTTGACCCCCCCCCCAATTAGCGTTCTAGCTACCCTGTGTTTAGTTTAAGAAGAAGTGGCAATGCCCCCATTGTCCTAATTTTCTAGCCAAATCTTCCCCGTTTTTGATGTTCGTATAAACTTCCAAAAAATAACACGTAATTACCTTGGTGTCAGTGATAATTTCAATGTTTTCCTGTGGAATGTAAGTGGTCTGAGGTGGTGATCTATCATCACTGTGGACTAGAATTGAATAATTCGGCATTCTGCGCCATTCCTAAAGTGAAAAACGGCACAAATTATGTGCAAGGATACTAGACATCAATATCAATATCTTTAACCTAACGAGGGGGGTCACGACGTTCTCAATCTAAACGACCAAATCTTAATCTTACCTTCGTACAGATTATTGAAATGCTGAGAACCTGCATGCAGAACACAGGCAGTATAGGTTCGGAGAGGAAGACAAGATGTGGGAAAACGCTAAAACTGTAGGGCAGAAGAATCCCTGAAATAAATCCAAGCAAAAATTATATAAGCACCTTACCAGAAAGGGGTGCTTTGGTTTTTCGCTTTAATAGTCAAGATTTAAGCTACAATGTCTTAAGATGTTGGTTTAGGTGAAGGAACATGAACCGAGAGGCTTGCGGTTCGATACCACGGTCGGAATCTTCCTAACAAGCTGTTCGGTCAACCAAGCTGTTCATAGCTTTTTTATGTCGAAGAATGGGAAATCAGGTAAAATCCTGAGGGTACAGGCTTTAGTGCCCCTGGTACATTTCAGCTTAATAGCTGGCAGAGCCCCAGCCTGGGTCAACAAGTAAATAAAATAAACAAACAGACAAATAAACAAATAAACAAATAAAAAACAAACTATAAGCAACAATGACGCCCTTTTTGAGCTTAATTGCTAAAGCTAGCAGTAGGCTCCGGAGCATTACGAATCCCAGTTTTATACATTGTATGAACAAAGATCGAGGAAGGAAATTTTTAATCCGAAAAACCTTAAACTTTACTCATTACCTTTAAACGCAATCCAATTATGTGCCGGAAAAGTTTATTCAGACACAAAATTGTGACATAACACTAAGGCTACAAAAGCATTGATTTAGGCACCAAAATGAAAAATAAATCCTCTAAAATGTTACTAGATTGATAACTATTAAATTATTATCCATTGATTTAATTACAACTCTTTGTCGGGAGTTGCAGATGAATCCATTAACTTTTGAGCGTTGATATCTCAAGACGTTACCCCTGCTATTTTTACCGGCCACAAGAAGGTTAAAAGTCAATATTGGATCATTAACTTATGAGATTGGAAATAGCAAATCTGCAATCTTATTTAATGGATGAAGTTGATGACGCTTTTTTAGAGAATTGTTCATCTGGTTATAGCTTCAAAGAGCTGGTGGTCTTAGTCATCTGCAGGGTCAGGGACGGCGGAGAATAATTTCGAATAAGGGGCTATTGAAGATTGGGCGTGGCCATATTTTTCTGCCTGGTCACTCAACTACAACTTAATGCTAGAGGTAGCTTCCTAGAATTCGATCAGAAGCTCGAGACATGCCCGAGCTTCGTCGTGGGGATAAATGCAACTAGAGCATGATTGCATTAGGCATAGGTCGAATAGCCACTTGTGAACTTCGATAAGAAACGTATGCCTTCAGTACAAAATAACGGCAAAAAGTGTAGGGGGTAAAACACCCAGCCTCCGACTCCAGCGTTCCTGAAGAGTAATGAATTAAAGATAATTTTTGGTTGAAAGAATTTCTAACCAGAACTGTAAACGTTAAATTCAATATGACAAAAAATATTATCGCATTAGGGAGATGCATTCTAACAACCTTGATCAGTCTCAAAAAAAGTTCTTAAGAAAAGGGATTCTAATCTGAAATGGTTGATAAATAAAAAACAACAGAATGCCATTAACTCGGACCCTCAGGGGGGCAGAAAATTCGTCCGACTTAGCGAATGTCGGAGATGTCCAAAGTCTTGATTAGGGTCATCAAATCTAAGGGGAATAAGAAATCTGACGACTAAATATGTCCGTGTTTACCCAGGATTCGAGTTAACAGGAACTACTGTAAAAATAATAGCATAACTTAAACTGTGAATTATTAATTTTTTTTGGGGGGGGGGGGGTGATTTCTCAAAATTCCGAGAAGAATAGACTAGGAAACGAAGCCCTTAGATCATTCCTTTCACTGTTCCCTATTCCTGCATTCCTGCCATTGTGCATAGCCTCAAGATATTATTATAAAAAGTATGTTTTGCTCTCCTCTTTTTTTTTAGCAGATCGGAAATACTTACCAGATTGTTTTGATGATTTACATTTATCCAGGATTCTGGTGCCTATGGAAGAAGAAAATGGTTAAACTTCAGAACCTTCCTTAATATATTAACTGCTTGGGCAACTGGATACATAGAATCATTGCACAAACTTATTCATGAAACAGACTCTAGCACCTTTTAAAGCACCTTTTCTAGCCAGAGGCACACATCAAATTTTTTGGTGAGGGAGGGCGTGTTCACTCTAGCTGGCCCAACTCTCATTACATCTTTTATTTCTTAAAAAAGACTGGGTGTAACAAATAAAATTAGCAAGTAAAGTGAGTTTTCCATCTGATGTGTTATGGGTGGACTTTTAAAAATTGTTTTGTATTTGTTTATCTTAGTATTTTTCTAAATCGTGAGGTTTTTTCGTTTGTAGACCAAGTTTTATATAAAAATCACCTTTGCACTGCCTGCGATAAAATTGGGGAGGGTTTGTGGCAAATTTATTCCTTTTATTTTAGGTTAATGAATGAATCCCCTCCAAACCCCCTAAGATGCCCCCCTGTTTCTAGCAATCTTCAATCACAGTATAACCAAGTTTCAAAATGCAAGGGATGCATATGTCCCCCTTAGGATAAGTATAATCTTAAAAGATGTACATGCTCATAACTGTTAGTATCAATAAAAGGGATACTTTATTTTCTTCAGTTACTAAGCATCACCCCTTAGATCTCCCAGCACACAAGTGATCCACTGATGAAATACTAACCTTCGCTTTTGGATCCCAGCCAATTATCACTCCTCTATATCCCCATTTTTTATGTCGAATTACTTGTCCAACCCTGTATGCTAAAGTTGATGGTCTTGGCGATCTCGGTTTTATTGAAGATGCAAAATACCCACTTCTGTCTTTGTAGTTGAAAACTTCTTTAGCTACACATTCACCCATATCATTTACCCGTGTGCTTGATGGTATGGATGTAAATTTAATAAACTTCATAAGTATCTTTTTCCAAACATCAAAATTGGCAATGTCTCTAATACAATTTTGAACACCATTTATTAACCTAAAATGAAAAGAATGAGATTATAATTTTTGAGCCATTGCAACACAACACAGAGAACTCAAGGAACACTAGAATGAATTTTGCCCTCATGATTCTTTCAAGTTTTTCAATCCCTAATGTTTTAATCAAACAAAAACAAAAGGAACTTTATCTATAAAAACTGAAACAGGAACATTGCAAAAAGGAGCATAGAGAGCATAAGGCACCCTTTTCTTCATTGGGGCGATTCAAATTGAGGCGATTTTTGCATTGCAGAAGTATTTTGTTGACTCCCAAACAATTTTGTCAGTATTTTTCAACTTGTCCTCATCTTTATTATTATAAACCTACTTTGAGAACAAACTTTTTTGGTTTAAAATTTGCTGTCAACTAATTTGTTGGTTGAGCATGACAGCGACCAATGGCTCTAAAAGAAATGCATTATAAAATTTTTACCTTCTTGTCATGTACTCTCTGTCGGAGGATGTTGGTGTCATCCATTTTGATATTAAATACTGCGTTGGTAATGCCAATACCAGTAACAGGAGCTGCACTCCTCCAATTTGTGGCATTTTCCTGCCTTTAAATTATGTTTTTGGCGACAACCTCCTCCCTTGTTATGGGAATGAACTAGGTATAACTATTTCCATCCTGAAAATGACAGATCTGAAATTTAACTACAATCTACATGGAAATAGCCCATAGTAGTTATACCTTAAGCAAAGGGCATGAGGCAAACAGCCCCTCATGCTGTCAGAAGATAGGGCTTATTCCATGTTGCTATCCCTTGCACTTATGCCACACAAATTGGATGCCACTTATCTAAACACAATGCAAGATGCATAAAGGAGAAAGCAAACAGGGGAACTGTAAATAGATCTGAATAAGGATTGAGCATATTGATCTCCTTAATCAATCTTTTGCCCACATATTTTAGAAGTTTATTTATTACTTTTAGTGTATTCTTTAGTTTATAAATATGTTGTTGTTTTGCTTCTGGATTGATAAAAAATAAAATGAAAAATGAAGAGAAATGAATAAGGGGAATTTGCATTTGCATTTGCAATATTTGTGCACAAAAACCTTGAATTTTGTGCAATGCTCATGCTGAGGGAATTGACCTTAAATATAAAAAGATAGCCCAGGGTTGGTTTGGGGTAAGCTAACCTTGCAAAATGCCCATACGTTCATCATAAACCTGTTAAGAAAAGTTCTGCATTCTATTGGCTTTTTACAATTCTACAAGAAAACACATTAGAAAAAAAAAGTTATGATGATGCTATAAAGACAATTGACTTCCCTGTGCAATTTTAAAAAGTTTCTGTCAAGAAATGCCACTGTACTTTTAACTGCAGCTTACACTTTGCAATATTTTCCTATCTTTATTTGTCGTTGCAAAGGTTCCAGTTAGGCCCTAATTTAAAACTAGCTTCATTTCCATCGGACAAGCAAGAAATACGCTTTTAAATACAATAACATCAATTAATTAAAAAAGTGAAGTAACTACCGTAGTTTAAAAACTGCGATACCTTTTGAAATCGAGTTCAAAATAATTAAACTCGCATCATTTGAGTTTTGTCTAAATGCAACGTAGGTCTTGTTGTTGTTGTCAAGACAAATCTTTAGTTGTTGATGTTGTTACCATATTGATTTGGGGTGGGAAAGGGGGCGTACATATAGATGATGATGATGATGGCATCAAATGTAAAGGTCTTAAACAAATTTTCCTGATTCCCCTTTTCATAACATACCAACATGCTTAAACATCGAAATGGTATGTTTTCAACTTCTGTAATTAACGACAGAAAGGCCATTCCCTCCTGCTCCATTTTTGGCAAAGTATACAAAAGTGCCCCTCATAAACACAAAAGAAGTTTAGGGCTATTCATGTGCCCCTTTTTTGACCTCTCTCCCTCCTTACCTTTAAGGTCGTCATGATACTGACCATTGTAAAAACAGATGAATATGAAGCGGTAATATAAAATACATCTTATTATCATAAATTAATTTTAATTTCAATGGTAACAATTATTTTGTAACGCAAGCAAAGGTTTCAGAATAAATTCTAAGCATTGATTCATTAACTTTTAACAATAGTTTGGACGAGTGATTAAAGCATAACTTTCTAAACAAATTTGAGAGGGTCAAGCCTAGTCCACATTTGATAAGAACAATGATGCTTGATTTAAAAAAAAAGAACAATTTAAGCCTTGTACGAAAAAACAAAGCAAAAAACAAAGTGCATTTTGATCACAACGCATATCGTTCATAGCTTGTTTTAAGTTCATTTGTGTCAACTTTATCAGTCTTCAAACCTTTCACCAAATTAAATATGCTACTAAATATGTCATGCTTAACTCTTTTATTTATCTTAGCTTTAAAAACAAGTTTGTTTCGATATAGAAATATAATTGGTGGACGAGAACATCATTGATAACATCGTTGTCTTAAATAATCCAGAAAATAACAGCAATGATGGTCACAGCTGCAGATTCTGCAGGAACCTTGTAGTTCAGGCTGTTTTCTTTAGAAGACAAAAGTATCTTTTTACCCTAAAGAAAATAGCTACCTTTTCCATTTTTCAATTTTCCAATTGCTTCTTTCTGACCAATGTCTTAAATCATATTTCTGCTAATTGTAGGCTTTAATAGGCTTGCTTTTGTAACTACTATTTTAACGCCTTTTGTAAATAAATCAATAATCATAATATTAATTTTCTTGAGATTTTGCAAAAATGATCTGCTCTTAAAATATGGTAATAATATGGTGTAGCCCATTTATCAAACTCGTCGATTTGAATTGTTGACTTAATATCTACAGATTGCATTTCTATCTCTTCTGACAAGATTTTCAAACAAAAAAAAAATTCATTCCTCCATTTGATTTCTAACAGATATTCGTTCTCTTCTCTCCAACATATCAGCAAAGACGCTTGTCATCTAGAAGAAGGAGAAACTTTCTCACACAACACTTCAGATGCTCATAAAAGTGGACTTTGTAGTTCCTTAACTCTTATCCAAAAAGCAATGCTTCACGATTATTACTTTCTGACAATCAGAAAGCTAAACATGGCCTAAGAGCGTTGCTGTGAGGCAGCATTGCTGCGTAGCACCGTCCTGCATTGCTTGATGCCATTTACATATTGTCTGTCGCAAGAAATAAGCTAATCTTGTGAACCAGATATGAAAATCTAATGCAGACCTGGTGCCAGAAAATCTATTGTAATAATCTGTTTCTTGTTTAAGAATCGAGTTAAATAAACGTAGCATTACTCACGTGCATATTGTAATTAGATTTCAGCGAATCTAATTGGTCGAGTAGCTTCATAGCCATACCACACCATTTTTCACATGCCTCGAATTCGTGCGCACTGAATGGAGAACATTGATGGAGAAAATATCAGTTCATTAAGAGGTAAGATACGAAGCCAAAAAAAGGAGGTCTTAATAACATGCATGTACGTGCTTAAAAAAGTACGATTATTGATGATGATGACGATGATGATGATGATGATGATGATGATGTTGATAATGATGAAAATGATGAGGATGATGATGATATTGATGATGATGATGATGATGATGATGATGATGATGATGATGATGATGATGATAATGATGATGGTGATGATGATGTTGATGATAATGATGGTGGTGATGATGATGATGATGATAATGATGATGATGATGATGATGATGATTATGATGATGATGATGATGATGATGATAATGATGATGATGATGATTATTATAACCTCACCTGAATAGATAAACACCACAATTCCAAGCTTTAGTCATCAACCACAGAATTTCCATTTCTGGATATGCATTCTGCAGTTTTATGAAAGCAAAAGAAACAACCTCAAAATCATCATCATTGTTGCTACGATCACAGAGCGAATTCGATGATAAGAAACCACACCCCTATAAAATCTATTACACGCTAGACAGTAGGTAATATAATATAATTCCCAACTATAAAGTCGCTACATTTTGGACCTCCATCCCCCTCTATAGCTATTTAACTTGTGTTTGAACATGTTAAACTAACACTTTTCTTTAGTCCTTATAGCCATTTGAAAGAGAATAGATGCCCAGGGGCCCTTATAATTGCAATGAGTCCATATTTACGTTTTTCTTTTCCCGTTCATGCGCATAATTTCCTTTGACAGTTATATATAGCATAACCAACAGAGCCATACACGCAATCCTCCAGCGCATATCCTGGCGACAGACCATTTTAAAGTTCCCCTACCCGCTTGCCTGAGTGCAAGTCCGTCAGAGTGAATGAGATAGTTTCCATACTCTTGATCAAAACTTAGTAAGTAATGAGGTTTCCGTGTTTATTCTAGAGGACAGGCAACCTTCTTTGATATGACACATTAGTACAATTATTACTTTAACTTTTATCGTAGATGATGTTAAAACTACCTTTGGCGCTTTTTGTAATATTTCTAGAATATTTTGATAATATTGAAATGCTTCTTCTTTGCTTTCAGCATTGCTACTTCCACCTTCTTGGATTGACACGTTCACAAGGGTATGGAGATCTTTGCTACAAAACAATAAATAACCATCAGAATAGCGATCAACGATATCATCTTCTGTAACGTCAAAGATAAGGTTTCCTGGCTCTGCAAAGGCGGCGGTAGCAACAGGAGTGCACATCCAACTTTTCGGTTGGAGGGCGTGTAATCTAGCAGGACCTATTTTCATCATATTCTTCTATTTAGGATCTGCAATTCTTTTTTATTTCGTTAAAATGCTTTCCAAAGAAAGAAGCAGTAATTTTTTTTTCAATGATTGTAAATAATCACAAAAACAGTCTAGTTCTTCTGATTTCTTACACTAGAGCATAATTCCATGAACATATGCTTGGTCCACAAAAATTAAGAAAAAAGCATCTCTTTTACTTGTCTTTTGAAGAACAAGTGTATAAGGAGGCACCAAAGATGTGCTCTTCTATTCAGATAAGTAAGTTAGGCATATTGTAATATGATATTTGGTAAAAGGATAGATTGTGTTACTCTATTCTATTGATAACAAACGAAAGTGACAAGTAAATTTTTATATCCGACGAAATCTGGTGAGATTTTTTTATAGGTTTGGTGACCAACTCTTGTACCTATAGAACATTTTTGGACCGACTAAGAAAAAGATTGATGTGTGACCCGCTTTCCCAACCAGGGCCGTCGAGAGCCAGTGCGGGCCATGGGGTATTTTATTGCACTGGGCCCCAGTGAGCAATCAAATTTTTCATTGAGTAAAACTTTTGCGGGCCCCGGACCTCTGACCCCGCTTACCCCCTTCTCGACGGTCCTGTTCCCAACCCCCCCTCCAAATGTGTGTCCATGTATAGCAAGGCATGTTTTTTGCTCCAACAGGCTTTTTAGTTCAAGACACTTGTGTACTGTTCTCTCGGAGACTACGAACCCAATGCAGAAAGCCCTTGATAAATAAAGAGAATACTCCCCATTGTTACACATTTAAAATAGGAAATTCCTAACCTCAGTTGCAAATAATCAGTCGCGTCATTTTCAAGATGAACTGCGATTGCAGTTTTCAGAGCTTTTATTCCAACTGGTTTGTATTTATGTGAAGTACAGAATGCTGATGCTGCAAAAATTAAAAATTGACATTGTCATTGTTTGCATTTAGAATTATGAGAATAAAAAGATAGAGAATTTTATCTTAGAAATAAGAAAAGATAGGGCACAGCAAGATATTATATCATGCCTGATTATATTCTGGTTCATCCGTTGAATAACTCACCCGCCATAGTTTCAAAAATTTTACCACCAATTTTTGGCAATGCTTTAGCTTTATCCAGAATTACATCAAGATTTGTATACCCAAGTATCGCCTTTGCTTCAAATTCTAAACAAACCAGAATTCCCAAGGTTGGGTCTTCTTTATCTAAAACATCAAGAAAAGAAACAAATTTTAATGAACGCTTTTCAACTTTAAAACATTTTGCCAGGGATGAATGCCAGAAGGATAGGGAATTTTTTGCAAATTTTTAGGCGTCTCTCAAGCTTTCCAATTGACCTAGAATTCTGCCGGGTTTTTGAATAGTAAAGAAAACTGTAAATGTTAAAAACGTGCGTTCAAGTGTACCTTATAAGACACTTATTTCTAATATTTTAATACAATATCCATTGAAAATAATATCAAAAGTAATATCACAATCTACACTAGGTATTCACTTCTTTTCAATGACCAATTGATCTTTCTACAGAAAAAGAAACTGATCAGAACTTGTCGAGATAAATACCTTTATCTTTATTTTCGTGAAGTTTCCTTATTTCTTGATATAACCGCTCGCATTTTTGAAGATATGACAGAACATCTTTCAGTATGCATGCCTAGAAAAGGTCACAATAGACCCCTTGTAAACCAGCATTTGCCTAACAGCTATTAATATTGGAAAATGAAATTGAAGAAATGAGAGGCCTTCGTTGCAATCTGTTCCTCTTTCTGAGCTTAAAGAACGCTATTTCTGTAAAGATCTGTTGGAACAAGTGGTGAGCCAATCCTTCCACCAATGAATTAAAGATTTTAGCATCGCAGTTCCTTGGATCTCTCCACCTTTGTGTTCCACATAGGAGTGGGGTGTAATACTCATTTAATGATGTGGTATTCAATTTGATTATTTGATTTTTTGACTTTGGCTATCTTCTCCACCATCAATTGTTCTAAGCCTAACTCTCTCTTTAATGAGAGATTTCATCATTTATCTTGAGGCATTCTCTAGAACATTAGTTGAGTTTAGCTTTGCATATTGTTATTGCATTTTTGGCTATGTGTGGCATATGGTATTGTTTTTTGTGATTATTTTCAATGATTATTATTGTCATATTAATCAATCTAAAAGAAAAAAACCAAAGTATAATGCCACCATACCTTCTCGTTTTCATCTTTAAGAGATTTGGCAGCCTCAATGCCAGAAGCCGAAGCCATTAGTAAACAAGTCTTCTGTTGGACTTTATTGCAACTTTCTGATATCAATGATGAAAGCTAAAAGAAGTAAATCATGCGATGTCCTTGGAGCGATTCTATATACGTCAGCGCCAAAATAAGTAACAACAGATTCATGAAAACATTAACTTTAGCTTTTACATAGGCTGTTTCAAAACGTGAACAACTGCTCTGCGCCCATTGGTCAAAGCAAGTAGCCAATCAGATGCGTTATAACTATATCCGGTCTCCGTCAACTTCCGCTTATCATTAATACTCTAATGAGTTTCTGATAAAAAAGTGCCCTTTGTATATTATGTATGTCTAATACGGTAAAAATCAACACTTAATAATTTAATTTTCTAGAATTATGCCACAAGTTGTAGATTTAGCCGTTGTCTATACGAGGTCAATACCGAAACAGAGGCTTGTAGCATCAGCCTATCTTTGCCGCCTTGTACTCTTCCTCGATTAGCCTGCCAGTAACATAATGAAAGAAGAGACACTTTTTACGTACCTCAAAGCATAGTACAAAGAAATTGAACATAACATTATGGTTATCTTGACATGTTAAACCAAGATTCCAAGCTAAAAAATACCAGCATGCAAAGATTTGTGAATAGTAAGCATCAATGTTAGATTAAGTGAAGCATCTAAAAGTCTGAAACAGAAAAAGCCATTTTAAGGCAGTGGTGGGTTGAAGATTTTAGTTTAAAGTTAGGGTTAGGGTTTAGGGCCGTTGTTACAGTGGGGTGAGGGGGATGCAACACCCCTCTAGGGAAAAAATTTGCTGGAAAGTCTTTGTACCAAATCTCCATGCTTTTAATTAGAGAGTCATTTCCCTGCGTAGGATAATATTTGATGAAGTCTAGTGAGCCATCAGACAAACTAGTAAACAGGCGGCAGTTCAAAATAGAAAAGTGTTTTCCGCAAAATCACGCTTATTTCGCGTTTATTAAATTCAAAAGGTAAATATGGTGCCTTGTTGATTATCGTGCAGTGCTTTGGATTGCGCTACTTATATTGGAAACCAGCCAAGAGAGAATCTAATTACAAACGAGAACCTCCTCTGCGAAAGAAGCTGCAATCCAATGACTTGGCATCACAATATTAACTAATATTAAAAATATTTACAAATAATGTTGTTTATTCGTTGTCCGAGATCTTGAATTTGAATCCCAGCTGCCTTAAAAGCAGCCATTTTCGACAAATAGGTGAGTTCCGCTTTATGATCAAAAGCAAGCATGAAATGAAAAAAGGTTGGTATTCTAATCAAATATTTATTCCAACCCACTGACCAACAATCACACCCTAAATCAAGCCACGCGGATCTTTGAGCCGCACACGGGTGCAAAATATGGCTGCAGATGATAATCTCCTTCGCATATTATGCAAATGTGGCGGTTTCACTGATTCTTTTAATTTGCTCGCTTACTTAAATGCTAGAGTCTAGAAGAGCTAGCATTTTCCTATATAACTGTGACCTGTATTTAAGGTGCCATTTTTAAAATGCGAGATCACACCTCTGCAAACGGTGAAAGATTGTGGCCACGCTTAATCTATTCTGTTTATCAAAATGGATTCAGCCCTATGTCTAATACAGTAACAACGAGCACACATCACCAGTTTCCCAGGGGGTGCACTCACACAAAATCATCCCAGAAAATTGGTTGAATCGAGATTTCATGGTAGATGCACGGGCTCTTGCTTCAATGAGATTATCGTCCTTGTTATATGGTCTGTAAGTTCGTATGCATAGGCTTAAGTACCAAGCTTTTGTGAATTTTTATATTGAATATAAAAAACAGATTTGATGCAGTGCTGGTAAGCAAGTTCATTGTATAAACCTCTTGCATTGCATAAAAAGTCAGCAGGCTCTACTGTGAAGAATACGTAAGGCTTTGATAGAGAACAGTAAGGCACTGCTTGCAGTTGTAACTATAGAGACAGGATCTTTGAGCATGTAACTATAGAGACAGGAAATTTGAACACCAAGAAAGGCTGAGCGTTTTCCTGAACCCTGTTGGGCGCATGACATAACAAGCATTCTCTGTTCTATGAAGCATAACCGTTAGATATTTATTTAACCAGCTGCTTTGGTTCTTTATCAACCCCCTGCAAAGCGAAGGGGTATAAAGGCAGGAAAGCCTCTCCAGTTCTACTTGGCTGTGAGACAACAATCCAGTTGGTCGTGTCTTGGTAATAAATCTACGAATGAAAGAGCATCATCTACTTGCACACTGTCTTCATCAGTTGCTGAATCAGACTAAATCTCGCCTTGCAATCAGCCAAGAGGTTTTCTCAGAGTTTAAAGAGTGGTTAGTTAGTTTGCAGCAGCTTCCTGATTCACCAAATCAGAGATTTATTGCATCAAAGAGACGTCATATTTCATTGTCATTTATACGTTACAATACGCTATTAGCTATTGGTATTGCCATAAATTGTCTTTAATCACACAAAAATGGCTTCAGAGAAGAACATTTCACTTCTATCCTTAGCAATTCCAGTGGTCATCGTCAATATCATCGAAATCATCCTCCTTCTAACGAGGATGAAGATGCTGTCGAATTTTGAGAAGATGCTGTTCAGTTTAGCTGTCGCTGATCTTCTTGTTGGCTTTGCACAAGGGATCGTTTCGTTTCTAAAAATAGCAGACGTCGACTTCAAAGGAATCAAGTTCAACAGCATCTTTCTGTTCACATTGGCTGCCTCATTCAACCACGTGAATGCCATTACAGTGGATCGATTTCTGGCTGTTTGCTGGCCGATCAAGCATAGACTATGGGTGACCAAAAAAGTTATAATAACATGTGTCATCATTCTCTGGGTTCTCAATGGCTTTATGTTGATTCCGTTATTCGTTGCAGACAGTTTAGATTACATACGACGCATTTTGGCAATACTATCCGTCATCTACGCAGGATTGATGACTTTTATATATTCTTTTATCATATACAAAGCGATCATTTGCCGCCGCAAATCGTTTCAGGGGCAAAGCAGTGTCAATGCAGAGCAAGCAAAGAAAGATTTCCAGCTCGTCATTATATCAGCCTGTATTGTCGTTACATTTATGATCTGCACCATTCCTCTCGCCATCAGTGCTTTTATTTCTGAAGAGCTGCCTTGGCCTGTCAAATTCGTTCTCATTCTCAACTCCTTTTTCAATCCTTTCATCTACTTCTTCTGGAAATTCTCCGAAAGAAGATCGAGGAATCAAAGATCATCCTCATCGTAATCAATGAATCATTGCCAATCATATTCATCACTCTTATCATCAGCTATTTTTTCAAGCATATAACTTATCATCATCATCACTTCATCAATCACAATTTTCGATCACCTAATCGTCTCAATCAATGTTAGATCCTGGAAATATCATCAAAACCATTGCTTTGAACATTAACGTTAATGATACTAATCACTGTTATCATCAACTATCATTGTAATCATCACGCTAATCACAATCATGAATCATCATCATCGTCTCTATCGATGTTAAAATCCTGGCGATATAAGAAATTGCCATCACTTTTAATCACTCAACATTGTGATCACTCTGATCATCAGCCATCATCTTAATCATTAAGCTCAAACATACTAACCAAAACACTTTCTTCACCACTGATAATAATTAAACAGTACCCTAATTATCTCGCATCACAGAAATCACTGTGGCTATAATCATCACGAGCGATCATCATCGACTATACCCTTCATTTACATCTGCAACGTGCTATGGTGTTGCTTTACAATGCCCCTTTCGTCGTACAACGCTACTCTTTTACAGGCGTAATCTTCTTTCCTCCGCACATGTTTTATAGAAGTCATATTTCTTGTTTGCTGTGCATTTGCAAACCATTTACGTTACTGCAGCTGGTTAAGTTTAAGTAGAGAAAGGAGATCGCACATTCAATGAAGGAAGGAGGGACGATTAAGAAAAATAGAAACTCACGTAACAAGCCACGCTTATTTCTTATTGTTATAGAAGCAAGTTTTGCCTTCTATGATTTTTTTGTTCGAAAGGATGATTAAAAATTAATTGAACTATGCCAAAGAATCATTAAAAACTGGATAAGGGCAAGCATAGCCAAAGAGAATCGAAGAAGGATACAAAATAGGGAATCCTCAAAATAAGGGGACAGTTTGAATTCCAGAAAGAATTAACTCTGTGTCGAACAAAATTTTTAATTGTTATCGTTGATTTCAAATTTACAACTTACATCAATAGAGAGTTCTTTGCAAACATTCTTTGATTAAATGATTTAACTGCTTAATTTGTCGAGTTACTTGTAAAAGCTTAAATATTGTTTATAACTGCTGTTTTAATCTCCCTTTTTACTGTTTATACTCTCTTCAAATCAAAACTGTAAAAATGTTATTACATATTCCTTGGATAAACCATTATGTAGACCAGATAAATTCTAAATCAATTAATCAATTGATCAATTGAATAAATCAATCGATCAATCAGTCAATCAATCAATCAGTTAATCAATCATTCAATCAATCAATCAATCAATCAATCAATCAATCAATCAATAAATCAACGAAGCCATAAATCATTCAATCAATCAAACAATCAATAAATTAGTAGATATATCAATCTATCGCTCAATCAAAAAATCAATCGATCGTAGATTCTTTACCTAAGAGCAGCGATCTTAAACATGGAAGGTAGATAGTTTCTCATCTAATGTCTTATCTCAGATTTAACTAGAGCAAATGTCAAATTCCCTTATTTCCAATAATTAAAAGAACAAGGTCAATTTTATAGTTCAAAATAAATGTTAAATCTCTTCCAATGATTCTCCATTTTGCAGTTATCTAAGCTTCCACAGCACAGGAAGTGATGGCGCTTCCTTCAGCCTAATGGCTCAGATTCTTCACCCTTCCTCATCAAACAAAAAAAATGGGGTGTGGCTTTGTAATTTTTATTGTTTTCATTAACCTTTCTCGCGGTTGCAAGTCGTGGAACAGTATTGTTTTCCGAATTCTTCGCATCTTAAATTCGTAGTTATTATTTGTGATAGCTCTAATTCTGATTACTATGCCTTTGCTCGAAATACTTCCAGAAATAGTAGATGAAAGGATTAAACAGCGAACTGCATACAAGTGTCAAATCTGCTCCAAAACTGTTCTTTTTGAGGTAGATTTGTATAATAAATGGAAGATTTGTAGCTAGAAATAACACTGATATAAGAAGGCAGATGAACACAAGACGATGCTCTTTAGCTTGGCGCTGTGAAATGTTCGTAGAATTGCCTAGCTTCTTTCTCCTTTGCACATAAACTTTGTAGATGATGTGTGAATAAACGATGATGACAGTTAAGCATGCAGAAGAAGCAGCATTTTTTAAAAAATGTTTAGAAGATTCAAAATCAACGGCAAATACCATGATAGCTACCAAAGCAATATTTGTGATCCATGTAAATATGATAACAATAGATGTATTTCGATTCGTGATCCATATCTTATGGCGCAGAGGCCAAGTTACAGCAATACTGCGATCAATTGTAAGCCAGTTGACATGAGAGACAGATAGCAAGATTGAAAGCCAAATCGGTGTAGTCCCTTTCTCCTTGAGATTAATCTTCTCGGCCTGGCTCACTGATGATAAGTCCATGATACTGAAGATGAACATGGATATACCAACGCACAAATCGCATATTGATAAACTGAGTAAAAGCTGTTCGTATGGAACGAAACGTTTCCTATGTTTCATTAGCAGGTTTATCTCAGCCAAGTTTGTTATGATTATGATTATTGAGACTATAAGAAGAGCAATATCTTCTTCTGTCGTGTATGCTATTTCCATTTTTCAATACTGTTCAATTGACAATGAACTTCAGCAATGTAATCTGGTTTGCGTTTTGCTTTCTGTAATCGTCTCTTTCTATGCTCAAGATTCTCTCTAACTCACAATCCTTAGTCTGAGACTGCTATTAAATAGACAATAAATACTGGCAGTTGAAAATCAACATCAGTAATTTAACCCGTATTGCTTTTGCTCTCTCTTGTCAAGTTTCACTTTGCGCTAGATTTAAAACATTAATTCGCAGTCACAAATCTAAAGTGCTTGATTGCTTTATATGCAATACGAGTGATTCCAGCTTCTAACAAAGCTGAATCTAATTTCCTTTATGCGCCATTAAAGTCAATCCCACTACACTGAATGTTGAATCCTAACTTGCAATCTTAAATCTAATAATACAAATGTGGTTGACTACCAATCCAACTGATCCCAGTTTCTTGAGGAAATTAATCTCCCGCCCTTCTTGCTCTTTTGAATCTTGTTTTCTGTCTGCCAGATCTCGAATCTTTTGAATCTTAAATCTAATAATACAAATGTGGTTGACTATCAATCTGAATGATTCCAGTTTCTTGCGCAAATTTGCCTGCTTTGTTTTAAGTTCTCTATTATGTGTAATAACTGTCTCTTGGACCTCAAATCTCAATCGTAAATGCTTTAAACTGCCAATCCGAATGACACCTGCTTCTTGCTCTTGCCATCATTGATCCTAGAATGACTTTGGCTCTGTAGAATCCAGTTGTCAATCCAAGTTAGTAGCTAAACCTCAATTTCATCATTAATCATTGAAAACATTTTTCCATGTACAAGTTGGTCGACAAATCCAAGACACTGTACTCGCAGCTGAGATCTTTATTCAAATGTAAAAGGTCTGAATCATGCGCGGACAATTCTAAGTAGAAGCAATTAAATCGGAATCAAATACTCAAGTGCAGATGGTGAACGGGTTTAAATTAAGCAAGTTGTTTTCAGCATAAGCAAATAACAGATTGATCAATTTGAACAATTACATGCATAACATGCATGTCCAAACAACCTTATTCTCGCATTTTGTTCTTAGTTCAAAGATTCAAATGAGAAACAGGCATAGGTGCACTGAGATTTATCAGGTATTACGGGTAAACACCATCCAGGGAACCCTCTTGGAGGGTTATGGAGAGGAGATCTCCAACTAATTTGTAAAATTCCCCGATAGCCGTCACCTTGAACAACATCATCATCATCTTATGCTTTATGTTGGGACAGTGTTTGCACTCCTACCCTGTCATAGCTTGCAACAGGAACTATTTGGCATGGAGGATCCCCTTGCAGGGAAAGGTTTTGGCCTGAAAGAGGACAAGTTTTCAAAGATGCAAGAGCAAGCCTACATTGACCACCCTAAGCATGACCTAATTATGGTATTCCATTTTCCTTCAAAGCCTACTGGCCTACTGTCCAGAGGCTGTAGTTTGTCGCCTTTCGCGTCAAGTTAATAAAAGAACTATGTCGTATGTCAACATCAACCAACAGGAGGTTGCCAAACATTAAACCCGCGTTATAAAAAAGAAAAAAAGAATAATGACAAAAACGTTAACAGAAATATTCAGTTGTGGATCGAAAACAATCTGAGAAGATGCCTTATTCTCATTCTCTGAACAGTGTCGGACAAAGAAGAGCTTTCCAGTGTACTAAACCTTTTCCCTCCATTTCGAGCAAATTGAAAATTTTGCAGAACAAGACAGCAATTAACTGTTTCATTTCCGTTTTAAATCTGATTTATTTCCCTGCAAATCTTTTTTAATTTCCATATTCTTTACTGTAAATAAATTCATTTCGTCAATCGTCAATATAAACATTCGATAATTCAAATATTTTGAAAATTCTAAAATGCCAAACGTTCGTTTTCTCGAACCATAGTCAAAGAAATTTCCATTTCATGCCAGAGTTTGACAAAAAAAGTAAACAACCAATTTTAGGAGATTTAATGAAACTCGGCTGAATAAATTTGTTTTTCAAAACATGCAATAAAGAGCTTCGTTGTATTTTTTAAAACGGGTATTTAATATAATTTTAAAAAAAGTTCTGATGAATCTTCTAATAAAAGCAAGTTTATTTTGACATTTGAGTTTCACAATGAATGCTGATTAAATTACATCAAAAGTGAATTTCGTAAATATAGAACTTCAATTTTTATTGATAAGAAAGTTGAGAAGGATGGTGTTTGTTCCGAAATAATCAACACTTCACATTCTGGCCTCTCGGCATTAATTAATGTGCAAAGTGAAGGACATTGAGACGGAAAAATCAAGCCAAAAAGATCAAGCGTAGAAATTTATTTCCGATGAAAATTGAAGATTTTCGAGAAAAGCTTAATTAACACTCTTCAGACACTTAGGCCGATGGGCATCCAAGTGGTTTGACATAAGTAAAAAGTAATGGGCTGTGATGGATAGTGATTAACAATGATTGATAGGGATTGACAGTGATGGAGAGAGATTGATAGTGATTGACAATGCTTGATAATGATAGGCATTTATCGACAGTGATTGACATATTTGACAATAATGTTGAGAATTGACAGTGATGTACTGTGATTGGAAGTTATTGAGAGTGATGAAGAGTGATTGACAATAAAGGATAGTGGTTGACAGTGATAGAGAGTGATTGATAGTGATTGACAATAAACAGTGATCGGCTATGATCGACAGTGATCAACAATGCTCCACAGTGATAGCCAGTGATTGATAGCGATCGGCAGTGATGGAGAATGACTTTATCGCGCTTAGCGAAGACAAGCCAAAACTCATGAAAAATAGGAATAACGGTTGGATCTTTTACGAAAGAAAGCCAATATTATTTGGGCAATAATGAGGAGCAGCTGGTATTTTTAATCATGTCAGGTCTCTCAATACTCCCGTACGTTTTTGCGCTAATTATTAGAATAAGGGCGGCAGTTAATTAAGAATGCATTGTTATATATTGTTTGAAAAACTATAATGCAGAAATTAAATGCTTATTTGCAGTGCTCGTTGAAAACATCTTGCATATAGACTTGGGTAGGTTGAATCTCTGAAAGCACAAGACAGATCTTACACGGCCTAATCTTGCAAATATGATAGATCAAGTTAAAGCAATAACTTTTATAATCGTCTCATCCATGGTTATTATCGTCAATGTAATTGAGATATGCATATTAGTACGGAAGCGAAGACACCTGACCAATTATGAAAGACTGTTGTTGAGTCTTTCTGCAGCAGATTTCTTAGTTGGACTGACGTTTCTTGTTTCTCAAGCTGTTAGATTTGAAAAAATAAATCAAAATATTGTAGGATGGGTAGTATTCTGGTACTCAATCACGACATCATTATTTCACATTGTCTTGTTGACAATAGACAGGGCGATTGCTGTTGTGTACCCATTGAAACATCGAATGTGGATCACTACCAAGTTCATGAAGATCAGCATCGGTGCGATATGGCTCTCAAGTCTTGCTATTTTAACAATTTTGACATTCAATACAACGAGACAGATCAGCAAGACTGTTTTAGGATACCTGATAAACATGACAATCTGGATTTTGGTTATAGTATACAGTGTTATCATATACAAAGCCGTAATCAAACGCCATCGAAGCAGACAAATTAATTCTAGTGCGTCATCTTTCTCAAGGCGAGATCTAAACCTTGTTATAATCTCTATACTGATAGCAGCTACTTTCACAGCTTTTACGATGCCGTTTGCCATCAAGTCAATGACACATCAAAGAGAGTCATTCGTCGACACGCTCATCATTGTCCTTAATTCATTTACAAACCCAACCATATATTTCTTTTGGACGTTTCTACAAAGGTGCACAAAACCAACTCGCGTCAATACAAACGCGGCGAACGCGGAAAGCCTTGATACAAAGATGTAGAAAAAACTGGGCACATAGTGAAGAGATCGCTCCATTTATTAAAAAGAAGATGAAAAGAATATTGATTCCCAAAGGCATACATAAGTTGGACACTTGTCTGCACGTTTTTGCTCGCTTGCTCGTTATTTGGACGCGTTCTTACTTCTGCTCACTTTCTTCTATGCACTCATGCTTATTCCTTGCTGTCTTGATCGCTAACTTGCCTACATACATGCTTACTCCTTTCATGCTTACACTGCTTAATTTTAAATGCGCTTACCTATCTTCACAAACCAATGTATTTCTGATTCAAATTTAGCTGCTTGTGCCTTCTTTAACGTTTCATATGCTACAATGCAATGGAATATGATTAGATTTTCATGACCTAAAAATTCCATCAAGGATCATTGTGAATAAATACGTTGTATCTTATTAAATCTAATTTAAAATAATTAAATTTCCAACCAGACTTTATGATTTATGCTCTTACAGTAACTAGAAGCAAATAGCATAGACATTAATACATTTGAAATTTATTCGAAATTCATATCGGCTTTTGGTAGCAAATCCGACACTCAATTGTTGTATAGGAGCTGTGCCAGGCGAAGAAATGAAAAACAACATAATAAGCATGATAAGTAATGCTTTCATGTTATCCTACATTTTGAAATCTTCGTCAATGGACAATTACTAAATATGTAGGAAAAATGGATTTATCGGAAGATTTAGCGATGAGCAGCGCAGAATAGGAAGGAATTGAAAGTATGATAAGGACGAAAAAATAGTTTTTCCTGTATATGATAAATATATGATAAAATATATGATAAAATTATCATAAATTTCAATAATTTTTGAGGAATATAAGACTATAATAATCACCCTTTTTGATGTAAGTTAGAATTATCTTGATCTCCTCGCTTCAAAGGAAAAATATATCATAATTTATATTGATAATAATTCTGGATGCTGTTTATAGTCAACTAAATTAAAGTATCTTATTTACGAACATATTTATAAAATATATCTAAACACGTATTTACAAATTAGATTCCGTTTTGCTTTGATTTGCTGCACTTCTTTCTCTGGATAAGCCATATTCTCTGAGAAGGTTGGCATCCAATCTCTGTCCTTTGTTGTTCTCAGCCTTGCTATTTGTAATATTCCAATTACTTATTTAGTTGTAAAAATCCTCAAATTTCAGAAGACTGCCAGAACGAGTAAAGCATAGATTCTTCAAGCATTTTGCTGCGGCAAACAGGATTTCATCAAGATGGAATTTCTGACAAAAGTCAAATGAAGGATGAGAAATTATGTAGAAAAACGATTTTCCTATACCTTTGGTTGAATGGAGATAAATATGTGTATTTCAATCTTGTTAAGCATCTAAAAAAAATCAAATAATGCGATTTCTTATAATTTCAGATGCAAATGACAGGCTCATTCAATTTGAGCAACATGGGGTGAGGTAGGAATGCCCCATGATCCGGTCCCCATTAGATTCTTCTGCACAGATTTTGTTGCATGTCAGCTACAAGCGATTATTGTCTCCCAGCACTAAAGCTTATGGTTAACTTCAGAAATTTCTGTTACTTCGAACATTTGCTATCTCGAACTATGTTTTCTATCACCCAGCACTTGATTTTAGCATTAACGTATGAAGAACTGTTCTCTTTATCGAATGCTCGAAATTTCGAACTTTAACAGTTCCAATCGATCAGGTCTCTTCAAAGCCTATTTGAACATTGCATCTCCATGTCATAGCCATATCTCTTAGCCATAAAACAAGGGAACCAACAATAATAAACGTACCTCAATGCAGTGAGAATTTGCTTGGGTTCTTTAGTTTGTTGAACAACTTTCTCTAGCCCAGCAACGGCAACCTTCTTGTTACCGTCCTGGTAGAAATAATAAATGGAGCAATTGGCATCTGGTTAGTAATTTGAAGGTCGACATTATAGAGGTTAAAGAAAGATGCAACAAGTAAAAGGCTAATAATTTGTTGCCTTGCATAATTACTTCTTGACCCTCTGTTTCAAGGACCTTTGTACGTTTCGGGATGGCATTACTAAATATAAACATATTTGACAAAGAAGAGTTACATATATGAAGTAAGTCAAAGAAGGGTCAAACATAAGAATTAAAAACAAATTGGAATATAACACTATTAGTCCTCATTGCTGCTTATATCTAGGTGTACTTGGGCCAACTCTCTCTGTCTGTCTTCGGGTAAGAAAGACTGCAAGAGAAGAAAGCTTAATTAATAGAATAAGGAAGGAAGAAAGTAAGGTATTTCGTTTTGTCATTCCTTTTCCGTCTTTGTATCCTCCACACCTTCCTTTTCTCATTCTGTCTTTTCCAGTCCAGCAAAGAAGAAGAGACTTTAGGCAAGTCTAAGAACTAGGCCTTAAGCTAAAAAAGATGACCTTGTATCCAAATCCGAAAGCCAAAATACTAAGTAGCTAATCTGCAAACTATACCACGACTGATGACTAACCTGAAATGCCATCTGAGCTGCCAAACAGATGAATCCAAGGACCAAACTAGAATCTGGTTCTTGCAAAGCAAGCTCACTAAGTTTCTCAATGCAACTAATTGCTAGAGGCAAAAAACGCAGAGAACTACAATAAGTAAAGTGTCAGAAGGTGCAGAATTTTGTTGATAGAAGTCTTGACTAGATAACTATAGCTCGTCTAGCAACTTCAACTAACAATACTGATCACAATATTTATGCCTAGCCTCTCCAGTTGATAGGAAAGCTTCTTAAAGATCGTGGTGTAGGCATTTACTAGTATCTTAGTTCTAACGAGTCTTCATATGACCAAATAGTCCTTTTCTTGAACGGCATTGCTTGCTGCAGTATCCATAATCACATGTAGCATCGTTAGTGTTCAAGTATGTTAAACCTTTCACCCCCGGATTGGTCATATGGCCCAATGACAAACCTTGCAAAAGATAATTTTTCAGGGGGTAAAGTGCAAAATGTTGTTAATTTTCTGATGGCAGTTTTCTACAAAAGTTTATGCCTTCACCTAATGTATTTGACTACGCTATCCCCTGAAATCGTAGATTTATATGGGTATTAACAGTTAAATGAAAATAAATCCGGGTGCGAAAGGGTTGAACGCTGCTTTGTCTTTTTCTACTATCTTCCTATCTTTGTGCAAAGGTTTTATCATATCACTTTGCTCCCATGGTCACGCCTGATAGCCAAGATGAGCGTTGCGTGAAGAGAAATCAATAGCTTGAAAGCTGCTGCAAATTAGCACATATCAAAATAATCCTATTAAATCAAAATTATATTTGATCAAATGAACATACCCTTGTCATCATCAGCACTTGCAAGACAAATTTTGAAATGAATGAAGCTGATTTGTACACAATCTCCTTCTAGTTTATAAGCTCCTTCGACTGCCTCAAGAGCCTAGAGAAAACGATACAAACATGAAATGCGTACAATATCAACACCACAATTGACTCTATTGACTTCATAGCAAAAACTCTAAATGACGGAATGGAAATTTAAAGCGAACTGGTAGCCAGAACCATATTATTCCTCATTTCACACTGTACATCAAACTAGAGAGCCTTTAACCTATTATAAAAAAACCCTCAGAACCTTGTAAGTTAACAATTTTCGACACAGAAGCTAGATCTTTTCAATGACCAATAAATGTTAAATGCCCACTTGCCTAAGTATCTTTTACTCTTTCCCAAGTATCTGTCACTATACCCCCGTGCGTGTGGATTCTCTCTGTGAATCTAAATATCGAGTCCCATGTAATACATGCGCATATTTCAATTTTCAGGGGGTAAGCGATTAGATTTTGACAGGCCAAATCTGCAAAGGTCAAATCAGCATTTAACCGTACTCACTCGTGCATACTGTTTCATACCCAACAAGCAGGCCGCTCTGTTTCTCTAGGAAAAAATGGAGCCATTTTAAGCATGCAATAACGTCGATGATAACTCTCTATATAACATGTTTTCTTCGTTGTGTCTTTAGCCCTTCAGAAGGGCTGTGGGCATTCTCTAACCTTTAAAAATCTCGATTCCTGTCCATGAAGGGGATTAAAAGATAGAAAGCTTGCTGTATGCAGGATTCTTATAACACATCACATTAATTATTCGGCAGATAATTTCCATAATATCTATACCTGTAGCTTTGCTATGTCATTGTTGTCATCAGCATTGCTGGTAAAGCAATCTAGTGATATGGTGTACCAAGCCAGTGCATCGTCGAATGAATCGGTCTGCAAGTGAATTATGCTAAATGAGTATTGAAAACATTCTTGGTACCGTCAAATCTCACGAGTTTTTAATACCAAATCTACATTGTAATAGGAGGGGATTTGTTCATGGACGATCGAGATTGGTTGTTTGGTCTTAGTTAAACTTCTTTCTGATATTTGCTTCGACCTTTTTTGTTTTGACATCATTAATAAAAAAAACATCTTCAGTTTCAGTTTAAGGTTATATTTAAAATTCCATACATGAAATTCTAATATAAAATTAATATAGATACTAATACAATTTACAAATATTTAAACATTGAGGGAAAAAAAGAGAGAAAAAAACATGCTTCATTTCGCTGTGACGGAGGATTTCGCTTTTTCAAGGGAATGCTGAAACGATAGTCAGTCTAGGTCAACCTGTCAAAAACCGCAAATAAATGGCTGAACTATAAGAATGAAAAAGATAAAGAAAAATATGAGCAAGATCGCTACCCTAGAACAAGGAAAACTACATCAAACTTGATAGAATAGGACAAATACCTCGAATAAATGTGCAGCTTGTGCCCAAATCAAAACGTGAAATTTCTTTACCACACTAGCATCTGACTGTGGTAGCTGTTTCACGCCTATAATATCAGTAAAATATAGAAATAAGAGACTTACCAAGTGGTGAAAGACAAAAATTGTTTTAGCTTTTTTTAGGTGAACTTACCAGAGATTAAACCAGAGTTTAGCATGTCTTTCGCGGCCTGGTTTTGATTTCCTTCAAGCAAATACTCCTGCAAAAAGGAAGTATTTAATAATTTTTCCATACACACTTTAACTATCCTCCTTTCATGAGAGAGGTGAGCTGGCATCGAATGGAGCAAATTAAACGCTAAGCTGTGTAAAGGCATGTTATGTTATGTTATGTTATGTTATGTTGTATTGCGGCAACAGAAAGTTATTCAGTTTGGTAAAGTTCACAGAATATCACATACCATATACTCTATCTGCAATTTCGTAACTTGATGTGGTTTTTGGAACCTCTTTGTTAGCAACTCAAATGCCTTTATGATAACTGTGTTACTGTGAAAAATAATTTGATACAAGTAGTTTCATGGTTTGTTTGATCAGAAGAAATAATTATGGGCGTATGGTCACCGCCTGAGTGAAAACAACAATGAATGCTTGGATGCAGTCAAATCACACTTTCCCTTCTTTTCTAACTGATCTAAACAGTTTATATATAACTTAAGGAAAAATAACCCATTGCAACGCTTCTATTTTCATAAAGGCTAGCAAACCTTCTCGCCTGTGGCTTCAATCGAAACCTTGCTTAGGATTTGTACCATATCCAAAGTGATATTAGATAGGGCAGTCAAATGCTAAGTCCATCTTTTAGCAAATAAAACATATCTTGGATAGCATTAAAGAAGGCTTACCATTTATGTTGCGCTAAAAGTTTAAAGATTTGAATCCCAAGATCAATTTTCAAATCAGGATGGCGTATACAATCTTCTAGAACTAAAAAAAATTTATTTCAAAAGCAAGATATAAATTGAATTATTTTCATTACACTTCATTATACTGCTTTTCTTTTTATTACTGCAAATTGCACAGGACTTTTAGATCTATATGAGACTACCAGAAAACGAACAAGAAACAGAGAGCTATTGAGAGTAGTATCAATTGCTATTCACATCTGTATCAACACTTTCAGATGCCCACCTGATAATTGTTGGCTTTCATTGTCGCCATCGATTTGCGAAATTATTTTCAATTTCAAATAAAGGCTCCTTGGGTTTGATTCCTCCTGCAAAGGAAGGAGTGAAAAGGTGACAGTTCATGGCATCAACAACTTATGTATAATTACAAAAAAATGACAAATTAAGGGGACAACGCAGAGTGATATCTTCAGACAATGTGTAAATCATATATCAGTTGCACGCAAGTTTTCTTTTCGTTTTTATGTGTCCCTGCCACTTTGCGTTGCTCCTTGCATTTTTTATTTGCAACCATCATCGCAAAAATCCCTCAAGGATCCCGTAGGGGGCCTGTTGTATTCTTCTCTGCCTAACATGTTACAAATGTAAAATGAATAGGTAGGCAGGAGTGGGGTATCAAAGAAAGCTTTAAACATAATGGTATACCAATAAATTATATACATACCGAAAGAGACAGATCTAAAAGAAAGAAAAGAAAAGTCACTTAGGAAACTGCATCAACATTATCCAATTACGAATCAAGACCGAACAATTAAAGATGCAGGTGAATTATTTTTTATTCTTCCCTCTTCGTAACAGCCAATAATTTTCATATGGAACTGTAAACGGAGCTCTCTTTAGTTTACTTATTACAGACGTTTACATATCCCTATATAAACCTTGCTGTGTATGCAAATAACATATTGAAAAGTGAGTGAAGATTTTCCACTCTGCATCAAGTAAAGATGACCAAAGAGAAGGTAATACAACACATGAGCACCATTCTAAATCATAGATTTATGGAACATCACAAAGCAGTAGGAAAACGAAGCAAATACAACAATATCTCGATTATATTTTGTTGCTAGCATTTTGAATCAGCATACAGGGCTTCCTCAGAGTAGTGTTTAAAAATCATATATATTAAAATGTATGTCAGATTGGCTTCAGATTAAAATGCACTTACCAACGGAGTTCAAAGCAAGCATAAGATTCTCTTTGCCACCGATTTCAAGGTAAGCCTTGGCTATAAGTCGCAAGCAAGTTGCCTAGAAAGAGGGGGCATCTGTTTTAAAGCTCAATTTGCAAAATTAGTAAACGTGCAAAGGATGAGACCCAGATAAGAACGGGAAGGAGCTATCAATGTAGCCGCTCGCTATTAAATGGCACACTTTCTGAGCATGTATTTATCCGTTCTACGATTTATCCATTCTATACGTGCTCAAGAGCATCCACGAGTGTTAATATCAATATGTCCTAAACTTTTATCTTCCTTTTTTCGAATTACCTTTGATAAATATATTCCAGGTTGTCCTCTTTCAATCAACATTTATTTGATTTAAGTTCATTCCATGAAGCCTTAGCATTTTTCTGTTGAACCGCATTTCTAATTTGTTTTAGAAATCCTTAAAATATTGATAGAGAAATATTAAAAGTTAGCATATTGATGTGTGAAAATAGAATACCTGCGTTTTTGAACTCGAAGCTGCTTGGCCATCAGAACCTTTTCCAATTTCATAGCTCTCCCTACAAATCATTCACAATGATTTCAACACTCTGTTTTCCATTAAAATATCTCTAATTTGAGATATAAGCATCTACATTAATTCCCAGAGAGGAGGGTAAAATGACTGGAGTGCAGCAAGTGAAAAACGTTACCGCTTTTGGGTGACATGAGCATTATTTTTAGACCATCCAACATATCTTTACTTCAGCACTTTGCAGTTCAAATCTTACCATCAATTGCAATTTCTTCTTTGAGTAAGTTTGCAGTTTCATGGAAAGTGAAGAGTGTTTGTCAATAATCATGTGTGAATTGAGTAGCATTAGTCATCTTATTTCATTTTAAAATGTGTAACTAGATACACCAGCTTCTTAAAATATTAAATATAAAATAATCAGTTCAAACAACAAGTAGGATCAGATACCTTAACCAAGAGATGCTTTTCTCAAAAGAACCCTTCTGGAAACTTTCAACACCAAAATTATAACAGAAAGTTGCCACCAGTGAACACTAAATAGAAGAGGGACATGGGATGTAATATGTAAGAAATGATTTCGATAAATACTTAAGCTTATATTGCTAAGATTGATTTATTGATATATTTTTATTTATTCACACAGAGTTTATACATTCAGTTATAAAGGTAAAAAAAACTGACTTACAAGGTATGTAGTGAAAATGAAACAGCAAAAAATAAAAGTATGCATGACACACAGACTACCTGTTTTGAGTATTTTTCCAGTAGAGATTTTGCTTTTCCAATGAACTGCTTGGCAGAGTCATCATCACCTAGTGTGAATGCCTAAAAGCAATAACAACAGCATTAATATAACTGTAAGCTTTCTAATCATGAGTTACTTTAAGGTTTAATTTGAAGCCCAAATAGCCATATCAAGGGCAGTTTCTAGAAAGCTTTTATGAGCAGGGTATCTCACAATACCACTCCTGTTGTATAGAAAAGCAGTTTGCACATAATATCTTAGTATCAAGTTTTGTTCAGTGGCAGAAGGATGATGCAGAATGACTAAAGAATACAAACTATTCTATCCGACACAAACTCTGAATCGTTCTCTGAGTAACATACATAAAAACACATCCTCATTATTGTTCTAAAAACCTTCCCAAATTTTTTAAATCTTCAAAATCAATCATGATATTAAATTTCTAAAAAACATTAAATCTTAAGAAAAGAAATAGCGTACCACTTCTGCTCTGTATGCGTACAATTTGAGCATTGTCAGTTCACATTCTTGCATTTGTTGTTCATCCTTCACCGTAGCTTGATCATTTGTGAGTTTAGAGTTTCTAATCAACTCTATCTTTGCCCAGCACTAATGCAGAATAGAATTGTGTTAATTGCTTGATTGTTTGTTAGATGTGGGCCATGCAGAAATGACCATAGCTAGGTCTTTTCTCTTGGGGGGGGATGGGGGGGGGGTTTCTAGATAAATTTTCTGACAAAATGAGCATATAATTCTCAATTTACCAACAAGTAAGAAACACATGCAGACAAATTAACACTTCATGGCAAATTATGTTTTTTAAAACCATTTTATGCCTAGGATCTTTCACAATCTCTCTGTTCAATGTATCCACAGCCTTGCATGCAGAGTAGTGAATGAGCAGTGTAATAATATTAGAAATTATTGACAAAAAAATTGGTTTATTCTTGCCTCAGATGCTAGTTTGAAACAATCTTCTGCCATTTTTGGATTCTTACAATCTAAAAGAAATTTAAAATTACTTTACACATTGACAGAGGGGGGAATGGTCAATTAAGACTTTTAATAACAAAATAAATTAAATTAACAAGTTTATAAGAAAAATTAATACCAAGCCAAGCTTTTCCAGTCTTAAGAGCAAGCTGAAATAAAAAATGAAATATAAGAAAGATAGTTTATGTTTTGGACACTAACATCAGGTATCATAGTGTAGAAATATTAATATAAAATTAACAGCAATTGTTTATCAAAGTTTAAAACGTTTGCTGGCAAAATAGATATCAATTAGCCTGTACTCACTGGGAGTTTTCTTCTCCATGAAGATTCTGTCATTTCTGAAGAACTGGCTAGAAATGTCAAGTGACATGCAACATGTCTTGCTGAAATAAAACAATATCAAATTTTGAGATCAGATAAGAAACCAAATGAGATAAAGAAGAGCTTTTTAACACGCTAAACTATCAGAACGTGGTCATTGAGGCACTTTCGTGTGAGAAACTAAAACTGACAAGGGGCTTGTTTTCTAGTGTACCATTTTTTGACCATGGCTAAACCTGAACTATTTTTCCCTTTGTTTTGCAAGTTTACAAACAGTTTTCTGCAAAATATCAAATAAATAAGATTATTATATTGTTTAGTACAGATGTTTAAAGTGCCTTTTCAAAATCAAGGGCTTTTATTTCATGACATTACCTTTAGCGTTGATAATGTTGTTTGTTTTTTTACCACTTCTTAGTGCTACAGACATGTTCCATAATGTGATAGCACATGAGTTTATTTTTGCCAGATTAATGTTTTCTTTGCTTTTATCAAAAACTGTATTCTGGAAGTCTCTAAGAATGCCCATAAGATCTTGAGTAATTTTCTCAGTTTCAACTTCATTTCTGTTCTCGCTAAAGCTGTTAATCAACCCTGTAATTATTAAATAATAGCAAATTAATACCAACAGATTGACTTTTCAAAATACTCCCAAAAATTTACAATACGTCGTATATGTTATGGAACTGCTCCACTTACAAACTACTTAGCAATACTTGAGTATCAATAATAGTAAAGCAAACAAAAATATCAGGAATATGGGGTAGATATCTATCGCTTCAAAACTGTACAGACAAAGTTATTCAGTGATATTTGAAGCACTATTTCTTTCATATTGACTTTTGCTTTTAATCAGTTTATATACCTTTTAATTTTATCACCAGCTCTTCTAGCCTGGACATCTTAATACCTGTTTTTAATTCACTATTTATTAATTGTGTTTATATTCCTTTCTCTTTCAAATCTTTTATTGCAGTGCGCCATTTTGCTGACGTAAATACAAATATTCCCGCCACTTTTGAAGCCTCTTTTTGAGCTCAATGTAAACAATAATTTTACGAACCAGAGGCTGCTTACCCTTGTGCCACTGCGCAGGTGCTGTTTTTCCCGCCAGCACGAGTGAGGCCAATATGGCGAAAAGAAAAGCGCCCAGTTCAACAAATGAGGACAATAATATTGAAGATGACGCTACAAGACCAAAGATCAAGCGCACACGTAGCTCAGGAAGAGTTAATAATTCTTCTGAAAGTCAGTTGGAGTCTTCTGCCAGCCAGGGGGACTCAGAAATAACTGGGATGGATGGCGAGACGGAAGGGGGTTCATCATTTGACTGCTCACAAATGCCTGATTTCCATGTGCAGGTATTGGGTCTTTTAGATCAATTCCCCTTTTAGAATAGAAATGATTATTAAAATGGTAATTATTTCTATGTTTTTTATTACGCTAATGTTTAAAAGTTGGGTGGGCGTTGATGATATGATTGATCAATGATGATCAATGATTAAAGATTAGTGATCGATCATTAACTCTGACAATAAGGTAAGGAGATTCCTGATCGGGATAAAACTCTGTCCATTGGATGAATGTAAACTGTGTGGGCTAATTTTGAGCTTGCAAAATGATATATCTTATTTTGATCATTTCATTAAGCCCCAGTCTGCATAGTGTGGCAACAGGCAACTGCATGCACAAGATAATTTGCAGCAGATCGAAGTGCACCCCAAAAATTAGGCCTTGCATGCCTGCATGAGGAAAGCTGCATGGTGCACCCGAGAGAAGGTTCTTGCACGCCATGCACCCCTGAATTTTCCTTGCAGTTGAGGTGAGATCTGGTCAAGTTCTGCCATGCTCTGCAGACTGGATTAAGCTTTTCTTGAATTCCACATTGTGATCTAAACCTACATGCAAATAATCAAAATAAAGAAGCCAGCAATTTAATTTGTTAGTCTAGGAACAGTTTCTGGCAGCTATCAGCCAGGGGGTGTGCTACAATGATTTCTCCAGAGTATCAATTCAGCTCAGGAGAATGAACAGCTTTTTTGGCTAAACAGCTTTAAGGAGAAATGTCCCAATTGTGGTCCTGGACCCCTCGATCCTGGGTTCATAGTTTCGTACACTTGCAACTTAATCATTCTTCGATACAATTGTCTATATGTAGAGACTATGAACTGAAATACCACATATCACAAATTATAGAGTATGAAACTAAACATGAATTAAACAAAAGATTGCTAGAGGAGGAAAACTCATAAACTTGTTGCCTAGCTGCAGGAGCATCCTCTTTCTCGTAATGTTTCAAATCGATTGCTTAAATACACCAAATTATATAATTCTTATTTTTTTGTTTGCAGAGTGAAGCAGAAGTTGGTATAATTGAAAAAGTGACATTACAAAATTTCATGTGCCACAAATACCTGGATGTGAATTTTGGACCAAATGTGAATTTTATCATTGGGAAAAATGGAAGTATGTTTTAAGATGGTCTCAAAATTGTTGAGCAAAGTTGGGCAAAAATCAACGAAAACCAATCAAAATTTCGTTAGCAAGTAGAATTGAATTTTGTGATTAAACAATTGCCATTTGAGAGGGAAAATGAAGATTATTAAATAAGAGTATGAGACCTCAGATAATAGCCATAAGACAGAAAGAAATAGCATCTTCTTGGTTAACAATTTAGGAATGGAGGCAAAAAGAAATCACAATGATTGTCATCACTTGCCTCATTCTCCGCTTCAATAAATTGAAATAAACAATGATTCTAATCGCTTGCCTTATCATCTGCTTCATAACCAAACTGCGCTTTCCAACCAATTGTCCAATTTAGGAATCTATCTATATTAAAACAAATCCTGGTTTATATGGAAAGAGAGCTTTGTTATTGCACTTACACATATCATTAAGGAGCAGAAGTAAATGTACCTAATTGACCAAGACAAGTAGCAAATCTTATATGTTACTCCTTTTCATTAAGGATTATTTTATAAGCTTAATAAACTTCTGATGTTTGTCCTCCCTTTGTTATAGGTGGAAAGTCAGCGATTATGACTGGACTGATAGTTGGTCTTGGAGGAAAAGCAGCAACGACAAGCAGAGGAAGTTCTTTGAAAGGTTTTATAAAGGATGATTGCCAGTAAGCTTTTGTTTCATTTTATCTTTCTTTAGTTTAGGTTATCTCACAAATACACCTAACCATTCATCTCAGTCTTAGGAAATTGTTTGGCTTAAAGGTATCTAAACATGTAGATTGAATGTTATGTTATTAATTTTATTTAATGGCCTGGGGGTAGACATCTTTGACTTGGCCTAGAGTTCAATCTTTTCTTGAGGCTGCAAAAAGAAATATTTTTTACTTAAGCCCTGCAAGAAGTACTTAATAATTCTCAATAATATCAAAGATCGAATTTATTTTAAGGAGCCAACTGTGAAAGGCACATTTTTTCACTGTCTCTACTCAGGTGTAGAGTTTAAAAGAGTCATTATTGTTACAGTTCTGCGGTGATAATAGTGAAGTTGAGAAACAGAGGGTTAGATGCATACATGCCAGAAGAATATGGGAATTCAATTATAATTGAAAGGAGAATCACCCAAGATGGATCTGGCTCATATAAGCTCAAATCACATGAGGGTGAGTGAGTTTGTGATTCTTCTACCCCTTCAAAATGAAACATAAGTCCTATATTTTGCTATTATCACAAGCTATTTTTCTCTCCCCCAGTAGTGGCCCTGACCTCTGCAAAAATTGGGGAGCAGGGTAGAGGTGATGGTAAGGGTTTGACCATACCCTTCAGATTGGAAAATACCCTTTTGAACACAATGATACAATTTAAGTAATTTAAGAAAGGTAAAATCTTTTTATGATCAACTTGCAAGACAGTTTATGTCTGAGAAAGGAGACTAATTGAGAGCCTACCCTTACCCCTCGCCTAAATTTTTGACGAGTCTACCACTGTCCTCCCCCCAATATTCCATTCACTTTCTGCAGTCTGTCAATCTTTTTTCCGTAGGAAAAGTAATATCTGTCAAGAAAGAGGATCTTATTACTATTCTTGACCAATTTAATATTCAAGTAAGTGATAGATGCATCAGCACAATCTGTTGATTTATTGCATTTGTTTTCAGTTATGTCACATGATTTACTGTAAGTATCAATAAAAATAGTCCTAAAATCCATCTTTGTGGCACCCCAATAATACAAGCTCCTTCAGAAGTTTGTTATTTATTCTGTTGATAAAAATCTCTGCACATCAACTTCAACATTAAAGATTGCTGAGATGATTTCAACATAGACTGTAAAAGGTTTCCAAGTTTGGCTGTTTCAGGATATTGTCTATGTAAGATGGTGTTTCTTCTATATTTCATGTTTAAACATATCTTCTAGATTGATAACCCAGTTTCTATTCTGAACCAAGACACGAGCAGATGTTTTCTAAATTCCTCTGATCCTAAAGACAAATACAAGGTAAGTTGTTCATTATTTGTTTTGAAATATGTAGTCTGCACCAGTTAATATAACTGCAATCAGCTGCAAAAAGCAAAGCAGGTACTTTTGTCCAGCATTTTTCAGAATACAAGACCTTAAAGTATGAACATAACAGGAGTGGCACCAGGATTTGCTCGATGGGAGGGCTAGGTTCCCCATCAAAGGGTCTATGTAACAAAACAGAGGATATCTTTCTGAGCAAAAGGACACAGTATTCTTTTAAAAATTCTCGGGCAGGAAGATGTTTCTCCTCTTGTGGGATTGATGCTCAGCACAGCATTCATTTTTTTCATTAATCAACACTTGAATAGGTTTTTTTTTAAAGTCTATTTTCTGTCTTTTTTATTATTGATGTGTTTTATCATTGTAGAGATTTGCTTGCAAAAGTGATTTCATTCTAGTTTTAAAAATATATCTTATTTATTTCTAGTTTTTTCTGAAAGCGACTCAACTTGAACAGATGAGTAATCATTATCAGATTATATTGGAGCAAAAGCAAAATATAAAAGACATCCTTGATAAGAAAAAAGAAGTAAGACCAACATATCTTCAAGATTTTACGATTTCAAACAATGTTACGAAATTGAGACATCCGATAAAAAATGCAGCTTCAATATGATTTTAAGGATGAAAGCCACGCCGAGCCATATTTGACAGATGAATAAGAAGAGTCAGAAAAAAGACATTTCTTTTATTTCATTTCATTTTGACACATCCATACTGACCTGTTTTAGAAATACATCTTATTTATCTCTCAAATGTGGCTCGTCATGGCTTTCATCCTTAAATGTTACGAAAATATGTATGCATTCTGGCAATTCTGTCAACTCTATGACTTCTTTAAAGCTAACAATATATTGGAGATGTATTTAATACAGAATGATTGAAGTAGCATTAGAATTGTTGAAGAGTATTTTTGAGGAAATTTTGCTGCATCTAGAAACTAAATTCAGCATCCCGTAGAAATCAAGGTGTAAGAAGAGTGTTTTTTAAGCCATTTTTGCAGAGGTCCTACGTAGCACTTTTATTTTCACTTTGATTCAGCACCTTTTCAGATAAGATTATTTCATCTTTTTCCTGAAAAAAACATTGTTTTGTTTCAGATTTTGCCAGATATGGAAACTCATGTTAAAGAACTGGAAGAAAAATACAAAGATATTGCACAACTGGAGGAAATAAGAGAGAAAGTAAAATTGCTGAAAAAAGAACTTGTTTGGGCCCATGTGAGAGACAAAAGAAATGTAAGTGTCTGTATTAAATGTTACAGCGGAAGTCCTGTATGAACGTTTGCTACATTATCAAAGGGTGCTGTCATGTGCTGTCTTGTCCTGTTTTATGACCCTATATAGATATGCATTGTTCATGCAAAGAACATCTTAGTCATCAAGTTTTCGCAGCCAGCACTTGGTTTGTTGTCTATAACTACAACTAGTAAAGTAGATAGCGAATTAGCCGGCTGCCTACCGGATTCATGAGGAATACGTGTGATGATGTATATAACTAAAAGAGATAAGGAACAACGCAAAATGGCAGGGATAATGACAAAATGATAACTTATTTATATATATTATATTACTAATATTTCACCCCGGCAGTTAGGGTGCTTCATAGTATGGTATAAAATAAATCCTTACCTCCCATCCTGCTTTGCAAGATGGGCAAAGGCACTGAATAGGATTGGATAAAAAGAACATGATAACCTGTAATTGGACGAAATGAATGGAAGACTCGCAGACTGGCAATATTCTTGTAGTAAGACTATTTGTTGACCAGCAGCTACTTAAGTCGATGAAAAGTTGTTAATAGCAGTGCCTCTACATACGAAGTTAATCCCACTTATTGAATACTCAAATAGATACATGTTAGGGTAATATTTTGCACTTTTTTTACAGGGATTAGAAGAAGCTAAAAGCAATGTTATAAAACAGGAATCAAGATTACCTAGAATTGATGCAAAAATTGAAGAGCGAAAGGTAGGGGTGATTTTTTTGCAATTTGAAGATAGATTGATTGAACTCCAATAATTTTGGACTGAATAATTTTGTTCTTGTTTCTAAACAATGATTTTACAAGTTCTCGTTAAATTATTAAGGTATTGCTTCAAGATCTGCAGAAGCAACATTCGGATAAAGAACTTGAGATCAAGGAACACGTGGACGGTGCTAATGAATTGACTGAAAGTAAACGAGAATCGAATAAAGTTTTGAAGAAGATGAAACAGGATTTAAGACTTGATCAGGTAAACAATAATTCGATGTTAATTATGCTGTTTTGTTTGATTTTTTTGCCCCAAATCAACTTTCCCGTGGCCTTAATAATGGTAATTCTCAAATATTTTTACAGGATGGCCATATATATACTGCTATTGTATATATGCGCAGAGGGGCGTAGTGTAGCGTCCCTTGGCGAAGGGTCCCGTTGATTGGCGAAACAACATTGCTGAGATGGCCGCCAGAGCGACGCGATGCTATATGCCGTGCCAGAACGGATGCCATAAGATTGAATTGAATAAGATTTAAATTGAGGTTAATACAAAGTCATGGGGCCAGGGACCCAATACTTTTAATGGAGGGTTATAGGCGCTAACAAAGATCCTTGAGTAACCTAAATCCTTTTGTCAATAAACACATTGTTACATCAAACTGGAAATTTTCTTCCATGTCTCAAATGAATATGACAGTAACAGTTTATTTCCAAGAATCCCTACACGGAAGTAACTTCAATTCTAGGAAAAAGTCCGGAAAAAGGAAAGAGACTTAACAATATCTAACAAAGAGAGGAGCCAGTTAGCTGATCGTATTGCGGAACTTAGACAAACGTAAGTCATTTGCAGTTAGCAGTTCTGATCTGTTTTAAAAGGGAGAAGGTAGAAAGGGCAGAGAAAGATTAGAAAAGAAAAGAAGAAAAAAGGAAGGATTTCTATTTCTCCTATCTCTAGAAATTAACCTTAGATAGCACGTACAATGCTTTCCATTTCCACGTAGATTACTGTCTTCAATCCATTTGAACAACGTTTCCGTTCACTTCAGGAGAATCTTGAATATTACTTTCATCTTAAGTAGGATTTGACCTTGCACCATCGGCTATATAATTAGCAAACTAATAGACAAGAAATGTACTTGAAAAAAAACCTTGAGAAACACCGAAGACAGTTCTGGGTCTTTAACCACTCAATTCCCCCCTGGGGTTATGATTGATCTATTTAATCCCAAATGATATTTTCAAGTTTATTTAGGATATATTTGACACGCTGACGCAACCTTACGTTCTGCCGTAACTTCGATAGTTTCGTTAATTATGTAGGGCGCAACGAGACTACGAGGCTGAAAGACAAGGAAGGCAAGAGGCTCTAGATGAAAGGAAACAGAACAGGCAACAAATAGAGGCGCAACTCCAAATGTCTATACATATGAAAAATCAATTGGAAATGTCCATTAAAAAGACACAAGATCAAGGATATAAAATGAGGTAAGGTTTCCATATCAGTTTGAGCATTTGGTGGTATCATTTCATAAGAATATTGAAACTTCAAAGACATTAGGTTTGAGAATTGCTTAAGAATACCTTAAGCCAAGTCAAAATACAGTATTTTTACTTTTTATTCAGGGTTTTATGGAGTGAAACAGGTGCCATTTTCCTGCTTTGTGCACCAGATTTATTGGAGTCCATTTTTATAAGAAATTGGGTTTATTGAAAAAATTCATCGCTTAACTAAGTATTTGTAAGACAAGGCATTAAAAGCTCAATTTGTTGGAAAATGGCACTTGTTGAAAATTGCCCCTTACGTTCCACTTCGGTCGCTTGACAATACAGTAAAATCCCGTTTATTCGGACCCCCGTTTATTCGGACATTCGCTAAGTCGGACGAATTGGCTGTCCCCCCTAAGGGTCCGAGTTAGCAGGATTCAACTGTAGTTGTGTTTCTATTTAGATATTATTTTCACGGCCTTATTTTAAAAGTAGCATAAACAGCGCCACATCGTTCAGAGCTTTCTCATTTGATATCGCTTTTACTATTTAAATTTTTCATTCCCTCAACATCTGTGCTTATATTCTCTATGCTACATAAAATTTACGAAGAAGCAGAAGAGCACGCTGCTGGCCCTTGTCAGACAATAGAATTTCAAATTAAGCGTCAACAAAATTCTTATTTTTTGTTTGACTTGTTTCTAACAGGCAAGAGGAAACACAGACGAGACGATCTTATGAGCAAACGGAGACAAGGATAACGCAGCTACAAGAAAGTCAACAAAACAAGTTGAATATATTTGGGTCTTGGGCACCGAATGTTGTAAACAAGATAAATGCATTGGCAAAACAAGGAATGTTTCATCGAACTCCGATTGGTCCTCTGGGTGAGTTCGATCACCAACAAACCTGATTTTGACTTTCAATTTCTAATAGGAGCCTCCCTTCATATTTCTGAGCTCAGGCCTTACTAATAAAATATTCACACAAAAAGCAGTTTGTTAATCTATATCGTTAACTTTTCATAAGCCCCCTTCTCTAATGCACCCTTCCTCTAATAAGCCCCCTCTTTAATGAATTATTTCTCTACTCCACCCAACCACTAAAACATCTCCTCTCTAATAAGCTTCCCTCTTCAAAGATCCCCCTCTATTACAAACCCTCTTTCTAATAAACCCCCTCTCCAATGAGTCATCCTCTCTAATAAGCCCCTCTCTCTCACTCTCTGAAAAGCCACCCTCGCTAATTAGCCCCCTCTAATAAGCCCCCTCTTATAAGCCCCTCTCTCTAAAAAGCCTGCCTCTACAGAGAGCACCTTTTCTAATAAGCTCGTCTCTAATGGCCCCCTTTTCTATAACACCCCTCGCTCATTAATCTCCTCTGGAACCTCGTGTATAAGCTCCCTCTAGGCGTAACAGAGCTTTTCCTTTAACAAACCAGCAGATTCGTATATTTCCAACTTATTTGCAGGTGCACATATAAGTTTACGCAAGGAAAAATGGAATGTAGCCGTTGAAAAATGCCTTACAAATCGATTAATGTTGTCATTTTGTTGCCATGATTTGCATGACAAAGATATCTTAATGCCGATCTTGAATCAATATTGCCGAGCTCAAGAGCCACCTGTTATCATTAGCAAATTCCAGGTAAAGTGATTTACGCACCAATATTAAAACAGAGATTTGCAGGGAAATAAACTTTACTTATCAATCGTCAATGAATATATCTTGGGATTGAAATTTTTATATGGTTCTTACATAGAGTATTTATTTGCAGCAATTAAAACTATGACTACCCCTATGATGACGACGCTAAGAGGCGCAGGGCAGCGCCCCTTGTCAAGAGTCCCTATTGATTAACGATATAGCATAGCTGAGATCGCCGCAGAAGCGTCTCGTTGCTTTGTGCCAGAACTGATGCCGTGTTGACGTAACAGTACCGCCATTGAACCAAGCTTCAGTAGGTGATAATTGTTGACTCAAGTTGAGGTGACCCTCACAGGAAAAAAGCTGTGTTGACGTATCAGAACCGCCGTTGAACTAGGTTCATTTGTCAGTTTTATTTAGATTTGAAACCGCTTTTTGGCCGAGGATAATTGATGCTTTAATTTGCAACAATTTTGCTTGTTTTAAAAAGCACCTTTGTTTAATTATCTGGTAGGTTTTTACCACATTTCGTCAATGAAATCATGGTTTCATATTTTGAAACTTCTTTCTTTTTGTCTTTGTAGGATAAAATTTATGATGTTTCACAAAAGGTACATCTATTTACTCTGACTCTACAAACATTTTAATGCACCTTCCAAACTACAATATTTAGCTGCTCTAGGCAGTTAGAATTTTTGGCATATAATGAGGAAACATAATCTTTATCGCTCACAGGACGTATTTAGGGGAAGAAATGAAGAGGAATACTGCGGATAAAATACTTGTCGAATATGAGCACATGGGCGAGAATCTGCACTAGAAGGACCAAAAGGGAGGTTAAAAGAAGGGAACTACTGAAAAAACACAGTATTGCAGAGGTTTTACAAGATCATCGTTGATTGGTCGATTCATGTTTTGAAGGAATGCAAGCATACTATTGGTCAGTAGGGCTTGGATTGGTATTCCCCCTATTGCATGAAAAGGAAAGACCACTTTTCTAGCACAATTCTGGCAAATGTTTGGTTTTTAAACAAAGTGGTCTCTATTGTTATGCAAATCAGATAATTCGAATTGAGCCAATTATAATAGACCTTGTAAAACTTCTGCAACACCCAAAAAACCAAGGGAAGGGAGCCGTATAAAGACATGATCTTTAAAGAACATGACATGTGATGAGAGAGAGAGTTTAAACCGCAATTGTTGAGTGGTTCTGCTTCAGCTGCTTCATCTTCCACATGATTTTCTTCGATTAGCTTTCCTTGTTTTGATTCCTTTTCTCTTATCTGTTTACAGAGATCTAGGAGTGAGTTCTCTGCTGTTTTGGACATGTTGGAAATTCGAAATCCAGTCGTTGCAAATACACTTATAGATCAGGTGATGAATTGAAATTGTTATTTATGAGGAAAGCAGTGCTAAGTGTTACCACAAAATCGTGTCTCAATCTACCCAGTTGTATAGATGGGTACCTGGTTCAAAGTTATGAGCGTCTTCTAATGCGCATAGCGTCATATTTATCTGTTATTTTTCATGGCGCTCAATGTCACGATGGCATTATTCTGGAATTGCAATTGAATTTAGTTCCTTAAAGTCTGTTATCAGCCAAAGGTTATTCTTCCAATTTTACACTTTCCCCAGTCGCCGAAAACTACGGATCAGGTACCCTTGCATACTTTTTGAAAGATAGAGACACGATTTTGTGTTAACACCTTGCCCAAGGGTGTTATCCTCATAGATTGCTAGGATATGGATTCCAACCGCTGACATCAAGATCACTAGATCACTTTCTATTAATGATTGACACTTCATTATAAATTATCATCTTGTCGTATTTGCCTTGGATTCCTTGTGTTGTTCCTTATATTCGACATTTTTCTTGACCGATTCTTGTAGGGTAGAATCGAATCTGTTTTACTGATTGAAAAAGCAGATGATGCAAAGACTGAGATCTGGAATGTGAAACCGTTCGGTGCTTCAAGAGTAAGTCATTTCCATGTATATTTACATCCGATAACTAGTTTCTACTATGTGATGCTCTGATGCTAGGTAATGTTAAGAAAATAACACGGGCAAATACATTACAGCTGAGGACACCCAATCGAAACCTGGATTGATGAGTTAGAAACTTACAATCAAAAAGCTTAAGCCACGAACATTAATCTAGCAAGATTCAAAGATTAGTGTAGCAAGATTGAAAGATTGATGAAGCAAGATTTAAAGATTAATATGGTAAGATTCAAAGATTAGTGTAGCAAGATTGAAAGATACATGAAGCAAGATTCAAAGATAAATATAGCACGATTTAAAAATTACGATAGTAAGATTTGAAGATTAATATGGTAAGATTCCAAGATTAATGAAGCAAGATGGAAGATTCTTGAAAGAAGATCCAAAGATTAACGATTCAAAGCTCAACTTGCTTCAATTGAGTGACACACGAAGCACGCAGATTTGGAGTGACTTCTGATATTAATATGTTCTATTTTCCTTTTTGTTTAGGCATTCACGATCAGAGGTGATGAGGTAATTGGAGGTCGCACTCAAAAATACTATTCAAACAAAGATACAAGAGTTAGATTTCTCTCCTCAAGCGTTGAGCGTGATATCAGGTATGTACTTTGTTATGGGATATGAAATATGATATGATATGATATGATATGATATGATATGATATGATATGATATGATATGATATGATATGGTATGGTATGGTATGATATGATATGTACTTTTTCAAACCGTAGACAATGCCGTGAAGAACTCGCAACCTTGGAAAAGAGCCTTCATCAATGCAGAGAAAAGAAATCTGAAATGGATAAACAAATACGAGAATCGCAGGTAAAATATTCCTCGTGTTTATGTTTCTCTATTTTATGAAATACCAATTAACCTTTTTTTTGTTTGTGATTGTTTTTTAGATAACTTCAGTTTCCTTGATCGAAAATATTGTCATTCAAGATTATCTTTAGATGCCTTGCCCTTGTCTGGCAAGAATCAGATGCCTCAGATGTACCAAACATATGCCTATGTCGCGTTTAACATTTCCCGAGCAAGTGCCTTTGGTATTTAAATAGTAATAAGCTGTTGTCTCTACGTGGTAGATAAGGCAATAGATTGTTTGAAGAGCAAAAAGGGTTCTATCCTCATAAATCAAACCGTGGATACGACTTTCTGATGAGTAATGCTTTTGCCCCTAGAATCTTGAGATCTTTTTTCCCCTGCTCTTGCAGAAGGCAGTGTTTATGACATCAATGGAAAGGGAATCTTGGGTATTTTATCAAAGCTGTTACTGGCCCGTAAGAAACCCTCGGACAAGATTACTCACAAAGAAAACTAATGCTTGATAAGGCCATCTGTCATTTTCTTTCGTATTATCTACTAATTTTTATGCAGCAACTTGGCTTTACAAGATACTTTACAAAATTTACAAGAATTGAAAGACATTGCTTCAAAATTAGAGTTCAAGATTCGAAAAAATCGTGATGTTATCATCCATATAGTTTGAGTCAATGATATGTCAGAAATAGTCTCTTCAAGCATTGTTTATGGGCCTCATTTAGGGGTAGTCAATAGATTTAATCGTTTAGAATACCTTTTTAAATGACTTTTTATCAATAAGTAGATTTTAAAGATATTGCGAACATATTTATAGTCTGTGAGGACATTATTATATTGTTTGATGTTGGTTTTCTAGGCTGAACTGCAAAAAGTGAAACGGAAGTGTAATACAGAACAAGGACAGATAAACAAGCTGAATTTGGTATGAGTTTTGAATGCAAGTCTAGGGCAATTTATGATCTTGTATCCACGAGCTTTCCATGCCATTGTTCTCCGATCTGCTTAGACAAACAGTCTCTTTTGAATTTCGGCCACTCTCCTCTCTAACATCCACACTTATTGATTATCACCATGCAAGCTACTTTGAATGCCTGAAGTGTAAACAATGGAAAACAAGTATTCAGTGTGATTTGCAGTAGATCTCTCTTGAACGGGTCTGTGTCTTTCACCAAAAACTGCTCATAAGTTTGACTCACAGAGTCTTACTGTCACTCGTTTCGGCGAGAGGGGGTTTTTGTGCAAAGTTTTCCCCGTGTTGCCTTGCGAACTATTTTTCAGCTGTTGTATTTGAATAATGGTTCAATCAACAAAAGCATGCAAATGCTCATTGTACCGATTGTGAGTGTAAACAGTAAGTAGGAGTTGTGGAAGGCGAATGACTTTGAATACTGTTGGAATATTTATTCTAGTTTTTATCATCCGTGAGTCATCTCTAAGGTATCTAACCTTTCCACCCCCGGACGTGCCATATGGCCCAATAACAAACACCGGAAAAGATAATTTTCATGGGGCAAAGAACAAATATTCTAAATGTTCTGATGGCAGTTTTCTATAATAGTTTACGCTTCCACCGAATGTATTTGACTATGCTACCCCCAGAAAAGTTTAGATCTATATGGGTTTTAATGAAAATAAATCCGGGCGCGAAAGGGCTAAGGTTCCCTTGATTCTTGATCTTAAACAAAATTTGGAGAATATCTACCCCTGTTTCAACCATGTTCTTTTAAAAAATAGGAAATCCAAGAATTAGAATCATTTGAAGAAGAGGCGCCGCCAGATTTAACTGCGTTGGTAAGTTTTATTTTCTTTATTTTTCAGTTTTACATTCCTTTCATTTTTTTACATTTATCTGTATTTATTTTCATTTCATTTCCATTCAGGAAGAAGATCTTCAGCAATATGAAGTGAGAATCGAGGAACTTCAAACTGAGGTAGGAAAATTAATTTAATTATGCGAACCAGCGGTCTTAATAACCACTTGCAGAGTTCCAGATCGAAAGTCACATTAGAAATAGGGCTTTTAATGTCATGATTTCAGCTCACTTATCACAGACCATCGAAGAGGTCCTAGGAAGAGCCAGTACAGAGCGAAAGATTGTGTAAACCACGAGGAATTGGAAGATGGAATTATTAGGATATGTTATTGGGAAAGAAGGTGTAGAAAGATTGATACTGACTTGAGGTGTAAATGGAATGAAAGTGTAGAGCAAGAGTGGAGCAAGACAGCAATGAAAATATATATTAAAAGTCTGTGTGAATGGATGAAAAAACAAGGTGATGAAATAGAAAAATCCACCAACGTTCTGGTAAAAAATAGTACCTGAGGGAGAGAGAGGGAGAGAGAGAGAGCCTGAGCCTGTTTGCCAGTACGTGTCGTATCCGACGTGTCCAATGTGTCCGATACGACTAAAGATAGATAACATTTGATTGCTCTTTGTTGAAGTATCATTGTTGTTTTTCAGATCAGCACAGACAACACAGAGTTAGCAATCCAAAAGGAGGCTGTTGACAAGCAGCAGTTGCAAGACAACGAGGTTACCAAGAAACTGGAAGAACTTGCTCAATTGATTGAACCATTAAATGTAAGGAAGACTTCAATTATCATCATTATAATAATAATAATACATACATACATACATTTATAAAGCGCCAAAATCTATGCATAAATATTCTGAGGCGTTGTACAACTTTCTTCCAAATTACAAAGTAAGATCATATTTAGTTTAATTTTATGATATGCATGATATGATATTTTCAACATAAATGTAATGTTACAATACAAGGTCTTTGATGGTAGAAATTTTAAACAAGAACTGATTGAGCAGCTTTAAGATATCCTTAGTCTTACTTGTCGCTTATTTAAGCTAGGAATTTATAAAGGCAACATTGGTTATTATTATACTATGTTACAGTTAACTTTGAATCAAATTAAATGAAATTAAAATGACTTGACTATAGAGAGATCAAGGATTGTTCATTAAAGTGATTAACTATTGTCTTAACGACGAGGCTAAGTGTTCTTTTGATGAGTGATTATATTTTTCAGTGTTATTCTCTTGGGAGGTAAAAATACAATAATGAAGAATTTCATTTTATATTCTAACTTCTACAATACATACCTCGCTATTTATGTGGTTTGTGCTGGCATGCCTAGTTACAGCGAATAAAAATGATTTTCAATAAAACGAAATTTAATCAAATTGATATTAAAGGAGACCGAGGATAGTCAATTCCTTATTGCTACGGCGAATTACAAATTAAGTTGTGTGTATGATTATAGAGGAAAGTTTAGTGAGCAAGAACTGGAGATGTTTTTAGTCGAAACTTATTTCGGTACACATTTCTATAAAAGACTGAGAGGAAGGACCAAAAATGCCAAGTGAACCCATATAAAGATTAACAAATGCATTAGAGCTGTAGCTAGAGGCTAGTCTAGAGATAAGCGGTTCTTAGTGGACTAAAAGAGAATTTTCTTTAATTTCCAGGATGGATTGAATCACCTCGGTCAAGAAATCGTCCAAGCTAAATCAGACAGAAAGTATTATGAAAATATGAAAAGTGAAATGGTGAAGAAAATTGAAGCTGTTGCAAAAACTGCTGCTGATTTAGAAGAAGAATTTAAGGTATTTTTAAAAGCTTTTTTGGACTAAAAAATATGTTCTTTTGTTGTCAAAATTTTCGCTTAAAACTGTGAAACACCAAGAAGCTGTTGTGAACCCGCCTTCCCCTGCTAGTAACTGCCTTTTTACAATGCTTTTTACATTTGATATATGTATACAACAACTGAACACTTACGAAGAAAAACGTCTTGCGCGATTTTTATACCATAACACACAATTACTTTACACCAACATATTTCTTCTTTCCTTCTTTCCCACATGAGTTTTTTGTCATGTTTCATATAATTATCTTTTACAAAGGGACTGGTTTTACATCTGATATTTACCTTTTTACATCTAGACGATTTTAGAGCAGGCTCAAGGTTATTCAGAGGAAGTTGTTTCAAAGAGAACTGTCACTAATCTTGAAAGCGAAATATCGAAAATCGAAAATAGAGTACAAAGAGAAGAGAGAAGGTGATGAATCTTTGATTTGCTTTTGTTTATATGAATTATTCTATCGTTTGTTCTGTTCAAATTCATGGTGAATAAGCTACACCAGCCATTGATAAATAGGTTTTAGATAGGAGCGTTTTGCAACTTCATTCTGCATGCTAAAATTAGGCTTGTTACGTCAAAAAAGTTACGTTCTGTACGTTCTGTTCTGCATTGAGACGGTATTCTTAAAAATTTTCTTGCGTGGGATAGTGGAAGAAGTGAGAGATTTAACAGAAAACGAAAAGAAAATTGAGATAATGATAGAGAATGTAAAAAATGAAGTGTTACAGAAAAAGAAATGAAAGCAATGAAAGAAATGGTGGAGGGATAGAAGAAAAAGAAGAAAAGAAATAAAAAAGAGAAGAGAAGAGAAGAGAAGAGAAGAGAAGAGAAGAGAAGAGAAGAGAAGAGAAGAGAAGAGAAGAGAAGAGAAGAGAAGAGAAGAGAAGAGAAGAGAAGAGAAGAGAAGAGAAGAGAAGATATATTTAAATTTTAATCACTTTACTAGTCTTCTAGAACTAAATGGAGTTTTTTCTTATTATTTAATCTAGCCGTGGCAACGCAGAAGACATTACCAGAAAATACCATGAAGCATTTAGCAAGTATAAAGAAGTTTGCAGCAGATTTAAAAGCTTTAAAAAGTTTCACAGGGCAGGTTTTTTATTCTTATTTTCCTTATTCAAATACATCGATTATTATTCTTAACTATCTTCGTTCATCATGGTTGGGATTTTGGAAAATTGATTTTTAAAGTTTATAGTAACAGTGGTGGCGCTAGAAACAGACATGTATCTGACAAATGCTTGTTTTTTACAAAGCTGCTGACTAGAAATATATGAACATGGCAATGAAACTATAGAAAGAGAAACTGCTAGGGTAAGATGGATTCAAAGATGAAGCGAGTGAGACTACAATGTCCGCCAAAAGTATTGGAAGACCATGCTCATGTTGTCGTTGCATTCTCGCCTCTCCACCCACTATACAATGTTGTAATATGATTATGAAAGAAATAGAAATGGAGGTATGAGCTGAAAAGGTGCATCATAGGTCTTGGAACTTGTTCATCTGTATCCTCAACATTGTTTAAGGGAGGTAGGGGGCGGTTTTCCCTTAAAAAACGACAAGAAAACAGAGAATTTACAAAATCCATTCAATGTATGTATGTAAGCTACTGTTTCAACTAATTTTGGCGGCTATTGTAGTTCAGGTCTTGCCATCGATTGTTATCGCATTGCTAAAAGTGACCAGTCAATTCTTCTCTCAACTTTTCAGATGCTTGATAAAGTAATAATGCGAAGAGCTCGCCAATTCGACAATTTTAGAAGGTACATCGTCAGCAGGGCTAAGTCCTACTTTACCATGACTTTGTCGCAAAGAGGATACTCTGGAAAATTGAAAATCGACCATGAACAGGAGACATTGTCAATTCAGGTAAATTCACAAGCAGGTTCGATTTATGTATAGAGACGAAGGCCAAAATTGCGGTATGAAGTGACCGAAATCAGTTGGAAACTTGTTGGAAAAACAAGAAAATGGGCATAAACTAGCATTTATTCTTCTACGTTCCACGACAAAATCGTGGTACTTGGCAGGTTTGGGGCCTGGTGACGATGACTTATTTGTTCTTTATACAATGTTTAATGATCTTTCAACATTTATTTTTCATTACATTCTCCTCCCAAATGTTTATTTTGCAGTTTTATCTTATTTCGCAGTTTTTATGACCCCAAAAAACTTCGGATACCTCGGACATTCGCAAGATATTTGACTGTTTTTAATTGATTGACAGGTCAACGTTCAACAGACAAAGGGCACTGCAACAAATGACACGAGGTCACTATCTGGAGGTGAAAGGTCATTTTCTACCATCTGTTTCATAATGGCATTATGGGAAGCCATGGAATCCCCCTTTCGTGTTTTGGACGAGTTTGATGTGTTCATGGTGAGTTAAATATAGTTTATGTCAATATTCTTTTAGTCCAATCTAATGGTATTTACTTAGAAAGAGAGAAGTTATTAGAATGTCAAATGACTTTACAGTTGAAGCCAAACAATGAACAACTCTTAAATTTAAGAAAACACTTTCCAATAAACTCTGCTGACTTTGAATATGAATTAAGTTATTATATCTAAATCTTTAACTTTTAATTGCTTTTTTTATTTCAACCAATAATGCATTAGTTTTTTTTACTTTAATTTACTTTTGTTATTTACTTTAGTTCATTATATATTAATTTTTGTGGTTTTGCTGGTGTTCAACGAATTTAAAAATTAATGCTGAAAAACCTTTTACTTTTTCTTTCTGTTCGTTTTAATAGGATATGGTCAATCGAAGAATTTCGATGAATATGCTTTTAAAAATTGCAGAAGAGCAATACAATCGTCAGTTTGTACTGCTAACACCGCAGGATATGAGGTGCTCCGTTTGTTTTTGTTATGTGATTGACTTTTGATGTAATATTCTACTGCTTTGCTTTAAAGACAAATACTAAATAATTACACTCAATCAGGAACCCTTCCTTAACACAGAAATTTGATGAAACTAGACTTTCTTTTGCAAGTCCACACTCTTTTGCTAGTGGGATAAAAACTCATATTCCACTACCCTCCATTTCCACCCACAAAAAGAGACCTATTAAAATTGTTTGTATGTTGTCAACGTTTCTCCATTAATCACAAATTGCAAGGGGTAAAAATACAGAAAAAAACCAAAGTGATAAATGCAATGAAAGCAAGAAAGAGACGTATCTCAAGGTCAATATTTCAATGTAAATTTTGTTATTTGCCCTTCAATTAGATGAATGGTTCTTATATTTTCACGTTTCATTCATAAACCCGTATAACAAATTTATCCTAAATAGTATTATAAAGGTATGAATTTTCTTTTATTTCATTTATTTGTGTTGATTTTCTGGTAGAAAATGTTTCTTTTCTTAATGCTTTAAGATTTGTTTTCCCTTCCCGACGGTTTTAAAAATTATCCTCATAATTTTTCTGTTTCTTTTAGTAATGTTGCTGCTGGTAACAAGGTTCGTATTTACAGAATGAGAGATCCAGAGAGAGGACAAACAATTCTACCTTTTCAACCCGTTAGCCAAAACTAGGCCATCTCAGAAATGCGAAAAAGGGAACTCGTATCCTTCAGAGATGTGACTTTTTCAAAAACATTTTTATACAAATTTTAATAGCGTTCTGTTCGTTGCCTCTGCAATGCTTTGAGATATAACCTAACTATCTGACATCTTCTGTTCAATGACAAGACTGTGTTAAGAAAAGCTGGGAGGTAAACCGAAAATTGACCCTAGAGGGACTATATGGTTCTTTTATCTTCAGCGAGAATTGCCTACTTCTTTAGAGGAAGGGCTAATGCTTCAATAGCTCGATTTATGTCAATATTCCCCGATGAAAGGGCTACAGCCCCCTGCCTTGCCCCCCTCTGTCCCAACCCCTGAGGAAAATCGAGGTTTCCAGACAGCCTTGCAAGCTGAATGATTAATGTTAGATCCATGTATATTATTGCAACAAAAACATGGCGTATTTTTGTATGCTCCTTAAATAGTGCCTCAAGAAACTGGGTACTCCATTTCGACCCTTGCGTCCAAAAAAATTAGCAAGTTACACACGATATGTTTTAACTCAACAAGTGTTCTTACGTAATTAAAAAGCCACATCCGTAAAACTAGTTGAATATTGTCACTAATCTTCAAATTTCCAGCGAATTTTGGGACCAGTGATGCAATCTTAATCAGACCTTAACGCGGTGAAATTTATTTTATCTTGACAAACACTTTTACATTCAACAGTTTATAGTTTTTAAGTGTAATTCCCGTTAAATTTTATTTTATATTGTAAATACCTGCAGTCATTTCTAACCTCCATGAACATTGGTTGTGTTCAACTCTCGTCTTTCTTTGTAATTATTCTATATAGTAATGTTACTCAAGGAGGATGCTTTCTATGGATTTACTCGCACCTCTCCAAGTTTATTTCGTCCCTTGCTATTATTTTTTTGGCCAGGGAGTACAGTATCTTAACCAAAAATATTCGCTGCATAGAAACTATAAGCAGGGCTGGAGCTAAGAAATTATTTTCGAAGAGTGTAAAGTTGAGATTTGCCACTGTTGGACGTGGCTTTAAAGTAAGTTTGTCACAAGGGTGTGGCATATCTACCTTCCGTTATTAGTAGTGAATTTCCTTAGTATAAGAACTTTTGTTTTCTGTATAACAAACTGCTATGGTGTAATGTATTACGCCTGTTTTTGAAAATACGCCAAAAACTAAAAACAGACCAAGGCAGTCGCAAAGTTTCACCATTTCCCGACAAGACCCTGGTTATGCCGACAGACATTAGGGAGGGGTGCAGCACCCCTTGTGTCCCCTATAGCGACGTATCTCACTAGAAAGTGAATTTGTTCTCGAGAAGCGCTAGAATTTTTTCGAATTTCGAGCGAAAGTGATGTTTCAAATTATCTGTCCTTGTTCCCTACCAGTAAGTTCTTCGAACAATTTCTACCAGAGTTCCACGAACAAGTTCTTCGGTAAAGCTCGAAATTTCAAGCGAGTTTATTCGACAGTCGACAACGTTGTCAGTTGTCGAAATTTTCACCAACTACTTGAACTTTGCCGTCAATTTACTTTCAGTTATAATCCCAATAACTCCTTCCTGGCCCCGCAAAATCCCCTTCTAAATAAACCAAATTTCTTAACTTTACCTTGGATCGAATCTGGAAAAGATGTAATGTCATTTAACTACCAGTTCAAAAAGAAGTTCCAAAATCTGGTGCCAAGGCAATAAAACTCAAATCTAACGAAAACTGTAATTTTCAGGCAACCTTTGAATTTGCAGCAAAAAGAACATTCAAAGAAAAACAAGGGTCCCAAGGGGTAAACCATGGTATTTTTAAGCAATTGATCTTTTGTTCAGTTTAATGCAAAGATAATGAGGCAGGAAAAACAGGTTGTCCTTTGGGACCAACCCCCCATTAATGCAATGTTTTGATTAAAAACAATGAACCCCCAAGACGATATATTTTAACGATTGACTAAACGGGGTCACTGAAATATCAGGGTACATTTTAAGTCCAAGGGGCATACAAATTGCAGTGTTTTTTTTGAACAAATAACGGGTACTTAGAAAAAGGCTTCGTTAACGAATTTACTAATTGGACTCTAAGAATTCCGCTTGGCCAGCAAAAAATTTACGATTCACGGCGAGAAACATTTCTACAAGAAGTAAAAGATCCAAAGCTTTTTGTGATCTCCAAAAACTTTTCATCACGACCATAAAAAATTAATATACAATTATAGCAACAAACTATATTAAGTATAATAGTTCCATCACTCCAATGTAAAACATAAATGTTTTAGGCAAAATCCTATCAGGGAGTTGAGTTCCTTAGGTAAATGCTACCATAAAAACTAAGGCTACAAATTGGACGCAGATGTTGAGTGGCGCAGAGCAGCGTCCCTTGGCATGAAGTCCTGTCAACCGATCCGACCGATGACAGATCTTATTTTTCGTCCAAGATTTAAAATATTAAGACAAAACGGTAGATTTTTAAAATATCGCATTTTCTTTTAATTAATTTGTCAGTAGCCCACTCCCCCCTAGAGCGAAACCTTGTTCATTTTAATACCTCTACAGAACTGATCCCTTCTAAGTAAGATAAGTATGCTTACATTTGTTACAAACGAGGGATGGAACTAGGAAAGATATTAATGTAATGAAATGTAAGATATATTTAAATATAACCAGATAAGTGCAACAATTTAGAAGAATTATCGATTTATTAAAGTTACATGTGAGTTATATAGTAATCAACAACTGTCGTAGCTTTAGCAACTATAAAAGCAAAAGATTTTCTATGATTAAGACAAAATGGCCCGACGCTGTCCAAATTAGAAAGTCGCTTTTAATTGGTTCCCCTTAAAGTGAAACAATACGTTGAAAAGGGGAATCACCCAACAAACGAAAAAACAAATGAAGAAAATCTAGGTTGGTTTCTATGACGGTTGTAAAACCAATCAAATTCACTGCCAGAACTCTGGTAATGGGGAAGCCGTTAGAACTAGAGATCAGTCAAGTTACCAAAGACGCTGACATAGTAAGTCTTTAATCTGAGGACTAGTGTGAAGGAGCAACGGACAAGTGCGCCTTCGCATCCTAGGTTAGGATTAGGGTTAGGGTTCTTTCACATTTATCTTGTATTCCCATTCAGATCCTAAGAGAACTCTAAACTAAAATAATGTGTTTTGATACTTCCACCGGCCATTATGCACACTAATTTTGACTAATTCAAGGGGGCTCATTATTTACTAAAGGGTGGCAGTTGAGGGCTTGCGGTAGTCAAGGACAACATAATCTGATATATTGTTGGTGAAAGATGACAATAACTCGCTATAATTTAAAACAAGCGAATCAAATTAGATATGTTATACACTTGAGAAAAAAAAGTCACCGAATTTCAAACATCCGACCTCAGTCTGGCCAATCTAGCTGATAATTCATCCTGAAAAGAAAGTCAAAATATTTGCATTTAATGAGAATTCCGGACTCGGGGAAGCTTCATTTACAAACAAAGATTTTGCATTACTGGAATGTCCTAACTGCAATCGCTTTTTGATCACGAATTCTTTACTCTTTGAAGAAGAACTGTCGCATGAAAAGACATTGATAGAAGTGAGCCATCAGTGAAAATATTGATTAATTCAGTAAAAGATAGCAAGAACAGATGCATTAGATTCATAATGGTGAAATTATGGCATGGCCAGAGCGCTCGACACTGATTATCGTCATGAATGATTCAAAAATTTATCTTATTGAGTTATTCTTGAGGCATTTCACAACGATACCACTCTTCATATACATGTTAAATTGCTTGCTCGATTGCTTGCTTGGTTGCTTGGTTGCTTGGTTAATTGCTTAATTGATTGCTTGTTATGCTTGCTTTGCATATCTCCTTCTTCTCTAGCATAAAAATATTTGTAAGCATGCTAAATTATGCTTGCTTTGCTGGCATGTTTGGTTCCTTACTTTTCCCTGCTTGTTTGTTTTCCTAACTTGCTTACTCAAGAACTTTCCTGACTCGTGGAACTTGCTTCTTTGTTTGCTTACTTTCCACGTGCTTCATAATTTATATGCTTTACTTTGCATGCTTTGGCGTAGGTTTCTCACTTGTATTGCCTGCTGTGTGCTCAATTACTTCCTTGATGTTATGCATTGCTTGCTTGTTTGCAAGCCTCAACTGCTTACTTGCTCACCTATGATTGCTTTCATTGCTCACTCCGCATGCCAGTTTGGCTTGCTTGCATGTGATTTGCCTTGCTTACTTGCTTACTTGCTCACTTGGAAGGTATTGTATTGCTTTGCTTACCTGTTCTTGTGAGGCAGACGTTGCAGAACTTGCCACTCCAACTGAGCCCGTCTCCCCTTCCGGTAATTCCATGTTTAACTCGAGGCTGAAAAAACAAATTTTAAAATCTTTCAACGAAAAAAAATTGAAGCATTGCAACGTCAACTAACGCTGTGTTTACATGAAGCAAGTCCAACAAATGAGCCTTATACCGCCAATTGCTCGCAAAAAACAATGCACTTTGCAGCAAAGCCCGATTTCTAATGGGAACCCAACCAGAGTTTCGTATCAGCAAGTTTTACACCTATTACTCTCTGCCATTTAGTAATTGTTAACAACTTCAACACCGCTGGTTTTCTAAAGAATAGAATGTAATTTCTGAAGCACCACATAGTTTCTACCTTCTTAGTTCTGCAAAATTCAGCAGTAAAAAGTTTCAACGTTATAAGGAGCCGAGAAGAAATCGCTTCCACTTTCTTTTTTCCGAAAATTAAAAATTTTTTCTGATTTGTTAAGGACTATAGGTATCGAGAATTCACGAACCAACGAAGCAAAATTGTGATGAATAAAACAAATTTAGATAAACTTATGTTTTCCTTACCCATGCTCATCAGCAACTTGATGCATCAAATTGTCCACCTGGCCCTGCAAAAAGAATTATTATGTTTTTAATCTTTTAAATCGCCAGCAAGAACTTTCTATTTAAAACTGTACAACATTATACGTGAACTTCTAGCCTCGTTTTACCATCTATTGCCCAGAAGGTACATTTCAGCCTTCGCCATTTATTTATCAACAGCCATACAAGACAGTCATTTAAGGAAGAAACTGGATTCCCTGTCAATCATAAATGCGACTTACTCGATTTAAAACACTCAGCTTTTTAGCTAACCACCCCACTATCTTATTTTTATCAGCAGCTTTTTCATTGGCTGTCTTTTCGAAAGTGTACAGCGAACGAAAGCAGAACGACAGATCCTAACATCTGTCACTCAGAGACAACAGAAGTTTTTTGGACATGTAGGAAGGGAAAATAGCTAGGGGAAACTGGTTTTAAAAGGAAAAATAGATGTTCCATGATCTGACGGGGACAGAGACGGATATACATAGATGACCTAGTTGCTGTGGTTGACAAGAAGAAGAAGACAGCGCTCTGGTCTGGATCTGGTCTGCTTGACACCCATCAAAATGGTTTCAACATCTAAGAAACCTCAGACGACCTTCGGGTTTTTTGCTTACCTGTGGCACAGTTAGTGTGGTAGTGTCACCCATGGCATGCTCCATGTAGCCTGTCTGGACATCCAAGTCTTCGAATTGCTTCTCGAATTTGTCCATCAATGCAGATATCTATGAGACGAAGTACAGAAATGAATGCGAAGGCAACGAGAGAAATATACCAGAGTTATGAAAAGGTTGAAAGGGTAGACTGTGAATACAAATCAAAATAAATCACCAAGTTATTAATAGAAGAAAAGGTTGGCTGTGGAGGAATTCTGTAGGCATAAATGGTGAACAAACGTTGCAGAATTAGATCACTGAATCAGTCAGCAGGAAGAAGGAAAGTAAGAAAAGTTGCTGAAATATTTAAGATTTTAAAGCCAGCATTTAACATGCAAACCAATAATAATTAATGAGCAAATTGGTGATAAAAACCTTTTCCAAGTTCATTGACTTCATTGCTGAGTCCATTGATCTTACGACACCAGCCATAGATTGGGTAACCTGTAAAACGAGACATATCATAAAAACATGTTCTATTGGAAAAGCAAAACAATCCACAAAGCTAGATTTCGAGTTGGTTCAAAAATAAAGAGTGATTCGTGGAGTGAGACAGTTGGTGTTGAAAAGTGTTACAGAAAGGAGCTTCGCAACAACCTACACCAAATGAAAACCATTTTTTAAAACGTTCTTCAACACTCTGCAATGGAAGAAGTACTGATAATGGAAATAGCTTTGCTAACGGAAATAGTTCTAAGAAAGGAAGTGGCTCTCCCAACATCATTAGTTCTACAAACAGAAGTATCTCTTCTAACGGAGATAGTTCTGATGAAGAAAATAGTTCTGCTAAAGGGAGCAGTTCTGCTAACAGAAATAGTTCTCCTAACGGAAGTTGTTCGGCTGACGGGAATAGTTCTACTAACCGACATAGTTCTATAATGAAAGTAGCTCTCCTAATGAAAGTAGTCCTGCTGACGGAAGTAGTTCTGGCAATGTAAGCATTTTTAGCAATGGGGGTAATTTTGCTAGCATAAACTTTTCTTTTACAGCAAACGTTTCCCTGCATGGTAGAAACATGATTTATTGAACAGATTAAATGTGTTTCATTCATAAAAAAACAGATTGCTAAATTCTTGAAATAAATACCTGTTTGGTGGTGCAAGCTGTCTGAACTCTTTGTGCAACGGCATCAATGCGAGAACTCATTCTTAGGTAATTTAATGCCTGGAAAAGACAGGATAATGTCTTTAGTTTTCATAGCATTTGCTTCAACTGCATCGTAACATGTGTATATATATTTGAATATATCTATAACCTATGTAATATCTCATGTCTAAGTGTATATAAGGGGAATTATCATTAGTATATCAACACCTCCTTAATTAAGAGTGATTTTCTCACAAAACAGACATGGAGAGATATCAAATACAGTGTTTTTGTTTTTGTCTTTTCCAATCTATATTGAGCTCTAACTGCACTGGAATTGAGTCGGCCAAGAGCAATTCAGGGGGGCAGTCACCCCTTGAACCCCCACTGGCTCCACCTCTTGGTCTGACCTTTGTTAAGTGCTCAATTCCAGTGCAGTTAGAGCTCAATATAGATTAGAAAGAAGGAAAGAAAACTGCAAGATTTTCAGTTAGGTGGTCAAATTTTGGTTGGCTGGTAGGCCAAATTTCTCTCAGAACAGTTTGCCCCCCCAATCCTCTTGCCCTAGCTCCGCCCCTGGCCAGACCCAAGCACAGACAGTATGCATACATACATCTTAAGGTATGCATATGCTCTCAGGCCAGTTCTAACTCAGTTAAAAGAATGTTTCAAGTTGGAAGACTTACCTGATTCTTCTGCCTTATTGAATTCTCACCATGAATTCTTGCACCCTCTAAATTTCCTTTCTGGATAGCCTTGAAAGTAAAATTTAAGTAAATCTAAGCAATAGCCGGTTTCTAACTATGAACCAGTCAGTGCTAATAAAAACAGAAAAGATAGTACTGGAGATGCAAATTGGTAACCGGTGCTGGATTGCATTTGCGATCACTATGATATCATATATCAGTGCAGGATCAAAGGAAAACAGAATTGCAACTGGCAAACCAAAGTATTTTCATGTTCTATTTAAGCTATTTGTGGCACTGAGCAATTAAGCTTTAAAAGCATAATAGTTGAGCAATAATACCTTTTTTAATTTCAATTTCTCATTTTTCTCTTCTTTTTCACATTTCTTTGCCTGCCTTTCAAGGTTTTTAGCAGCAAACTGGAAAATAACACATGTTATGTTTAAGAATCTGCAAAGGAGTTCACTAAATTTTGATTGTATTTCAAAGTTCTGAAAGAAGGCATTGTTATTTTTGTCATCATACCAAAATGAGAAATAACCACTTTCAGTTCTATTGTGGATTAAAGATCTAAGTAGTTAGTAAGGGACTGACATATTTTCTGTTTAGTTGTGAAATTATAGCAATAAATTATAATTGTGCAAATGATCATGAATTCACTGCTTATTCTGCAAACTTCTGCATAAGTGATAAATAAACTAAGAAAATATTCTTACCTTCAAATTGAAGAGATGTTCTGGTCATTAGTTAAGGAATGGTTTTATGCGATTGCTCCAAAAATCAAAGTATACAATTTATAAAAAAAAACATTTGGCTGATAAATTAGAAGTGCTCAAGAAATAATCCACAAAAAGTTGAGAAAGTTTAGTACTTTGATTCTCCAACCAATGAAAGTTAAGCAACAGTGTTCTGTTGCAGAAATCATTTCCATTCCTTAGGAAACAATCTCATTGTTTCAATAGTAAGCAAGACTCTGTTTTACCAAAAAAATAATGCTTCAAAGAATTCTAAAACATCTCTAAAATATCTATACTACTTCCAAAATATCTCAGGGAGTAAGAGGCCAAATGGTCCATATCTATTATGAGGCCAAATGTAGCAAACTACTGGCATTAAAATGAATAAAATCGGCTAAAACTAAGCCGTTTTTAAAATAAGAGAGGGTGCAAAAATACAGATTACTATTATAACTTACACAATTTCGTTTTTATTTTCAAATAATTTATCATATAAATAATCAATTACTTGAAAATGGAAGAGATTTAAACTATTATATCAAGTAAAATATACAATGATAACTGCCAAGAAAAGTTTAGAAAAGGATACTTTCCATGTTATTTCCAGAACTGAACATTTTTGCTGATTATAAAACTAAACAATGTTACCAATGCTTTCGGGTTGTGTCTGCAAATTTTATAGTTTTTGAAAAGAGTATGTAATTTGGCCTAAATTTTCGTTTTTGTTGCTACGCACTTCACACGAACTAAGTTCCTTCTTCAAAGTTTATCACAACTTGACAGTCCTTGCAGTAAACTTCTAATAGATTAGCGAACCATATTCTCTGGTTATTTCTCGCTGGCTCGATATCTCCTTTAAGGCTTGAACAATTTCTTTCACCCAATCGACCCAACTCTGAGAACTTCGCCTTCTTTTCCTGATCTAAACAAATTCTGTAATACTGCGCAAGCGTGCCTTAGTCACTATTACGTCATAGTTTGTACAAGCAAAGTCAGCAAAGTTACACCGAGTTCCCCCCCCCCCCCCCAGTCTTAATTTCTTTCCGTTAACCATTTTATTACTGGAGGGACCATATGGGCCTTTGATCTTCAGCAAGAATTATTAGCTTCCAGGGGGGGGGGCTAATGTTTCAATAGCTTGATTGTCTGAGTACAACGTTTTAAAGGTTTTTTTGTTATCGCTCTGAAAAGCCCTGTATGCCTACAAATTTTTTTTGCAATGCCTTGCAATCTGACTAATACTTGCTGAAGTGACCTAAACTAAACTAAACTAAACTAAACTAAACTAAACTAAACTAAACTAAACTAAACTAAACTAAACTAAACTAAACTAAACTAAACAAAACTAAACTAAACTAAACTAAACTAAACAAAACTAAACTAAACTAAACTAAACTAAACTAAACTAAACTAAACTAAACTAAACTAAACTAAACTAAACTAAACTAAACTAAACTAAACTAAACTAAACTAAACAAAACTAAACTAAACTAAACTAAACTAAACAAAACTAAACTAAACTAAACTAAACAAAACTAAACTAAACTAAACTAAACTAAACTAAACTAAACTAAACTAAACTAAACTAAACAAAACTAAACTAAACTAAACTAAACTAAACTAACCTAAACTAAACTAAACTAAACTAAACTAAACTAAACTAAACTAAACTAAACTAAACAAAACTAAACTAAACAAAACTAAACTAAACTAAACTAAACTAAACTAAACTAAACTAAACTAAACTAAACTAAACTAAACTAAACTAAACTACACTAAACTAAACTAAACTAAACTAAACTAAACTAAACTAAACTAAACTAAACTACACTAAACTAAACTAAACTAAACTAAACTAAACTAAACTAAACTAAACTAAACTAAACTAAACTAAACTAAACTAAACTAAACTGAACTAAACTAAACTAAACTAAACTAAACTAAACTAAACTAAACTAAACTAAACTAAACTAAACTAAACTAAACTAAACTAAACTAAACTAAACTAAACTAAACTAAACTAAACCAAAGAACTAATCTGAAACTGCACGCTGCGGAGGAGATGCAGCATATACATATTATTGGCATCATGGGATGGAAAATTTGGCGCGTGCGCAGCATCCTCATTTTGGCGCGCAAAGATCAGATCCTTTTAATATTTCCCTCGTGCCGATTTTGGATAAACTTCGACAAGAAAATGTCCGCAAATCCTAAAGAACCAGGTAAGATCATGCATCTCATTCACCCTTACCTCTGAACCACTTATAAGCTGAGACGTATAATAGTTCCCATTGTTGTAGAGAGTCACATCGCTTTGTTTCTTTGTTGTTCTTCGATGGGCCTAACCCAGGTGCCTGGCCTTAATTTAAAGAAATACACATTGAGAAAAGATTTTATTGAGGGAATATTTTGTTGTAGCTTTTGAAGACAAAGTTTTGGGTTCTGAAAGGGAGAAGGGTACATGAAATTGACAAAGCAACTGAATTTAGGGGAATGGGGGTAGGTCTCAGCCTTGAGTTTTTGCAAGAGTGTAAGCTCAAGATTTAGTTTCATTCTTATTCACCATAGTTATATATGGAATAGGGAGAAGAGGGGGAGGGGGCTAACTTTTCATGACACAAGCAACCTTTATTAGTAAACAACTGTGCCATAATTAGATAGTTTGGAGCCTTAAGTTTCTATAATTTGGTATTCAAAGCCTTTCGATACTAGAACAACTAGTTTAATCTTTCACAGAACCATTTGATGAAGCTGTAGAAGAGAGAATAATAAATGAAGAATACAAAATATGGAAAAAGAACACACCATTTTTATATGATTTGGTAATGACACATGCACTTGAGTGGCCAAGTCTCACAGTCCAATGGCTTCCAGATGTAACTAAGTATGTCCTTTTCAGTTTAATTGAATTGTGCCCTCATTCTATTTTAATTCAATTAATCATTATGTAAAACTCAAAGACCTCACCTGTACTTATTCAACCTCATTATCTCACTTTGAAAAGGAGTTTTTATTTATCTTTGAACGCAATAACATAGTTTACAATTTTCTGTGCTGATCGTAACAAAAGTGTACATAAAGTCAGCTGGTTCTGGCAACAAACAGTATCAAAAATTTTTCAAAACATTCTGTAACACAAAGATTCATTCTATGTGGGGTATAGGGGGTGCAGTACCCCAAAAAGGATTTTTTATTTTTCTTGATTTTGAGAATTATCCTTCTCTAAGGGCCTAGTGTACTAGATGCCCCCAAGGGGTATGCCCTAATCATGATGATGTTCAGGGATGACATGCCCTTCAACAAAGCAGCCCACAACCTTCTCTGGGGTCTCTATCCTTTCTGTTCCCTAATGGGAACCATCACATTTCTCACTTACATATATCATTTTGTTCATAATTGTTTCAAGATTCTTTGGCAAAACAGTTGTATTTTAAGTATAATTACTGTCAGTGTTCCATAATTACTCAAATTTTAACCTTTTTTCTTGCAGACCTGAGGGAAAAGACTATACTGTTCATAGGGTAATTCTAGGAACTCATACGTATGTATTGTATGAAGTATTTACCAGTTTTCTATCTACTCATTTACCCAGACAGTTGTTGCCAATTTCTCTGTCAGCGCTCTAAATGGCCTCTGTGGTGTAGTGGTTTAGGTTTAAGGCCAATGAACTAAATTTTAGTTCAAATCCTTGCCATTACCCTTTATGATGCACCCTTAGTATGAACAGGGGCGTCATTATGAGGGGTGTTGGCCTGAAAAAGGCTCTGCCGGCAAATCTCAGGCTGTAAGCTGTTGTTGTCAGTAAATGTCACAGTTCCATTCTCCAGCTCATTTGATATTACTTGGGTTTGTCTAGACCAATTTCAAACAAAATTGCAATCTGTGACTTAACCCTTTGGTGGATCTACAGCCCCATCCTATAGAATTTTGCCACGCCCATCTTGTCAGCAAATTCCTTATCTTACAACCCTCCTAGTGACCAATGGTCACAACGGCCCTGGGTATGAACACAAAATTTTGCCCCTCTCTAGCCAGGAGTATAAATAAATGGGTTGTAATGTGCTGGTTGTGGTTGCATCCTTCTATATCAATGAGACATAGCAACCTTAGATTGATAGAGTAGCCTCTTCTTCCTCATCTCATCTTAGTAGAGATACATATTCTATGGTTATGGTGCTTAAAGTATTGTAACAACATTTTTCTTGATTTAATCTTAGTTCTGATGAGCAGAATCATCTTGTCATCGCAAGTGTTCAACTGCCAAAGGATGAAACACAGTTTGATGCGAGTCATTATGACCATGAAAAACAAGGTATTAATTGCATTCAGATATTCATTAAGGTGGAGTTACATGCTGTAAGACCAAAACTATGAAAAAAATTTAGCAAAGTCATGTTTAATGAATGGCACTGGCAGATATTCAGGGCTATATCTGGAGAGTGCTAGTCCCTCAATTTTCTGACAAAATGCGCATAAGTAACAAAGTATGTACATCAATCCTTTCTCCATTACCAGTTCCTGCGTTTGTGCCTTATAGAATTTTAAGAATATCATATCAAATCTATTGAGTTAGAAAAAGTAATCAAGGAAATAAGGAACAAAACTTTTTGCATTTAAAGCTCTGACAGGTCCTGCCTGTGAATGACCCTCCTTTCCCAAATTGATTTTGAAATTGATAGAACTGCTGAAATTTTATATTGTCGATAAACCCTTTTTTGAACAGAATTTGGAGGATTTGGAAGTGTTGGTGGGAGAATAGAAATTGACATTAAAATCAATCATGAGGGTGAAGTTAATAGGTATGTTGGTTCTTAATGATTTTTCATATTTCACGTGAATGGATTAGAACTTTCTATGAGATTCTTGATCAACATATTTGTGGTAGAGGAGACCAGGAGAGAAGAAAAGATTAGAGAAGGGAAGGGAAGGGAAGGGAAGGAAGAAAAAATGAAATAGAAATTGAAGAAAAGAGAAAAAAATTACTTTTGCATAACCTGACGATACATATCATTTATTGTTTTAGGGCTCGACACATGCCACAAAACCCATGCGTTATTGCTACCAAAACACCAACTTCAGATGTTTTAATATTTGACTACACAAAACACCCTTCAAAGCCAGGTAATGTATTTGGCGTCTTCTGAAGACCATTCATCTTTTTGTCAAACTCTCCTCTCATGGAGCTTATTTGCAGCTATTTCATTATTAAACCTCTAACCTAATGCAACAAATAAGGACAAAAATGCCAAGCCTCTAACTTCTCATTTCCTTCTTTTGAAACCACAAACTATGATTTTACGTTCTTTAGAAATTTCTGCCTGATTTTAATTACTAAGACTTTTTATGTAATGCAGATGGTTAATGATGATAATTTTCCTCCATTGAACTGATTTTGCGAGAACATTCTGCAAGTCTTTTGATTGTTTTCATGTGAACAACAGAAATTAATTGTAGTCCGTTTAGGGGACAGATTTTGAGATTAATCTTGTCTTTTTGATGGCTTGGACATTTTTAGGTTGAACTCAAATGTTGTTCAAATTTGTAAGAATGATGCTTGGAAGAGCGGATATCTGAAACCTCTGCATTTTAATTTGTTTGTTTGTTGTATGTATTTGGTTCAAATTTTTTCACTGTTTTCCTAAGGATATGGAGAATTATTTGTCCATAAGACCTCTTGCAATCTAATGCATTGCAATGTAATGTCAACTCTTGGTCCTGGAAACAACCAGGGAACTTGATGCCTTGAATTAAGATTATTTCTAAGGAGATGTGCAATCCAAGAGAAAAGATATACTATCTTGGTTGCCAATAAAAATGATTGAATGATGATTATTAGTTTCATTTCTCGCTTTTGTCTTTTCTAAGATCCTAATGCAGGATGTCAACCAAACTTGAGGCTGAAGGGACATTCAAAAGAAGGGTAATGATTATTTGTTTTATCGTTATCATTATTATGATCATCAAAATTCTCAACATCGTCATCATCATCATCATCATCAGCATCATCATCATAATCATCATCAACATAATCAGCATAATCAGCATCATCATAATCAGCATCGTCATAATCAGCATCAACATCATCATCATCATCACCATCATCATCATAATCATCATCATCATCATCATCATCATCATCATCATCATCATCATCATCATCATCATCTCCACACCTACCACCTTCCAAAGACAATTTCTTCAAATTTGTGCATACTCTTGCAAATAATTAAGCGTTGGTGGTGTTACTTTTAAATCTATTTTCATTCATAGATATGGTTTATCTTGGAACCCAAACTTGACTGGTAATTTGTTAAGTGCATCGGACGATCACGTATGTCTCTCATTTTATTTACAGTCACTTTGATCCATCAAAATGCTTTACCTCCTTTCCCAGATTGTTTACCAAACCTTAGCAAAGTCTATGCAAATGCCTGAGTCATTAAACATTTATTTTCTGTATCGTTTCAGACTATTTGTCTTTGGGATATCAGTGCTGCTCCGAAGGTATGTCAAAATGCCTTGCTCTTGTGTTTTATGTTATGCCTTGAATGTGTCCCGAAGCTGTCACCGGCAATTCACTGTCAATTGACCCCACTCCTTTGAGCATAGCAAAGAGTTTAGCCTTTGTAAGGGTTCTAAGCTCCAACATCATCAATTTTAAAACCCCCTTACAATCTGATCAGAAGCTCAATGGCTGCTGTGCAACTGTATTTGCACCCGGAGTGAAATGGTTAAGAAAATACGGGGTACAATGCCCATCTCACCCCATACCTTAACCCTATCGCACCCGGATTTATTTTCAGTAAACTGTTAAAACCCATATAATTCTACGCTTTTCAGGGGGTAGCATAGTCAAATGACTTAAATTGAAAGCGTCAACTATTATAGAAAACTGCCATCAGAACATTTGCAATATTTTGTACTTAACCCCTTGAAAAATCATCTTTTCTGGTGTTTGTCATTGGGCCATATAGCCCATCCAGGGGTGAAAGGGTTGAAATTTTTACATTTTTTTCTTTTAGGAAGCAAAGACGTTAGATGCTAGCAGAATTTTCACAGGCCATTCCGCGGTGGTTGAAGACGTTTCATGGCACTTGTTACATGATAGTCTTTTTGGCTCGGTCGCAGATGACCACAAACTTATGATGTGAGTTTCAACTACGCTTTTCTTCCGTCACAACGATGAAATTTAGGCCACTTCTAAAATACGCTAATAACTCTAGAAATTTATCTTGACGTTTATCAATGGCTAGTTGATCGTGGGGCGCTAGACGATTGTAATCAAGATATCGATGTGCTTTTACCCGAAGTGTAGATTAACCCTTCCCCCTTTCACGAGGAAAATAAGGGTGGGTTTAGCCTCCCGCTTTCCACTGTCATACGGGGCATGAGGTTAGCTTCATATTAAATGCCCTAGTTGTATGTCAAAATTTTAACCCTTTTATTCACGGAGGGACTTTTGGTCTAAGGACCTTAACCCTTTCACATCCGGATTTTTTTTCATCTATTAAAACCTATAAAAATCTTAGATTTTCAGGGGGGAGCATGGTCAAATAAATTAGGTGAAAGCGGTAACTATTATAGAAAGTTGCCTTCAGAACATTTACAATATTTGGTACTTTACCCCCTGAAAAATTATCTTTTACGGTGTTTGGCTTCGGGCCATATGGCTCCTCCAGGGGTGAAAGGGTTAACCTTGGATTGGTTTTATCTTAAAAAGGGGAGACTAATCCCTTCAATATTTAGATACACCTGCTTCTAAACATTCTTAACGCACCAACATTATCAATTCTTGTACCCCCTTGTAATCTGAGCAGACGCTTTTAGTGTTACTGTAAATCTGTATAATCACCGGGGGTGACAGGGTTCATAAAGTCTTAGTGTCGCGAGTACCGCATTAAGCTGTTTGATTCATGCTAACTTGACTTTTGTTTCATTTTAGTTGGGACACGAGAAGAACCAGCAACAATAAACCAAGCCACACTGTCGAAGCTCATACTGCTGAGGTAATTTCCTTAGATCGCTCTCTCTTTATCTATAAACGTAGTTAAAAAGCTTTTTCTATATCCTGCGTCACAGACGGTATAAAAGTAGTATAAAAAAGGGCGGAGTAATAGAGAGGTGGGCTTGATAGAGAGGAAGGATTCATGAAGGGGGCTCTGGAGACGGGATAAATGGAGGGGGGGGGGATTAATAGAGCTTTTGCGATATTTTGAGGCCAATGACAGAAGGGGGGCTCAATGGAAACTACATATAAAGGGCACTTGATAGGGAATGGGGTTAATAGAGAGGAACTGGAAAGAGTATTAACGGTAATTTGAAGCCAGTTTTGTAACTTGTTTTTATTTTTTTAGGTCAATTGCCTGTCATTCAATCCATACAGTGAATTCATCTTAGCTACTGGCTCTGCAGATAAGGTAACAACTTTTCTTCGCACTTTTTTGGAATTTTATCCGATTTAAAATGTGATTAACTTGAAATTTGATCATCCTTCCTCCCTTCCTTCATTAAACAGTTTATATATTGCCTGGTTATTTCCATTGTTCTCCGTATCCGTCCTCAAAGCGGCAAATTGTCAAGCCGTAATTTTATTCTGTTCTTTTTAGAAAGATTTCCACACCTTAGACTTAACGTGGTGTTTCTTTCTTCCCTCCTTTGCCCTTCTGAATCATGTGCTTTGCCAGTAGGCCATGATCATGGCTCTCCACGTCTTCCTATCTTCTGTTCCTCCAATGATGCTGTTATTGTTGGCAATTTCCAGCGAAGTTCTAAGGTCATCCATCATCTTTATGCGATGTCGTGTTGAGCTCTTCTTTCCGTCGATCTTCCCTGTTATTATTAAATGTCCTTGTCCTCATCACCTCATTACATGTCCAAAGAATCTTTCAATTTTGCCTCCCTTAAGCAGTTTCTTTCTTTTTCTTTGCTGTCCTTGGGCCCTTTGCTATTACCCTGCTGTGATATCCTCTAAAAACAAAACTTCCTAGTATCAGTCTTGCTGCAATGGCCTTCAATATCTGAGTTTTAGTGGCCTTTAATATCTTGTAATTTGTCATTCTCTTTTCAGACCGTGGCATTGTGGGATCTTCGAAACCTCAAACTGAAATTGCACTCGTTTGAATCGCATAAGGATGAAATCTTCCAGGTAAAATCATGTTTATATCAATATTCTGCAGATATCCAACGTTATTCTTTTGCCATTGATTAGCTTTGAAAAATATGCTACGAATTAGATTGTTTATAAAATTTTTAATCATCTCTAATTTTCTCTTCTAGGTTCAATGGTCTCCCCATAACGAAACAATCTTAGCCTCAAGTGGAACCGATAGGAGGTTGCACGTATGGGATTTAAGGTAAGATTTTGTTTTATCTTATTTGAAGATGTTATTGTTTTCGGTGATTCTATGTAGCATCGTTGCTTTCGTCTCTTTACTTCGTGTAAAATGTGTAAAGATTAATATATATATATATTATGTTATTTGGTAACATATCTCTTTTGGCTTTCCGCACAACAAAACCTGCCTTCATGCCAAACCCAAACCTTGTCCATGCCAATAAAATTTGACCTTAACCGTTTAATGGAACCGTGGACGATGACCTTAACCTTTGACCTTGTAAAGATTTAAGTCCTTTATTGACCAAATTCCGTGGCGCTTTTTATTGGCAGCCTATATTAGGTTTCAACTTATTTTAGATTCAGGATTTTAGAGGGGCACTTAAAAATGGTTATACGTTTATCGGAAGAAATACAGTTAGCTTCTTTTATATAAATAGTAAAATTGGCGAGGAGCAAAGCCCTGAGGATGCAGAAGATGGACCTCCAGAACTTTTGGTAAGTTGATTTGTTTAATGGATCTATTATTCTGAGCCTTTAGTGGTCAATGCGATGCTGATCAACTTCTACACATGCGCACCGCAAACGTTTGCACTTAATCACCCACAAGCACGTCGCTATACTGGATGTTGCGTTTATAATGCTTCGTATTTAAGGGGATGTATCTAATTCTTCGATGATGATAACCATCCTTGCGCACCCAGGTTGATTCGTTCAACAGTGCTGACAACCTAGGCCCTCTCAAAGTCTGGCCAGATTTTGGGAGTCTGAGAAGAGTTAGATACAACAAATGAAACCCTAATATGTCCCATAACCGATAGTCGAGCTGCTCTATGCACCGAACTAAATTGAACCAAATACGACTCAGGAACGACTCTGAAAGGACTGCCATTTGGCAGTTCGAATGTAACGAGCGACATGTAACTGATGGGAGTAACTTTCATGAAGTGATTGGCAAAGCGGGCAAACCGTAAAACTATTCTGATTATTGAAAGCATCTTAAGCCCAGGAAAAAGTCGTCAACATAGAAATATTGTTGTTTGAATACTAACAAAACTATCCATGGCGCTTGAAGCTTTGTTCGATGAATGCAGTGTTAGCTTGATGAGCTGATAAAGCTAGGCCTGCAATTGCTTGCAGATCAATCTATTCTCTGCAAAATTCAAAGTCAAATAGGTTATCAACATAGAGTGGGGAGACGGCACTCTCTTAAACACGCGTCCTGCAACCAGAGATAGTTTTAATTTATTCGGAATTTTATTTCCGTTCATAATGATCTTTGATTTCTCTTAGTTTATTCACGGCGGACATACTGCGAAGATTTCTGATTTCGCGTGGAATCCAAACGAGCCATGGGTCCTCTGCAGTGTGTCTGAAGATAACATTATGCAGGTTTGGCAGATGGTGAGTTTCGCAAACCTTTTATCATATTTGAAAAGGTTTGGATAATCATAAGATTAGCAATCTAGATCTGCGTTGAACTGAGAGAAGCATATTACTGTTGAGTACGTAAGAAACACCTCCCCGCTGGCTAACTTATCGAAAAATTCTCCCATATTTTCTGCTTAAATAAGGACCACTTCCTAATAAACTCTTTAGTCATTGTCTATGAATAGACGCAATTATTTTTGTTATCAATCCTGCCTTTTTTCGCTACAGACAAAGGAATTTAATGCGTTTGAACGCAAAGCATCTCTTGACTTTCGTGTGCAAATAATCGAGAATGGTCTTGAATTAATAAACTGAAGGGGGAAACCAACTAGGATGCGAAATGTGAAGAGCTAAAGCATTTAGAAACCTCCTCAATACCATCAATGTTTCTATTTTATTTCGTATGTTTGTCCCATATAAAATTTCATCTTTTTAGTATTTTTCTTGACTTCACAACCTCCCGTTTCTCGGCGCTGAAACGTTTTATCTTTATTCCTTAGGCCGAAAACATTTACAACGATGAAGAGATAGACACTCCTGCATCCGAACTCGAGCCGCCCACCTCATCAGCACAATCGACCAGTTAAGACTTGTAAAGGACTTTTTATACACACTTATGGTCGCAAGACCTTTATCCGAAGAGGGACTGAAAAAACCAAAGAAGATATCATCAGCACAAAAGACTGTTATTTGCCTTAGATGTTGGTAAATAGAACTTTTAAAAAAGTCTGTTTTCTTGAAAGTCGCTTAAAACGTCCTTCGTAAGTCATATGTTGCTTTTATCCGTTGCGTATGAACATTGGAGAGAATATCATTGTACTATGTCAATCGTATCTTAGAAATGGTTAGAATATATCGATTTTCATTCTTAACTCTCTTTACTTCGATTTTTGTTTTTCATCAAATGCCACTTGATTTATGCATGGACTGCTTTTGTACGCTTTTGTTCACGCGTTGGCTCCTTGCACGCTACAAATTTCCCCTTGTTGACTTGCATTTACGTTGTACATTTTTTATTATTAGAAACTTTGAAATGTCCCCGAGAATTAAACTTTCTTGGTAATCGTAGGCTTCCAATACTGAAACTTTCCTATTGTGTTGCTCACATAAAAACATAATTTGGTTTGCTACCTTTAGCATATCAGAGGGAATGGCTCTATGCTTCCCACGGAAAAAATTCTTGCAGCTAAAAACGAAGCCAGGTTAGCAAAAATCCTTTTCATATGCCACCCTAGGATATTAGTGAATGCTCCATTTTTTTCTTGGACACGTCATCGAGATAAGCAGTTGTGGTGGTAATAATTTGCTCATTTTCCAGGCAAAGTAAGCTTGGAAGTCTGAAGTGCAAATGTAGTTATAAACCTATGTCTGGTCAGATTTTTCTCCTATCTTGCAATATCACCCCTAGTTATGAAATTGGCTTACAATTTGTGAGATTTCAGGCCTCGAAAGTGCTCACCATTTATTCGACTTCAACCCACAAATTGCTAAACTCTTTCACGTTCTCACACTGCCTCTATTTGATACGAGTGTAATGAATTCAGTATTGGCATTCTTAATTGTTTAAGGAAAGGGGATTGTTACAATTCTTTAAGGTTACTTGGGGGAATGGTTATTTGAAAATGCAACTTGCAAGAAACAATTGGAAGGAGAATGCCTCGTATTAGATATCCTGTCCTACTTTTCAATACGAAGCTATTCTGTAATGGCTGCCGAGCACGAGAGCAGCGGTGAAGAAAAGGGGAAAGTTGGAAAACTAGGGGCAAGCTTTTTTATTTTTGGTGTTACCTCTGCTTCACTTCTTGCTGGATTTGGTTTGGCACTTGGAAGAGTCAAAAAGAAGAATCCAACAGAATTTAATGAATTGGCAGCAAATAAACTCGCTTTAAAAGCACTTGGATATGGAACGATTTTGAGCATCTCCGGATGTGGGGTCCTTGTTCTTGCTGTAAAATGGGCCATGGGTGTCAAAAATGTAAGTTTTGGAGAATGGAATGATGCTTGTTCACCACAAATTAAAGCAAATATTTTTTAACCATTTAAATCAGAAACATGCCCATTAAAATGCTGCCGTTTTTTAAAATTTGAAAATAACAAACCTGCTGCAATAATGATAAATAACCCGGCAACTATTGCTCGTCTTGTAACCTTACTGCGCGCTCTAAAGAACTTTAGTGCCAAGTTTCTAATAAGCGTGTGTTTGTCGTTGAAAATGAATGAGTTGAAGGGGGGGGGACCCTGGGCCCAAATCATGTGATTCCTTATTTCCCTGGGGAGGGAAGGGGTATTTTGAACAATGTGGAGACGCCCGTAGCTGTGTTCCAAGCTGACCTCCATGCATCCCCTAGAGTAAAAAGACCCTCAAGGGGGTTAATCAAGATGTGAGGTCTTAACACTCTCAAAAATGCACAAGAAGCTTACTCAGTGAATTGGAATAGACCTTGTAATTATCATATGGTAAATAATGCTTGACAGCCCCCAAATTTTGGCCATGGCCTGCCCCTGTCAGCCTTTGCCTTTTTGACCAACCCCTTAAATATATTTTTAACAGTCATCCATCAGAGTCAAGATATCAGAAAATAAATAAATCTGGAGCTAAAATTGATGTTTTTATTGCTAACATTATGCTGCTAATTAATCTTCATATTTTCTACTTCAAAATTCAGATGAAAGAATTCTCTGCTAAAATGAGAAACAATCTGCCACAAAAGGATGGAGACTTTGTCCAAAAATTTGATTCATGGAAACTCCCAAGAAGTTCTACTGAGAATGATGAAAAAGAATGGGAAGAGGCATTGTCAAAATGAAAACATTTTTGCGGGAAGATTTTTGTTTGAAAGAAGGGCATGAGACAAGGCAGGTGACCAGTGACCTAAAGTTTTGCAGTTTTCTGGGCACCATGTCTGCTCAAGTTCCAAATGTGCACAATTTGTTGGAAATTGTAATGCCCTACTAACCCCACATTTCCCCCCCTCACCCCCTGCATCACAGTTTTCTGGGAACAGATCTGGTGTTGGCCATGGGAGATACAAACTTTTGAACCACTAAGCTATTGGGAGCATTCCATATCTGTCTACACACCACAGTTTTTAAGTATTAACTAAGTCAGGATTTTGGCCCCAAAAACTATTAGTATGGAAGTTGAAAGATGAATTTTTGATAAAAGTAATGATCTTGTCATATTTCTTTATGATTTAGTGGCCTCTGTGCTATTATCATCAACTGCATTATCATCTTGAGGCACTTCTGCTTCTTTGTATTCTGGGAATGAATGCGAGTCAATCCATTTCAGCTTCCCTGATTCTTGCAGCTCGTTTTCAATTTCAGTCAGACAATTGAAGGCTTGAATACTTTCATGTTGCGTGATAGCACCCAAAGAAATAAATGCTGATTCAATTGCAACTGCCTAGAAAAATATAAGTTGAATTTAGTGGTAGATAAATAGTACAGGGAATGTTTCTACAGTGGCATGTGAGGTATGAGATGCCCTTGCACACACTTAAAATTTGATGCTTTCTGCAAAGTTTTTTAATTTCTATTGAGGCCAGAAGGTGTCATTAAAATTGGTTTATCGGTCTCTCAAGCTAATAGAATCATTGGATATTCAGCTAACCTCTGACATGCAAATTTCCTGTGTAAATTTCTGTCAATCTCATCCAATCGAGTTTGGTACCCAATCTGTCAACAGTTTTATGCTTTAGAATGAAATTCCTTGAAATGGTCCTGATCAGAGATGCACCCCAAGGGGGGAAGAAAGACAGTGAAAAAAGGGGTAAACGATAGCAAATATGCTTTTTTTTCTAAGGGTAGGAATTGCCATATTACCCCCTGTTGTTGGTATCCTTTGCCCTGATTAGGTAGCAAGGCTTGGAAAACGCTCAATATTCAAGTTTTTGTCTAATAATGTAGAAGAAAAGCTACTTCCTATCCAGCCCACAATCTGTGCCTCTAATGAGTACCTGCAGCTAAAATTTATCGAGATATTCCACTCCAAACATTCACCAATAAGGTTCCTTTTCCAATATCGCAGGCCCTCAGGATTCCAATATAGCATGTAAATTAGGACAGAGAAACTCAGATTTCCTTACCACATCTGGAACCAACGCACTTGTGCATCCCTGTTGCGTTGTACTTGATACAATTATCCCGCATCCTTTACCTGAAAAACAGTTTTGAAAATCAATCAAGAAACTAACTAAATACCGTGTTACACTTTTAAGCATCTCTAAGCAACAGAGGAAATCTTTTACTGTTTATTTTCTACACAAAAGGATTTTATTCGAGTTATTTTGTAAGATAATACAATGAGGCAGACTCATCCACTCTGTTCTTTTCACGCATCCAGTCCACATAAAGCTCTAAGGACTATTTCCCTCTTTTTGTTTAAGAAACTATTAGCAAGCAAGCATCGATTTTATTTGTTAACCCAGGCTGGCTTCTGGCAGCTATCCAGGCCCCAGAGGTTGAATATGATCATTGGAACTACCCCTTCAAGTTTTATCAGATCTTACCTCTAACATACGATGATAATTGCGTTAACTCAGTTAGATTGTTGAAGTAGCTGCCAAGTCGTAGAACTGCACCAAAGCATTGCTGTTCATCAATTTTATCCTCTACTTTATCGATATTTTCTTCAAACATACAGTCTCCAAAGCAGTAACAGTTTCCACTGAGTGCTTTGCTCAGCTGGTTGCAGGCATCAACGTCCTATTTGAAGTCATACGGCAAATGATCAGTGAAGTACAGTACAATAAACTACCAGGGCTGCCTACACGATTAACCACGAATGCGTGCCTTAAGTAACGTGCGATAGACAAAATGCAGAACCTCAGGGGAGACCAACGCCTATAGAATCTATTAGGGTGCAAGAACTATCCATAACCTAAGGTTAAATATCCATAGCCAATCTCTGAATCTTTGATTAAACGTACTTAGTTAGTCTGTAATCTGTTTAGTTGATGCAGATTTATCTAAGTAATCTAGCTGATATATTGTGTAATCTATAATCGAAAACCCTAAACCATTTCTCGATCAATCTACAACCCATTTAAAACTTTAATAATTTAATAACCGTAATCGAAAAATCCTACTCTGTTCTGGATTAATCAGATTGGTTCAATCTTCAGTCTATTTGCAACAGTTCGATATCTGAAATCGCTTAATGACTGCAGAGTCATCCAAATAAACTATAAAGATACCCATTAATCCATTATACAACTACCCCTAGATAAACCCTTGCAAAAGTGGCCCATACCTTGAAAGAAATGCCATCGATAATACCAATTACTGGGTATCGCTCAACGAAGTCCGTGTACATTACTATGAGGTCATCGGCAGTTTTATGATTTCCTGTTGAAATTTCATACTTTTTCTTCTCCTTCAAGGGAACAAAAGGGTAATTAAGCACACAGCTTTTTCCCTGATGAGAACGGATAATTAAGCACACAGCTTCCTCCATGAGAAAAATGGATGATTAAGCACACAGTTTTCTCCTAAAGGAGAACGGATGATTAAGCACACAGCTTTCTCCATGATGAAGACGAAAAGCTCACAGTTGTCTCCAGTTTTCTACCTGATGAGAACGGATAATTAAACACACAGTTGTCTCCCAAAGCAGAACGGATAATTAAGCACAAAGCTTTCTCCATGAGAAGAATGGATGATTAAGCAAACAGTTTTTTCCCTGGTGAAAGCGATTGATTAAGCACATAGTTTTCTCCGAAAGGAGAACGGATAATAAAGCACACAGCTTTCTCCATAAGGAGAACGGAAAGCTCACAGTTGTCTCCAGTTTTCTCCCTGATGAGAAAGGACAATAAAGCACACAGTTTTCTTCCTGAGGAAAACTAATAATTAAGCAGACAACTTTTCATGAGGAGAACGGATAATTAAGCACTCAAATTTCTCCCTGGAGAAAGCGGTTTATTAAGCACGAATAAATGGTTCTTTGAAGGGAACGAATAAATCATAACTTTTCTTCGTCCGACAACAAAGTTTGGGTATCTTTTAGGGTAGCTTCTCGCTAGTATTTTGGTGACCCATTCATAGCAAACGTAAATTGAAATGACTATTTAGCTTTTGGAATAAACTCATGGTTCCAGGGGGGCTAATTCATGAATAACTAAAGCAAAACAATGAAATATGACTTGCGCTGTTATATGTGGAGAAGAGGCACTTGCCCCCCTGGAATGTGCTTTTAGGCGCTCTCCCTTCCCCGGTTACAGGCAGTCCGTTTAACCCACTTACCTCGTCATAAAAATGCGATGCTCCAATGTCGAGGACAACATCAATTTCTTGTTCAAAATCAACAGCAGCCAGATTGCATGCATGTTGAATAAACTCGAAAATCTGCTCAGGACGCTCAAGACTTGGTGAATATGATCCATCGTTGCTTGTTAATTTTGCATTTACCTGACAAGTGTTATCACAGAATTAACATTATTATATAATCTCATATGGGAAGAGTATGTCAGATTTAAATCTGTAGAATGCAACTTAATCTCGCAGGATCTCGCGGAAATTCGCAGAGTCTCGCAGATTTAAACTTGTCCCTTCAACGCTTGACGAAAGGTGCAGCACGGCGAGTTTCTAGGGTTCAGATGCATAAAAAGCCGGGAATATGTAACTAATTCACCTATTTAACACTAATATAATGTATATGACATATGCAGTGGAAATAATCAATTATTTCTAGTAAATATGAAAGTTCTTGATATATCCTGCTAATATTTTGCAGAAACCTACCCCAAGTTTTTGTTGAAGACTTTGCGCCAGTTCACGGTGTACCGCCGAAAGTTTTTGAAAAGTCTGAAATGAAAAGATTCAGTTAAATGTGATTCAGTGGCGTACCCAAGGGGGGAATGGGGGGTCCGGACCCCCCCCCCCAATTTGGAAAAAGATAGTCCTCGAGATTTTCCCAGCATCCCTGTGTTAAAGTACTTTCTTGATAAAGAACTGCTCATTTTTAATGTTTTTAGCATTTTAAAATTCTAAACAGCTTTTTGAAGACTCACATTGTCAACAAAAATTAAATCCTTTATGCCTTGCTTAACCAGTTATACAATGAAAAATTAGATTTCCTACATGTGGAAAATAATTTCTGAGTGAACAACATCATTGAAAAGATTTGAAGCTTCAAACAAGCATTTGCATAGCCTTTTAACCACACTCAACATTTAATAAATATCAGCTTCGGCCAAAAATATTATTTATTTATTATTTATTTATTATTTATTTATTATTTATTTATTTATATACATAATTAAATACAAGCATACATTTATTTTGAAAGCACGTTGTATCATTCAAAGATTTTTTGACTAATTTTTAGCCGTGCCACGTTTACAATTTATTACAAAACTGACGACAAGAGAACGACAAAAAGATACATTATTAGATTTGTTATTTAATTATCTTAATCGATTTAAACTGAGACATGAATTTTGAGACGATTTGAATGGTCTATTGGTCAGAATGGTGGTGACAGAGGTTTCGACTCTGACCGGAGTCATCTCCCACGTTTTAAAAATTGAACATTCGTAACTTTCTGCGGAGCCCAGTACCAATTTCTTATTCGCAGCATACTGAAAAGTCTAAAACATGAAGAACACGTGTTAAAACATACCTCAAAATAACTTTTGCCTGGTTTTGGTGCTAAATAAACAGCCTTCGCCATGTTTAATTTTCCAGGATTGTCAGTTCCACACTTCATAACTGATACCAATGGTAGTGGCAACGTAAAATTCTCAATCTCCTGCAAAGAAAAGATAAGAATTTAAACCACCATTCAGACAATGGGGTGGGGGGGATTCAATGTCTTATTATGAGGCGCTGCAGCCAAATTTCCGACTAGAATATGCTACGGAGAGCATGGATTCCTACTTTCTCTGTTCCCAGTTCCTGCGTCCTATAGAGATTAAGAAAAAGAAACCGATTATTGTTACTTAAATCTCAACAAAGACTTGTTTTGGGGAGCGGGAGCTTGAGCTTGTCCAAACCCCTTTTATTTCGGCCTCTTCCGTCAGGAATTTGCATTGTCCACAAGAGCCAGCTATTCACGTGTTAAAGTGAAACCAACAAAGGTATCCTCAATGATGACATTACCAATAGCGTGGCCCCAAACGCCCCATGGACACCAATGAAACAATATTCTTATTTATATGAAAACAGAGGTATGATAAAATTGATAAAATATGATAAATTAGACATGATGCATAAAATTCTTAACGGCCTTTGTCCAGACAACTTGCAGGATAAGTTCACCAAATGTTTCAGATCTCAAGCTATTCAACTAGAAGTAGCAAGAATTTGCATCTACACCCAGGGCCGCCGAGAGGGAGGGGCAGAGGGGGCAGTTTGCCCCAGGGCCTCAGGCTCCAAGGGGCCTCATCAACTAATATCAAAATTTTTGTCATAGCCTCTGTAGATGTATTCAAGGAACATCCCAATAGGAGCAGCCTATAAGGTTCTATGAGTGCCTCCAGATTCAGTTCTCCAAATTTCCTTGCTTTCTGCTCCTTCTACTCGCTTTGATGACAGACACAAGGGGCCTCATTTTGCAGTTTTGCCCCTGGGCCTCGAAAACCTCACGGCGGCCCTGTCTACACCATCTCAAGACTCGAATAGAATTTACAAAGACCAGTTTCCAAGTTACAGAAGCCTCTACCGCCAACGAGATCGCACAACAACAACAAAGAGACTACCCCTCTCTTTATCAATTCAAAAAGGAAATGAAACAGCCTCTGAGAAGCTGAGATGGGTAGTAAAAATCAAGCACGACCCCAAGGAAGAGCAGCTTTTTTCTCTATTCGATTATTTGCTTTTGCTGATAACTTATCTGAAGCTTTATAGCTGTACACATTGTTATCTTTGAGGCTCAAACCATCTACCTTTTGATTAGAGCTCTCAATATTTACATCATGTTTTAAAGATGCCTACCTTCTCGTTGAAGGAATCATGTATCGTTTTGTAAAGGGGAATCTTCGATAATTCAGCTGCTACTTTTGCAGAAAGTAAAGATAAATACAACTCGGCATGGTTGATTTTAGTTTTTCGCTGACAATCGAAGCAAAGGCTGCTTGAAATCTCACTCTCTTTATTAACTTGTTCTTCGTTTTCTTCCTTTGGTTTTGCGTTCTCCTTTTCAACCAAGATTTCTTTTTGCATTGACCTATACGATGAGATGAGGGTCAAGAAAATGGTAAAAATTGATGGTAGATCTCTTCAAAGTACCCTTTGGATAGTGGAGTTGGAGCTAGATTGGGCCATGTCCAATTAATGTGACTGTTTTGGGTTGGAAATAGGAGCAGAATTTTTAATTGGAAGATAAATCAATGAAAATAATCTAAATATATTTTAGATAGTGCAAGATAGACAGAAAAATCTTTCAAATTCTCTCGAAAGCACGTCAGATGAAATAGATTTACTTGCAATTTTACATTTGTTACACCCAGTCGGTCCCAAATAAAAGATAAATTGAAAGTTGGTCCAGCTAGAGTACACATGCCTCCAAACAAAAAATTGGATGAGTGTCCCTGGATTCAATTCATCATGAATGACCAAACATTGGTATCAGGGGGGTTGATAAAATGTTGGTAAATTAATGAGGGAGGGGGTTATAAGATATTTCAAGAGTATGCTATCCTGCTGGAAATTACAGAATAAAACCCACATACTTGATCTGTTCATCGATATCCAGTTGCTTCTTGGTCGTCTGTCCTTGTAACTTGGAAGCAATGCTGCAAATGTCATCTTTCGTTTGAAGAAAGTCGAATGGTTTTGGTTTATTCTGCAGCAAATCGTTTTGGGCCATTTGCATCGCTGAATGGGCGGCTGCTAATTTTTTATCTCCTTTCGCTTTGGAGCCTGTGGCTGGCTTTGATCTCACCTTTGGTATTTCAACTTTGGGACCATCGTCAAAAAATCCTTGCATATTTGTGACATACTAGAGAATAGACAAGCTATAAAGCTAGAGAAAAATTCAGGGGTTGTTTAGAGTATAAATACCCTTAAGAATTAACCGCTGACATCTTTCACTTTTACCTCCAGCGTTACAGTGTATTGACAATTACGGCAAACAAGCATGGAATAAACAAACAAATAAACAAGCAAGCAAATATACAAACAAGGAGTAGGCAAGAATAGTTTTCATGATTTTGGGATAACTGCTGCTCTTCAGGGCAAAAGGGGGCAAAACACTGACAAAAGGGAAAAAGAGCAGCAAAATAAAAGAATTAGGCGTATTTTCTCAGGGCAGGGGATGCAATTGCCTTTGGTGCCCCCATGCTGCAGGCATCTTTGTTAGTGGGGCTATGTTATAGTTGCCTTTCGTCGTTGGTTGAATTGAAAAATTATTTGAAATTGCAAACCTTTTCAATACCATTAATTGTACAGAACACTTGTCCGTTGATGCTGTTGTATCCTCTACTGCTGATCGCACTTTCAAATTTGATCTAAAAATCGATTGACAAGGGTATCATGGTTTATTTTCAAATGTTATGCAGAACCGATCGAATTCAGCATGAACGTATTTGATAGTCTGATCTCAGGGGATTGTATCCCGCATCTCATTACTCTGATGCAATCATCTCTTCTTTTTGATACAAAACAGGCGCTCTTTAAACATAAAAGCGCCCCCTCCCCCCACTGCAATTGCTTCAAGTCAACTTACCTTTGAGATTGAAGGCTCTTTAGAATGGCTTGCAAAATATTCTGCCTGAAACGAAAACACAGAAGAATCACACCAAGTATTACTCCAGATGTCCAAGTCAAGTGCTGTAGTTAAACGAATACTTATATCTTTAAACAGAATAAATCTAGACAAATCTGAAAATATGCAAGCCATCAGCTTCTCTTTCAGGTGAAGAAGTCTATTTTCTAACTAAGTATGAGTTTCTGGCTTAAGCTGTTACCTTCCATCCTCTTTACAAGAACGAGCATTGCTATCCTAATTGTCAACAGGTGCAAAATTAGGCCTAATTTTTTATAAAAATACTGAAGATCGATATTTCATACCATGTAACCGTATACGTCACTCGGCTCGTCCAAAAACATTTTATTGAGAATACCTTCAAGGCACTTAGGAATGCCATTTTCGTTGTAATATTTTACTGCTCGCTGCTTCAATTCTAGGGTTGGCTTAACTCTGCTTTGTTTTTCGTCAACATCTGTGTCCGCCATTTTGCCAGAAAGCGGTTGTCATGGTAAAATTTTGCAGCCTCGTTTCCGCAATATTTGCATTCCAAGTCTTTTCTGGATGGTAAAAAGGTTAAATCATAAAATTCTTAAAGCGCAACTTGTTTTAGGAATATTAACATTGAAATAAAATAAACAAAAAAGTAGTTTATAAGATATGATTTATTTAATATAGTACACTCATTTTACCATAGGTCCATAAATTGAGTCCATAAATGCCCTGTAGCCCATTATACCGAGATTATGTTGTATGCAAACTTTCATGTAGTATTTTAACTTATTTTAGTGTAGTACAGCAGGCTCACTTCAGCTTTGTATATATTCATCACTTATTGACGTCATTATTTCTTCCCTGAAATGCGGAGGCGGAATATAGTTGTTGCGGTTGCCTTGCAATCGCGCATTCTCCTTGTGAAAAACCGCTGACTAAAAATTGTTATTCTTTGCACATTGAGAAGGCGACAAAAGATGACTTGAGGAGATGATGATGATCTGGAAGATTGAATGATTTCTTTCGCGAATTTTAGCAATTTTCCTTCATCATTTCTGCTTCTATTTGTGAAAGAATTGCTTTTATAGCATTGTAGTTCATGAAAATCGATCATTTATCGCATGGTACATCGTTATCATAGAATTATGCCGACGAGAAACTATGAGAACTTTCCTGGCAGAAACAAGTTTTACTGTGATGGGCGGATTATTATGTCGCAAAATAACTACGTTTTTATGCTGACAGTCATTCTGATAGTCGTCACAAGTGCGCTCTTCTTCGCCTTCGAGTAAGTAACTGTTAGTTTATTTCAAACTCTGTTTGTCACAGGTAAAAGCAAGGCTGTTTTTTCAAGTTTGTTGTGGTATGGTGGTAACAGGCCATCGAACGATGTTGTTTGTTGGGAAAGATCTGATTCTCTTTCATGTAGACGGGCAGATGCGTTTTAAAATCGTTAGGAAAGTCTGCTCTTTACATGGTATCGTTTCCACATTACTCTCAGATATTAGGAGAAAATAGCTCAATTAAATGAACGCGGGGGGAACGTTGAAATAGAGAGTTCATTCGCCAAACGGTCTTGGAGCGTCAGGTTGCAAGAAGCGGGATTGCCATTTTTGCACTGATCCAATTATAAAATCGAATTGCTCGTCAAAAGCAAATATGAAAAGCGATTTTAAACCAGGTCTTAACACAGAACAAGTCGAATTAAAGTAATTTATACATTAGAATATTATTTATTAGATTAAATATGGTATTTACATAGAATTGGAGGTCATTGACGATATTTTCAAGTCTCGGGTTGGAGAGTGTCTTTATCTCAAAGACCAGGACATTGGCAGCCGTTGACAATCTTGACTAAAATTTTGGCATGTAACCATGAAGTCATTATCTGTATCGGTCATCTGTCACTTGCCACTGACCAGGAATGTCCCCCAGGGATCCACAATGAACCACAATAAGGGAATGGCAATGAAGTTTTGCTTCACCATAAATTTCCTCTTCATGTTTTTTTTGTGTTTGTAGGGTGATGCCCAGCAAAATTACTTCTGCCCTGCCAACCCATTAGGAAATTGGGGTATAACAAAAATTCAGGGCAAGGAATAGGTAAATTCTAGTAGGTAGCTTTTTGGTTGTATGCAGAATAGCAAATCACAAGGACCAACAATTATGAACAATAAAATGATAGGCCTTCCATTTATTTGTTACATACAAGAAAAGTAGATCACAGAAAGCAAGAAACTTATTCTGTGACCCTGTTGTATTCTTCAGCTACTCTGGCATGGTTTTTAATAAGGTCAATAGCTAGATGTCCTGTTTCAAGTGGGAGTCTACAATGACTTTGCAGACAGAATGGCCGTACAATCCTTTATTTGGTAACAAGACAGCAAAATTTGTAGATGAACTACTCCAAAGCCATCAACACCTTGTTTTTGAAATATAATTTTTTTGTCACACCCCCCTCACCCCCATTGTAGCTACAGCCCCATTTTGAATTTAAAAATTTTCTTGGTGTGCATAAATTGTAGAGGTATTCTAATAAGTATGCCTGTTGCAGCGTATCAGGCAAATTTTCTCAAATCACCTTGATGATGCAGATTGTATGGAATGAGCCCTGGTTAGAATATACAAATGGCAAATGCATCCAATGTACCTCCCAGTTCACTTGGTGGGACTCTTAATTACTTGATCAGGGTTCTATAAGGTGGACTGCACCAACTAGCAATTGCAATTTGAAAAAAGGAGAAATGGCAGAACTCTGGGCCACCCTATCTTTAACACCCATTTTTCCCCTGCATATGTTTCCATAGGTCTTGTGCTCTCAAACTGAATATGACTTTTTGCCATTCATTGAAAAGCTACTAAAAAGAATTTGAGAAGAGTTTAAATCCAGCCAAGGTGCTGACAGCAAACCACAAAGCCACCCACAATACTGTAGTCTACAGTTTTCATTTAAATGCTAATGCAGTTGGGAAATAAGAAGCCAAAAGGAAGTATTTGAGCGCTTTATTTGCTTGCAAGAAATCACTCAGTCCAGTTTTATCCAGGAAAATCGTTGCAAACTGTGAAAGGATTGGATTATTGTGTTTCAAATCCTCCGTTCATTTTAGCAGATCTGTGGTGAGGTTTAATCGAATGAAATGAACTTATTACAGCGCTGTTTGAATATGGATTTTAAGTATTGGTGACATAGATGTGCATGACTAATTAATGCAGTAATTGGCAGGTGCTTTAGTGGCCACTTGGAAAAACCTGCTGATAAAGCAGATATTTTTTGTGCACCAGGAAGGAGCAAGATTACTAATAGGCTCACCAGCTGTGAAAGATCATAGCTAGGCTATCTCATCATCAGTGAAGTCCGCTCATCATGAAAAATTGCACAGTAGTTTTAAAATTCAACATTCCCAGCTGTAAATATGCTGAAAAACTCATTCAAACTTTTTAATTGACTCAACAAATTCAAATACGTTTCAGTATCATTTTGTTTGCTTTTTTGTGATAAGCAATTCCAAGTGTTAGGCTTTTTTTCCTGGTGGTTTCCATACTACCTGTGCAATGATTCTTGAGGAATCCAGAGGGGCAAGCCCAAAAATATGTGACCGCTTCCCTAAGCTATAAAAATTTCTGGCCAGAGGACAATAGCAACTTTTGTTGGGATAATTTCCCAAATTTCATTTTAAATTCAGTGTATTATGGCGACAAATGTCACTAACTTAAAGTAGGTTCCATTTGACTTGCCCTTATTTGATATATTTGTTTGAGATGTCACATGATTGAATCACAGATCAGGAATAACAATGACCTTATAACACTTCACTTTTATAAGGCAGAACATAATCTGTTTAGAAATACAAAAAATTGCTCAATACAATCGAATAAAATGTTGTTTTGAGAATCTTTTAGAGTCTTTTCATTCACTCTTGAGTCATCATCAGTAATAAAGGGAGAAAAAAGACAAGAATTTATTGAGATAATAAGAATGAAAAATCAAAATTAAATAAGTAAGCCAATAAAAATATTTGGCGCGGTGAGGATTCTTTACAAAAATAAAGAGAAACAGTGCTTAACTGAAATAAGAAACAAATGCATGGTGGAAAACTGTTGGGAATTTGGTTTGTGAAACATAAGGGCCCAGGTTCATGGTTTATAATTTCACATATCTTAAGTTGAGAAAAGAACAAATAATATCAGCTGTTATTTCCATTGCAGGCATTTTTGAAAGCTACCGATAATTATGTAGCTTAAGGCCTTTTATCATTGTGTACATGAAACTAAATTAAAGTTTCCGCTTGATGCGATCTTCAGACAACTCGAAAGAAGCGTGACACTTAAGGCTACAACTAAAACCATCGTGTTCTGTTTTTAAGTTTAGTATAGCTCTGCTTCTTTGGCATCTAGCACTATTTTTAGCAGACCCTTAAACAGTAATTTTCATTTCATTATGTATCTATATATTTCTATATACAATAAGTAAGTAAATTTGGAGACAAAGAACAAAGCGACTTAAAACCTAGACACACACTGAAGAAAAAATTGGTTTGAATGGCATCAGGGTTCCAAAAAGTAAACTTTTTCTTTGTTTTCTTGCTCCCACTTTGCTTACATAGTGGTATGGTCTTCTTTTCCTTTTCTAAATACACATGTAATATATATATATATACCTTATAAGTTTAATTCATTTTTGTTTCAGTTGTCCATTCCTGTTCAAAGAATTGTCGCCAGCAATCCCAGTCATTGCAGGATGGCTGTTTTTGGTGGTCATGGTAACACTATTGAAAACAGCTTTCATGGATCCTGGAATCATACCAAGAGCCTCGACTGAAGAATCTAGTTATATTGAAAAGACTATAGGTAGTGTTTTGACAATCTCATTATAAATAGTATTTCTTGATATTTAAAAACTGCATAAAAAAGTGGGAATATAATCTGTCAAACTGAAGATACTTTTTCATTTGACGCTCCTTTGTATATGGAAGTGTCAGATGATGGCTGATACCCTAGCGTCTATAATAGAAGGGGGAAGGCATAGATGGGGTGTGCAGGGCTGTAGAAAAGAGGGAGCCTGGGGGCTCAGATTTCTATCCACTTTTAAAGAGGGACAGAGCCCTCCCCCTTTTTCTGGGTAATTCTTAAGAAAAATTGTAATTCTGGCAAGCATCTTCGATTAAATGATATAACTTTTTGAAATCTGCATCTTGTTTTGGTTCAATCAGAAATGTAGATTCAACTCAAGTATATCATATTTGATGAACAGGACATTGGATAAAGAACTGGTATAAAAAAAGAATGTTGTGTGATGTTGGTGTTGTTATGTTTGTGTATTTAATCACTTTTCTTTTTTCTGTCCGTAAGGCATCTTCATAAAACATAGAATCATAGGGAAACAGTGACATTTCCCCGTTTCATTTAACAGTGATATACTATATACGGGGACGTCGGAGCATATTTTCAGGTAAGGTGGCTTTGAAGATTGGGCGTGGTCACTCAAGTTCACGCTGGTGTTCCTTAGAAGTTGATACAAAGGTCAAGACATGCCCAAGCTTTGTGAAGGGATAATGGCAAGAAGAACACAAGTGCAAAAGGCATAGGTCACACTGCCCTTTGGGTAGTGCAATTAGACACATAAGCCTTCAATGTAACATAGCGAGAAAAAAGTGCGGGGGCTGCAGCCCCCAGCCCCCCTGAATTAGAATTGAACACCATATTCTTGTTTCTATGTTAAATCATTATTATATTTGCAGCGGCCCCGGCTCAAGAAGCTGGAGTCTACCGACCGCCTCCAAGAACATTAGAGATCGAAGTGAGAGGACAGCCACTCAAATTAAAGTATTGCTTTACTTGCAAGATTTTTAGGCCGCCAAGGGCATCGCATTGCAGTATGTGTGACAACTGTGTGGGTAAGAAATTAAATTCGCAGTAAACCTTTAGTATTGGTTAATATTTGCTTCTGCATTGAATAAGGCCCCTTCTGCCATGTTTCCGCTCTCTTTCTTTAAATTTATTGCCAGTTACTGACGTTTCGCGAAAATGATTCTGAACTTGTTCTTCAGCAAGGTGAAGTAGCCCTCCTTTCGTGATGTTACCTGCCGCAAGGCCAATTCACCTTGACACTTTTTTCGCTGCCGGACTCTAGGTCTCGATCCGTCCATTTTCTCTCAAGAAACGAACTTTTCTCGGCTATCCTTCATTTTTGTTCATGTTTGTTTTCCTTTTAACTTTGTTACCCATAGTAGTCCCCTATTCGAGGCCTCATTTACAGGGGGCCATGCTTAAAGAATTAAAAGAGTATTTAGTGAAGTAAATGTTACAAAATTAAACTAATCCATAATTTAAATACTGTTGTTGAAAGAAATTTCATTTAAAAACATTAATCTAAATACATTGATAGTAAACGAAAACAAGAGGAAAGTGACATTGATTCTTCGCGGACAGATGATCATTTATAACTTTCATAAAATTCTATAACGTTGACACAGTTTTAGACTTTTTGGAGGTACCATTCCCAAGTTTTGCACCCTGGTAAGAGAAGCATCTCTGTTAAGTGGTCGTTCCCAGAAAAGGGACCATAATCCGAATTTCTTAGAGATCTGTTGTAGAGGCTTTTTCGCAAATCCTCTCTAACAATGTGACCTAGAAACCGCAGTTGTTTTTACGTTAACGTCTTTACGTCTTTATCATTTAACAGTTTGTTCCTTAACGTTTCCGCTACTGCAGTAGAAAAGTTATTGCTGTCGTTGTGTTTTTGAAGCATTTGATGCCTAGTTAAAAGCTTGGATTTGCAACTGAAAAAATGTCAAAAAATAGATCAAATACACTGCATTAGCAAATACCAGCACGAAAGTCTTAAAAGTAAAAAACTGTTGAGAATAATCTCCAATCTCGCTGGTACAAGGATAATTAACCAAGTGCAGAAATGCTCTCAAAAAAATACAATTCTATTTGCGTTTATTCCAAATATTCATTTCATTCTTACAATCAATTTTTTCTAACCCTTTCTCTCCTCTCTCTCTTTTCTGCTAACATGCATTAAAATCGCTACTTTTATAGGTATTGCAAGTTCCTCGTTATTATTGACGTAAATAACTTTAAAAATACAAGCCAATCATATCGCATAGTTATGAGTGATTAAGAGTTACAAAAACAGGCGTGTTTAAATAAACATCCGGAACCTCGTATTCATCTGTACCTAAGCGAGGTATTGACGCAAATATTACAAATTAACAATAAAAAGAAAATTCTATGTGACTAATACTGAATGCCGACGAAATGAATGAAAAAGGTGCCTAATGCAACGTGGCTATATAAAAGAATGTAAAAATGCGGTTTTCCTAACACTCCCCCCTCCTTGACTCAGAAGGAGTCAAGTAAGAGGCGAGTCTTACACTGCGCGTCCCTAGCTGCTGCACGCTGCGGGCGCTTTGCCCCAGGTGGGCTCTCTGCACACCTCTCACCTTCCGTTTCACATTCCTCGCAATTCTTGCCTTCCTCTTCAATCTCCGCTCCCGTCTTTGCTTTAACACATTCTAACGGGTAAAGTTTCTGTAAAGGTCTACATATAAATTCTGGCTTACCTTTACCTGCTTTTCGTAACTTGGCTCCTCTAACAACCCCATCCTTTCCGACAATGAGATCCTCTACAATAGCCATTTTCCACATACCCCGTTTCAAGTTGTCGTCGTGCACTAGAACAACGTCTCCCTTTAAAATGTTTGGCGACTCCCGTTTGCCAGATTTGTGTGCCTCTCTCAATCCAACTAAATATTCTTTATGCCACCTACTCCAAAAATGACTCAATTTGCGTGTTAGATATAAAAATCGTTTATGTAAGTTAGAAATGTCATCGAATTCATTATTATCTACTCGTTGATGAATACCTTCTGCTAAAGCAGATAATCGCCGACCAAAAATCAAATGAGATGGAGTTAACATCTCCACTCCCGGCTCATCATAATCATAAGTCAAAGGCCTAGAGTTTAGCGTGTTTTCTACTTCTGTGAGGACTGTAAATAATTCGTCGAATGACAATCGTGCATTACCCAATACCTTTCTCAGGCATCTCTTTACCTGACCGACCAACCTCTCAAAATGTCCTCCCCACCATGGAGACCTTTCTAAGTTAAATTTCCACTGAATACGTTTATTTCCTAAATAGCCTTGAAATGCTTGGTCTTCTTTGAGTTTTTTAAGCAACTTAGATGCTGCTTTGAACGTCTTCGCGTTGTCTGAGACAATAACAGTGGGTGTGCCTCTACGGGCACAAAACCTGCGTAAACAAAGAATAAAAGTTGGTGTGCTTAAATCATAGACCAATTCCAAATGAACAGCTCTAGTCGTACTGCATGAAAATAGAGCAATATAACACTTAGTCATTCCCTTCTTGGTTTTACAATACAGCGGTCCTGCGAAATCAATACCGACACTGCTAAATGGTGGTGCTTCTGAAACTCGAAATGCCGGTAGCGGTGCCATACTTGGAGAGTCAAATGCTTTTCCCTCTAATTTTTTGCATATCAAGCACCCTTTTAGGACCTTTTTGACATACTGACGCCCTCTTGTAACCCAAAATCGCGACCTAATTTCTGCAAGGGTTGCCCTTACCTTGCAATGATGGACCCTTTGATGGCAATCCCAAACTACAAGTTCCGTAAACATATGATCCCTAGGTAACATAATTGGGAACTTTGCCCCTAGAGAGAGATCTGAATTTTCTAGCCTTCCGTAACTAATCAAAATTTCGTTTTGCTTCCTTATATCTAGATTTGTCTTAACCTTATCAAAACTTGCACTCTGCTGCAAATCAATTTGCGAATCTTTTACCCAGCTAATTTCTGCTCTCTCAATCTCATCTATGCTGATCGGTTCCAACTCTAAATCCTGTCCTTCTCTTCTACATTTAAGATTATCAACAAATCGCTTTACCCATACTGTTACCCGGAGAAGTTTACCAAGTGAACTAAATCTGCTCAAATCAATTATCTCCCTTAACCTTGGCTGTTTTTCTACTACCACTGATAAGGTACTTGACTTTTTCTCCTCCTGCTTCACATCTTCCGATTCCATTAATACCATAGTCTTCGGCCATTCTCCTTCGGGCTTTCTTAACCATTTAGGCCCTTCCCACCACATTTTATTTTCAACCAACTGCCTAATGGTAACTCCCCTAGACCCTAAGTCTGCTGGGTTTTCCAATCCACTTACATGCCCCCATTCGTCTTTTTTTGTTAGGGTGAGTATTTTGTTGACCCTATGCTGAACAAATTGTTTCCACTCATTTTTGTTTTGTACCCAATACAAGGCGGTCTTGCTGTCTAACCACAGCCTAACCTTGTCAATCTTGACTTGAGATTGGAGGGCATTCTTAACAGTGTTCATCAGAAATGCTAGGATTCTAGCTGACATTAACTCTAACCTTGGTATAGTTAGCGATTTGAGTGGGGCTACCCTGGTCTTAGAGCATAATAGCTTTGTAAAAATACCCTTGGAAGTCCCATATACCATGTATATGACGGCACTGTATGCTTTCTTGCTAGCATCGCCAAATCCATGTAACTGGCACCACAGAATTTCTCCTTCACTCTTATCATACACACACCTGGGTATACTAACTTTTCCCATTGATTGAAGATCTTGAAGCCAACCTTTCCATAAGGGTAGCTTATCTGCAGGGAGAGGTTCATCCCAGCCTACCTGTTCTTTACACAAATCCTGGAACAATACCTTTGCTATAACTGCAACTGGGCTTAGTATTCCCAAGGGATCAAACAATGATGCTAGGGTGCTAAGGATTCCTCTTTTTGTTGGTGCGTTTCCCCCTAACTTCAACATCTTATCCAATTCAAACACAAGATTGTCTTTTTCTGTGTCCCACACAATACCTAACACCTTGGTTTTTTCTCCTGTCTCTTCAACCAGACCTAACATTTCTTTTGCAAAGGTACATTCATTTAAACTTTCTTCTTTATTCACATTCTCTACTTCCTGAATTTTCTTACGTACAACTCTGTCATTGGACTTCCACTTTCTCAACTTAAAGCCCCCTGTCTGCATTCTTTCTTTTGATTTCTCATATAGATCAATTGCTTCTTGAGGGCTACTACACCCTGTAACTAAATCATCAACATAGAATCCATCAATCAACTTTTTTACAAATCCTGGGTCAATCTCTTTGAAGGTTTGGATATGATGCCTTAGAACCGCATTTAGAAGAAATGGTGAGGAATTCACTCCGAAAACAACTCTATTAAATCGATAAACAACAATCTTTGGTTCATCTACTGATATACTATCAACCCAAAGAAAACGCAAATAATCTCTGTCATTTTCATCAATTTCAATGTTCAAAAATGCCTTTTCTATGTCCCCTATGAGAGCTACTTTATACTCTCTGAACCTCAATAGCAAGTCAAAAATCAATGGTGTCATAGGTGGTCCTACGTGAAGACAATCATTTAGTGACATTCCTGATTTCCTAGTTTTGCAGGATGCATCAAATACAATGCGAACTTTTGTGGTTTCTGCTTCATCACGTATGACCGCCTGATGAGCTAAGTAATGCATCTTACTTACATTATCTATGGCTGGTACCTTTTCTATAATGCCCATTTGCTCTTGCTCTCTAATAATCTGGTCATATTTTTCCATAGTATCTGGGTCTTTTCTTAGTTTCTTAATCTGATTTTGCAGGCGCATCAAACTAATTTCATAATTAGAGGGAAGATCTCCCTGACCAACCTTCCATGGCAACCCAACCCGGTACCTTTCACCAGTAAAACATATATTATCTATCAAGGTCTCATGTACATGGTCTTCTTCCTTAATTCCTAAGCTTTCTAAATCCCATAGTTTGTTTACCATTGTATCCAATTGCTGCTTTTCTGATTTGACTGCTGAAGATACAAAATTAACATTAATATGAGAATACTGGTCAAACTTACCTACTTTCAGAGGCCCTGAAAGAACCCATCCAAGCAATGTCTTTATGGCAACTGGCTCTTGAGGCCCCCCTCGTATTGTCTGCCCACTCATGAATTCCCAAAGGAAATTTGCACCTATAAGGATGTCAACCTGTAAAGATTCTCCATGCTTTGTTACATCTGAAAAGTAAATCTGTTTCAAGTGATCAAAATTCTTTTTAACAATATCAATTCTTTCATTAGGTATGTTGGCAATTTCCTCCACAACATAACATTGAACTTTAGCACTCTGTTGACCTTTAACTGGAAATAATTCTATGTCAACAACATCTCTCAATCTCGTTTCTGCTTCACTCGCCCCAAAAGTCTTCACTGACAAACTCTCTTGCCTAACTGGCTGCAACCCAATCTTACCAACAGCTCTAGCTGCAATAAATGACTGATGAGAACCCGAATCAAAAAGCACTCTCACTAAACACTCTCTATCTCCTTCTACCTTGCCAAGAGCTGTTTGCAAGGCCACTCTCTCTCCACAATAAGTACTCCCTACCCAGGTTGCAGCTTGCGGATTAAGCGTCGCAGAATTAGGCTGAGCTGCGCTTTCCTTGTTTACGTTAGTTCCTACACCTTTTTGTTTATGCTTATCGCAAATGGAAGTATGATGCTTGCCACTGCAATGCTTACAAAACGTATTGCACTTACATTCGAATGCCCTGTGACCCGACATCAAACAAATAAAACATTTAGCAAACTTTCTAAGAATATTCTTACGTTCGTGACTCGATCTTACTGTTTTACAGTCCGCAGGCTCGTGCCTGTGTAAACAATACACGCAGGTCTTCTCATTTGTCTTCTCCGTCAGTAAGGCATTTGCCGTTCCAAATTCTTCTCTGCTCCCAACAGCAACTGGCCTATTCCTCCTGTCCCCGCTACTACCAGAAAATCCCATTCCTCCAACACCAACATTCGCCGTCTTCAGTGGCACATAGCTCTCTCTCACCGAAATCTCCTTCTCAAACCCATCGAGAAAGTCCAGCAGGGTCCAATCCATCTGATCTGCGCCACTAAACCGAATCATGTTCAGTCTAATCGTTTCAGGAATCCTTTCCATCAAAACAGGGACTACGAAGCCCGAGTACGTTGCCATGTCAACGCCAAGAGCCTCCAAGCCACGTAGGTGGGTCTCGATTTCGTCATGCATTCCTCGGAGGCGTGCGACATTTCTCTCATTGAAAACAGGCGTTATGGAGATCAGCTGGTTAATGTGGGCTCGTTGAATTACGTTTGGCTTCCCAAATCGCTTTTTCAGCAAATCTACAGCGGTGTCGTACGAGGCGTCCGTTGTTGGAATACCTGCAATCACAGCTCTGGCCTTGTCCACTAGGTACCCCTTCAGATAATTGAGTTTATCCACATTTGCCAGGTTTTCATTCTGATGGATTGCACTGCTAAAGCCATCCCAGAATTCTTGCCATTCATGTATTTTGCCAGAAAAGGGACGTAAATTGAACTTGGGCAATTTTACCACCACCTTCTTGACTCCTCCATTTGAGCTGATCAGTGAGTGGAGACTTTCCAATGAACTTGATCTCGACAGTTTTTCCGAATCAGGTTTCACTACGGCTTCCTTTATGGCCAAAATCGTACATCCGATCCTTTCGCGATACTCGTTCGTTTCATCACTTTCCTTATTGATTTCCTCATCTTCAGCACTCTCCAGTAGCGTATCCAGAATTTCATCGTCAAGTTTCTTTAATTCTGTGCGTCTTTCCTCTAATTCTTCACGAAAATGTTCCAATTTTTTCCATTCATCTCCATCCGATCCCCTTTTTAGAGTTTCTTCTACTCTGTGGATCAAGATTGTTGCTGTACGTCTATTTGATGCTCGCTTTTTCTTCGTTTTCTCTAAATTGCTCATTTCTGACTCAGTTTTCTATCCTTGGCTCGCCGTGGACCATAATGTTGAGAATAATCTCCAATCTCGCTGGTACAAGGATAATTAACCAAGTGCAGAAATGCTCTCAAAAAAATACAATTCTATTTGCGTTTATTCCAAATATTCATTTCATTCTTACAATCAATTTTTTCTAACCCTTTCTCTCCTCTCTCTCTTTTCTGCTAACATGCATTAAAATCGCTACTTTTATAGGTATTGCAAGTTCCTCGTTATTATTGACGTAAATAACTTTAAAAATACAAGCCAATCATATCGCATAGTTATGAGTGATTAAGAGTTACAAAAACAGGCGTGTTTAAATAAACATCCGGAACCTCGTATTCATCTGTACCTAAGCGAGGTATTGACGCAAATATTACAAATTAACAATAAAAAGAAAATTCTATGTGACTAATACTGAATGCCGACGAAATGAATGAAAAAGGTGCCTAATGCAACGTGGCTATATAAAAGAATGTAAAAATGCGGTTTTCCTAACAAAAACCATTAAACCAAAAAGCTGAAACGCACTAAATCGGATGACCATAGGGTGTTGAATAACGATTTCCACTTCGCTTTAACTTTCTTTCTTTCTTTCTTTCTTTCTTTCTTTCTTTCTTTCTTTCTTTCTTTCTTTCTTTCTTTCTTTCTTTCTTTCTTTCTTTCTTTCTTTCTTTCTTTCTTTCTTTCTTTCTTTCTTTCTTTCTTTCTTTCTTTCTTTCTTTCTTTCTTTCTTTCTTTCTTTCTTTCGTTCCTGGTTCTGTAAGTATTTCATTTTGCGGCGACTTTGGGCCTAACATAAGCAAGCATTTATTGATGACATTTTTGGCCTTTTCGTATTGTCCAACACCAATGCAAAACTGAAAATTTGTTGTTGTTCGAAAATGTAAACAACACTTCTAAAAAGTTCGTTGTTTTTAAATTGCGGCCTAAAATTTGTGCTTGTTTTGATGCTTTAAATCCTGTTAACAAGAGTTTCAACATATTTAATGAGCAAATGCTGTAAAAACAGCGTATCTCTTAATATTGGAATCAAAACATTATTGTTTTGGTTTTTCAGGCAGCGATTTTCTTGCATGAAATAAAGAAAACGGTGCTGCGTAAGAGAATACGAGATAAATCAAGTCCTATTCCGTTAAGGGCTGAAGCAGTTGTGAGAACTTTCCCTATTATGGCTATCGTTAACACATTTACAAGAGTAAAGGATTGGGGGTTGTCTATTGCAGGCATTTTCATACCAAGAAATTGAAAGTTTAGAATGTTCTGGGCAGTTTACGGTCAGCTTATAGGCTCATGCAAAATGGAATTTGTCTGTGTGATGCATACTTAATGTCTTAATAGAGCAACATTTTCTTACTGCGTATTTTTAATTACTGCATGAGTACGCGGTACCGTTACGCGGCTTACGTGACAGCGATTTTGCATCCGACTCAGCTTCGTTGTAGACACGCGACGGATAAATAAGGCTTATGTCTGGGTCGGCTAAAGGAACTAATCAATGAGGATCTGTCGTAGAATTTATCATGTGATCACTAGCTGTCTCGCTCCTTACCTTCGTTTATACTATGTAGACAGTTTCAATTGAGCAGTCGACCCACAACGTGATTTGGATCGCGTTAAAGTGAGCCTTTATTTAGACTGCATCGAAATTATAGAATTCAGTATAAGACTCATGCTGTATTATTTCCTTTTCAGAGAGATTCGACCATCATTGTCCTTGGGTACGTAACATTATACTTTCATTTATCCAACGATTTTAAAGCCGCGATGTCTGAATTTTTACAGGTGGAATAGTCAGCCTATCCTCTGTAATCTGCTTACGAGTATTGTTATGGATTTGGTCGCTGCTCAAGACAGAGAAATCGCAGACAGTTTATGAACCCAAAGGGTGTGACAATTGAGTGTGGTGTGGCTGGATGAATTAAATAATTTAATTTTTTTGCCCACTGAAATATGTTCATATTGAATTTGTTGGAATATACAATGGAATTCTGACTGTTCGGAAGACTGAACTAAACCGGAAAGTTACGAATTCTTCTTTCGAAATCGTTTCGAAAAAAAATCGTTTAAGTCCTATTCATTCATTCATTTGTTCCTTCCTTCCGGTACTAATCTATTAATTCATTCGAAAAATAGGCTTTTAATATTTCAAACACAAGAGTTATTTCATTCTTTAATTCTTTCGGTCATACAGTAACCTATTTTAACCTAGTTTTTTTTCATTTAGGTTGGAAACTGCGTCGGAAAAAGAAATTACAGATATTTTTATCTGTTTCTTGTTTCCCTCTCCTTGCTATGTGTGTATATATTCGCCTGTGTGATAGCCCATCTGGTTTTCTGTAAGTATCACTGACTTTTTCACTTATAGCTAGATATTTATGTGATATGAATCGAGACGATATTTGTATGGTAAGTAAGTAAAAAACGGAGGCGAACAACACGGAAAAAACCTGATTTTGGCACACCGAAGCCTTTCAAACCCACTTTTACTTCGCAGTGTGCCTTACTTTTACATAAAACTGAATTTATTATATCAACAAATAGAATTTTAAAGAATTTTCGCAACTCCAATTTACAGTGGCATGACCTGTCTTGAATAAATTTTGTTCATGATGAAAGAGCGTGTCTGGTGTAGCTAACTTCATGAAGTAAATAGATAACGAATTGAAGATGATGATAAATTTAGATGCTAACATATAAAATGTAGCGAGACTTATTGAAGACTAATATACACTAGAGACTAAATAAAGATACAGAAAATTATAGAGGTATATTTCTCTTCGCTGCTTGAAAACGCCTTGCAAACATAGCCAGTCTAGAGACTGGCCATCTTTAGACGAATGTGAAACCCCAAAATTAATGAAGTTTTGTATTATTTTACCTTCCCACTTTGTCATGTTTCCACCTCTGTTTCTTTCTTGTTTGCTTCTCCTTATTGTTAGGCCTATTTCCTTTCATTTCTTCTCCTTTTAATTTCAGTGAGTAAAAAGTCGAGCTCATTTCTCGATGCTTTGCAAGAAACTCCGGCAAGATATCCTTTTCTGATAAAAATATGCTATTGAGATGATATTGTATAGTTATTATCATAATTAGATTCTTGATATTGTTTAGTTTTACACGTAGCGCCCTGGCGTTTAGTTCTTCTCTAAATTAGCCCTGCACACCGGGCCAAACTGGAGCAACATAATGTATGAATATAGTGTTATGTTTTACGTCATGTTAAATACTACATATCAGATGATGTAATGGATTTACTCAAGGATTTACCAAATGAATGAAAAATGTAGTGTTGAACATGAGAGTATCACTAGTTAATGACAAGGACGATGAAAACATCTTCATTCAGTTTAGGACAAGATGTGCTGGTGGCAGTGGCGGAACGCACCGTGTGCACCTTTAAGCGCAAAACTAAGGGCAACCAAACACTTAGGCCTCTAGGGGGGCCCCCGAGAATTTTTGTGAATTTTTTTTGGATTTAAGCGTTTCTTAATAATTGTCGTGTTGATGTCAGTCAATATTGTCTAAAAATTGCATGTAAAAATTTTATGCAGTTAAAGATAATATCGGGCTTAGCCTGTAAACTTGATTTGGAAAAAATAGGGGCCCCAAACCCCTACTTCTACTAAGGGCCCCACACTGCTCCGTTACACCACTGGGTGACTCTGACGAGATGCAAAAAGTTCATTTCGTGAAATTTGATTATGTTGACCGTTTAAGTTTAGATACACTTTGGTCGTTAGCAAAACATGTTCTTCTTTGCACTGATAGATTAGATATGCAAAATGAAGCTAACTGTATTGGTTGTCATCCTTATCATTAACTTTATTACAAGACTGTGTTTTTCACGTTCTGCATTAAAGAGCAGCATTTGCCATTTATTTATTTGAATTTTCCTTGACTAAAAATCACCGCCCTAGTTGCAGTTATTTGCTTCTTCTCTGTTTGGTCGGTCATAGGATTAGCTGGTTTTCATACTTATTTAGTAACTTCAAATTTAACGACTAATGAAGACGTAAGTATAAACAATTTTTATTTTCATTTTGAACAACAAACATTAAATTTAAATACTAAATAATTGAACAGCATTTTAATGTTTAAAAATTTATCTGTTGCAAGGATTATTTTCTAAATACCTTCACCATCTATCGGATTCATGGTTTCATTTTTTCGTTATTTCATTCAAGCTATCCGTCATTCCTACATTAGTTCTTTCCTTCCTATCTTATTTATTCTTTGCTTCTCTCATTCATTCAATTATTCTTTAATTAATTTATTCCTCAATTTTTTTTATCTATTTGTCTATTCCTTTTTTTTTCTTTCATTCATTCTTTCATTCATTTGCTCCTTTCTTTCGGTATTCATCTTTGAATTGATTACTTCTCTTTTTCTCTTTCTATCATTCATTCATTCATTCATTCATTCCTTCATTCATTTATTCATTCAATCATTCATTCTTTCACTCATTCATTCATTCATTCATTCATTTATTCCTTCATTCATTTATTCCTTTAATCATTCATTCTTTCACTCATTCATTCATTCATTCCTTCATTCATTCCTTCATTCAATCATTCATTCTTTCACTCATTCATTCATTCATTCCTTCATTCATTTATTCATTCAATCGTTCATTCTTTCACTCATTCATTCTTTCACTCATTCATTCATTCATTCATTCATTCATACTCATTCACGTATTATTTGATTGATCTTCTTAATCCTTCAGTTTTCATTCGCTTCTTACTTCTCTGTTTGACTCTAGCATAAATTAATTTATATGATGTATTATATAATTTATAAATTTTATAACATTCATCCTTGCTTTCATTTATCCATCCTTTATTCTTTATATCATTTCTTCCATTTTTCACAATTAGGTGCACTAATGATCTTTTCTATTTTATCTTATTTACTACATTCATTTCATATAACTTTCATTCATATTAGAGCGAAATGCGTTTAAAAGGAGAAAAAGTTTTAAAATTGCAATCAATGCTAAAATTGCACACTCAATTCACACATCTCTTTTATTTACAGATAAAAGGCACGTGGGCTGCTAAGCGAGGTGAGACGAATATAAACCCATATAGCGCAGGCTCAGTTTCTGGTAACTGCATAGAGATCATATGTGGCCCTGTCCATCCAAGGTGAATCTAGTTTTTTATCTTTTTACCTTTTCTATTGACCCTATGAGTATTGCGAATCGAGTTTTTCTCACCAACTTCCATTTATGGACCTTACCTTATCTTACCTTACCTTACCTTACCTTACCTTACCTTACCTTACCTTACCTTACCTTACCTTACCTTACCTTACCTTACTTTAGATTACCTTACCTTACCTTTTCTAACCTTACCATACCGCACCTTACCACACCTCACCTTACCTTACCTAACCTTACCTCACCTTTCTTTACCTTACTTTACCTTACCCTACCTTACCTTACCTTACCTTACCTTACCTTACCTTACCTTACCTTACCTTACCTTACCTTACCCTACCTTACCTTTTCTATCCTTACCTTACCTTATCTTACCTTACCTTGCCTTGCCTTACTTTACCATTAAGTGTAGTCACTACATACTCACCTTACCTTATCTTACCATTATTACTCACCTTACTCACTTCTCTTTCAGCCTGATAAGGCGTCGAGAAATCTTCATACCAGACTGCGAATCTGCTGACAGCTACGGCGCCATTACTAAAGAGGTTTGTGTTTCACCTTTTGTATCTTGATAAATAGTGATAAAAAGTATTGATAAATGGCCCATGTCTCCAAGTTTGTATTACCATGCCTGAAAATGCAAGGAAATTTTCGGTGCAGACGTGCATTTTAATCACACAAGCAATGAGGATTGGTCATGCAAATTTTTCATGTGATCATATCTCATCACGCTGCTCGTTTCTATATGCTTGGTTAACAGTTTCACGTGAGCAGTTAGTGTGATTCGCAAGACGTAAACAATGAACCGTTTCTTCGTGTGCATTTATCCTGAAAATCTCACTCTTCTGATAAATTGCTTTTTTTAATGACAGAATTCTCATAATCGCCGAAGGAATCTAACAAAGATCGACTGTTTTGCATAGGATATATACGTGATAAAAGGCTCTTTTTTCTTCCGATGTTTTCATACTTTTCAATTTCGTTCATTCATTCATTCCTACTCTATGTACCACCTTTCCGTACCACGTTAAAAACGTAATAATTAAAGACAACACAATATGATTCTGATTAGATAACTAAGGAATCTAAGGAATACTAAAGGAGTGTTACTGGACGAAGAAAGTGCTTCGGATGTTGTTTTTTTTGCTTTTTATAGAATATACAATATTTTTGAATTCTTAAACATCTGCTTTGGACTGCCTTTTTTCTGGCTAGGTTAGGACCGCACACTCACCCGTTAACGGCGTGAAGAGTGATGTTGGCAGCAGCATAGCACCAAGCCGTTCACATGAGCCGCCAGGCCACGCCAGTGTTACAGACAGAGCGATACAAGAGGAGAGTGAAACTGAAAGTCAGTTACAAGACTCGCATGTAGATGATTGCACGCAAAATTTACTAAATGAACGAGATACAATGAGAGATGATTTTGACAAAGGGCTGGTGAAACTGAGTAGTGTTTGAGTATTTCTATTATTTTTATATGTTATTAAAGGAAGTATGGGGCCTAGTCGAACGGGCATCCTTGTTCGAAAGGACACGTGCATGAAGCATATGGTAATGATGGTGTCTCATCTATTTCTAGAATTTCTAAATTTAGCCCATATAATTAAATGTCTGTTATAAGTCAGGGTTCGTTCAATGCTCTTGCGTTTTTGCTGGATGGTAGAGAAATAATCACAGATTTCGTGGCAAGAATTTCCATCTGAAACAAATGAAAAAGGTCCCAACTTTGAACTCAGTGGCTTTGAACGTAAAAAATACGCTCTCTGACATTCTAGAGATAGATCCACACGGCATCATTACTTTCACGCTTTTGTCTGTTTCCAGTAGTTTGCAGTAGTTTTTATCTGGTGTAAGCGTTTTAGCTGGAAACCATTCCTGAGTATGACTGTTGCAAGCACCCTCGATTCCCCAACGATCATACCAACATGCTTTCTTCCCCATGGGGCACCCCTAGCAAGTAATTAGTACCCCTAGCTGTTTTTCCCATGGGGTACTGCATCCGTGGGGGTGTTGATATTAATGCATGTGACCTAAAAGTTGAGGCGACTTGGTTTTGAGTGAGGGTTTCATGACTGGTTCATACACGATATGGTAAAGCAGATAATTCTGTATGCTAGCAAGTTAAACTTTTGCTTTGTATTTTGTGTAAATTTGATTTTAAACTTACATCTTAACCCTTTCGCACCCGGATTTAGTTTCAGTTAACTGTTAAAACCAATATAATTCTACGCTTTTCAGGAGGTAGCATAGTCAAATAACTTGGGTGAAAGCGTAAACTATTATAGAAAACTGCAATCAGATCATTTACAATATTTTATACTTGACCCCCTGAAAAATAATCTTTTCCAGTGTTTGTGATTGGGCCATATGGCCCGTCCAGGGGTGAAAAGGTTAAGTATAATTTTAGTTCTAAGATGAAGCAAAAATATTAAATTATGTTAAAAGTGCTTTGAGGAATCGCTGCAAGTCTTAAACCAACTACAAATGAAGCAGATAATTTGGTATTGTGAAATCAACAAACTAACAAATTAATATGTGTTCTAAAAGATTGATTTTGATCCCAAGGTGTAACACTACAGAGAATTAACTGAATTCTTTAACTTTAAAGATAATTCCAGAGATTATAGAACCGATGTAGCTATTATCAAAGCTGTTATTAATAAAGGTTAAGCAAATAACTGGGTACTGCTTACTAAGAGATTTAAATAAAATATTTTTTTTTTGCATTTTTCTTATGAGCAAAAAATCTTTCAACTTATCTCATTAAAATCCATATGAAGTAGTAGTATTTTATGATAGAAGTTAATGTTCTTTATCGTCTCAAGAAAAACACGTCTACAACATAAAGATGCCCGTGCTGCAATCAATTTCTTTAGTTCCTTAGCATTGCAATTTTTTCAGAATTGCACGAAAGCACAATTTAGCACATCGAAAAAAACTTTTTGATCTGTAGTGCCTCAAAGCATAAAATATACTTTCATGACCTTACACACATAAATTGCCAGTTGTGGATCGAAAACCACGTGAGAAAAGGAATAGCGCTCTGTGATTGGTTGATAGTTTTGACCAATCGGTACGCAGTATTCAGAGTCAAGTTCCCAATTGTTTGAGCGTGTTTTAAAGCAAAAAAACATTGGCTCGTTAAATTATTTTCTAATAAAGGCAGCACATCAATTTTTTACCAAACCAAACGATCATTAACAGAAGTAATGATGAATTGTTTTTGTTTTGTGTTTGACTTAAAAAGTTAATTTAAAAGTAGCATATCTCTAAGTTTGATTTCTGCAGTAGAGTTTATTAACGTTAAATGCTATGTATAAAAAGAGTTGTAAAATATAATGCATGTAAAAATGAATAAAGCAGCATGGAAATAAAGTAATTGAAGCCAACTTAATGTAAACTAAAGGCATTAATTAATAGTTCTTGTTAGCAGAAAAGGTCTTTACAGTTGCATTTTGACATTTACTAAAAGCTTAACACAGATGCAGACCGTTATTAGTCTAACCGAACAGTAAAATGACGTTTTTACGCACAAATGTTTCCTCATATGTCAGCCTCTAAATCTTATTTTGCAAACCTTTGGAGCAGGTAGCTATTTTTTAATCTGAAGATAATCGTTTTGCTTTGATTCTTGAGACACAGTTCGTAAAATGTCACATTTGAAGACAAAGGTACACCTTTATGTCCCCATTTGACCTTGTAAATAAATGCACAGTTCTTTTATTTTAAGGCCCTGAGATATCGTATCCCTATGGCCCTAGAATAGTCCTGTGATCCACACATAGTCCCTTACCTCTTAAATGGGGCCGTCTAACATTCTTAAGGCACCGTGCTCTAGTCCTGAAACATAGCCCTTAGTCCTAACATAGTCCTGTGTTGAAAAGAGAGATATTTTGTCATTCTAAAGGCAAAGTCCAATTGTCGTAAGACTTAACTCTCAGCCCTAACACAGTCCTATGCTCAAGAAGGAAAATAAGATTCTTTAAAAGGGCCTTATAACATACTTCTGGCACAGTCCTATAGTCATAACACATACCCTTAGTCATAACATAGTCCTAGGACTAAAAGGCTGCATGTAGTCGCCCCATCTTCCCCTGTTCCAGCTGCCCTTTCAACAGTGAAAAAAAGCTAAACTGGAACAGTCGCCAGGCTAGCAAAGGCACAAGCATTACATGAACACGATTCGTCTTTACTTAGAGAACATATAGATTAGTTATTTCGTTTATTTCCTAACGTAGTGTAAGACTTGCATTCGTCTTGGAAATGTACTGTCTTATTTTAACTAAGTAGTAGGTATTTGTATCAATGATTTTGATATTTGTTCTTCCATGACAACATCACTCACAGTAGTATTTTTTTATTTCCTTTTTGAATCGTTTCTCTGACCGGTAAAATAAGGCAGGAAATCAGGATGGAAAATTCTCGCCCAAAAAAGTTTGTAAAAGCGAAGGAAAGAAGGTAATGATTACAGTAGTCTTTAAGAAGTGATCAAATTATTTATTCGAATTATTTAAATTATGACTGAAAGAAAGGAAGAAAATTTTCTTATACTTGCATATTTTAAAAAATTTAATTGAAATTTAATTGCATAATTCAATTAATAAGTTTAATTGAAAAATTGCTCAGCACTTAATGCAGAGACGAGCCCGCCTCGAACCATACTTTTCAATGGCCTTGTCAAGTAATGTCCTATTGAGTTTTGACGTCCTAGAACTGTCCCAATCACTGACTCTTCTCAGAAGCTGTATCAGTTTTGTGCTAGTGGAAGGTTTTTAACGCGATTCCATAAGTGTTTCGTCGCCACAATTTATTGCCTAAAAGCTGGTTCTCTATTCAGTTGGTTTTGCCTTTTCGTAGAGGTTTGCCCCAAATTTTGGCAAATAAAAATGTGGTTTGCTACTGCTTGCTGTCTGTGTCAATCGTTCAAAAAAAAACTTAGATGTCACAGCCGTTTTGAGACTACCCCCTCCCTCTAACTCCCCCTGCCCCGACAAGAGCCATGATCTCTGTCACGCGCACTTAAGAGATTATTCAAGCCTGACAAGCTCCCGGGGGTTTGTTTGGGGATTAACTGGGGGATTAATTCGTTATAAAATGCATTTGAAGGTGATACCCAAGGGCTCGAACCGGTTACTTCAGCTGGTTGAGCACTTTATCCCGCAGTGCTTTGCGCATGTCATTCAGCCATTCGATTTTGAAAGGCGTTGAAGAGATAGTACCGCCATCGTGAAAAGGGTGTTAAAAATAACCCTGTAATATTTCATAACATTGACAGAAACCTGCATTATTCTAACAACAAACACTTCATATCTCAGTTTATTAAGTTAGTGCCGTTTTGTTCTCCTGGTACTTCATCTTGGTTAACAAAGCTGCCTGTTTTCGAATGGGTTGCCAAAGGGCGGCCTAACCGACAAGAAAACTGGCCTAAGCTGAAGACGCTCTCCAAAGAAGGAATTTATGCTCGCAAAACTAACCAGAAAAGCGCCGAAAATTCTGGGTTTTAATGAGAAGCAGCCAGCATTAATCAGTACAGAATTTGTGGCTGTTTTAGATTTAGTGAGAGATTTGTATGTAAATCAGCGGCGAGATTAATGATGGCGAAAGACTGTCTCCTGATTTCTGGAAAAACAGGCGAGCTTGATTTGCAAAAGTGAGGGAAGTGAATTGCGAGAAAATTGCTCAGAAATGTCACAATTTGCTCCTGGTAAGAAATATTCAAAGTTTACGTTTTACGTGTAAAGTATGCTATTTATATCAACGCAAGTTTAAGGAATGCGTAATTTGTCAACAATTTATAAACACCACTTACGTGAATGATGAGTTAATTGTTTTTGGGTGTTAACACAAAATTGAAATTATGAACTCTTAATGTTCCTAATAAAGTCGGGCTTTTGGCGTTCACAACTAGTTTGTTTGGCGCAGACGCTGTTCAAAAGCTTAATCATTTGTTTAAGCCATAAAACACCTATAAAAGGCCTTGAATTGATTGTAATCAGCCACCATGTTCTAGCATACTGCATTAGAAATTGCCTTGTGTTACAAAAACCCGTACACCTCTAACAAAAGCCAATTAATAAGTTGAGCAAATGCAAAATGCCTTTAACAGCTGGCTCCAGTTTAATTTCAATTCTAATCAAATGAAGGCAAATTTAGCAAAGTTTGCTGCTGTTTGACATTTAAATAGTTATGAATCAATTTTGTAAATTATTTTGCTTCAAATTATATTTTGGATGAAAGTTCATTTTCAACATAAGTTTTACATAAGTTAACATAAGTTGTTTAAGCTATTATAACAAGAGAGGGAGGAAATAAGAATCAGTTATTAGTGATATCCACAGGAAAGTTTTTTGCACCAAATTTTGTTGCAAGAGGGCTTGATTAGAAACCTTGTTTCTTGACAAAATATGTGACATCCAAGGTGCATTCCATGCAATATGCAAGCTGAAGATGCACTGGGAGGGGGGGGGGGGTTGTTGGCCTGATTTGCGGAATATAAGATTTTTCACTAAAACAATACAACAATTTTTATATGCCAAATGCTGCAAAAATGCATTTTTTTCAATTTCTAATGCTGAATGCTAAAAAAGCCAAGTTGCACCTAAGATCTTGAGGCGTAAGTACATAGAATGCACCCTGGGACATGTGCAAACAAGTCATAGAAAATCTTGAGGTGCATATATCTTCATCAGCATCTCATTAAATTTTGCATAGTTGTAGAAAAATTGTCTTTATGATCAATTTAATACTCATACTGAAAGGTGTTCACATTTGAATGTCCACTTAAAAAGGACGGATGGGCATTTATTTTCTTATTTGGGCAGAAATATTTGCATGTAGTTTTACTCTGCTCAAATTTCAAGAGCCTGTTGACACCTGCACAAACAAGAAAAAATATTGTAGGCTGAGTCATTCAAGCTTTAGATAAAATTAATTTGAAGTAAATCAATAACTTTAACATAAAAATCTTAACATGTGGAATTCTATATCACATTTGAAAAATGAAATCCTCTTTAGAAACAATTGTTTTTTTGGACTGAGCTACTCACAAGAAACAGATTTTCTGCTAGCAATTTTACCTCTAAAAAGACCTGCCTTTTCTTTTATTCATAATAATGCAGCAGGGAAAATATGGAACCAGGAAACACTGCTATGAAATCCTATTAAAGGGATTAAAAAAATTAAATACTTTCCTGAATAGAAAAGCGCTTTAGTTATGATTCTTCTTTTTGGTAAAGCCAAGAAAGAATTCTTATTAGTCATTTAAACATGTTATTAATAACCATAAATTTGTTTTGGGAATTGAAAAGTAAGTTTTGAATATATTGACTCAAAATAGTTTATAATAGACAACAGCCATAAGCCAACAGTGTTTTTTCAATTCATAATTTGAAGTTTTCTCTCATTTTATCTGCTCAGATTCTTGATCAGTAATGGGACAGTTTAATCAAAGCATAGTTCTCCTTCTGTACATATTTATCCTTTTTTATTTCTATATTTTTTCTTAGTTTTTATTATTTTTATTAGTTATTATTATTTGGTTTTATTATCAGGATATAATGAGATGTTTTGAATCTGTTTCTTCTCCAATTTCCAATTCATGTCTGCAAGTTACAGTGTGCTGAATTAAAGTATCAGAACTTTATTATATTTTTCTGTTTTGATTGACATAATTTTTTTTGATGCCATAGCAACTTGGGTGATATCTCCTGAAGAAAAATCAAAGACAGAGGTCATTTTCAACAGTTTGAAACCAAACAATGGCAAATTATCAGGTACCATTTTCTCGTTTTGCTAGCCTGTAGCAGCTGCTTCAAAATTCAAAATCAGTACACTTTGATCCTCTCATTAGCAGTTGAAAAACAATTTTTTTTTTCACTGTCAAGACAATCTCTCATTTGCCTAAGTAAGAGATCTCCTGCCTTTTGACGAAATTGAAACAAAGCATGCTCATAATCAAAACTTTCTCAGGAAGAACAAAAATAAAAATAATTTACTTCGTTTTTCAATTTTATCACAAAATCAAATTTCTCACAAAACTTCTCCAGACAGCCTCATCAATTGCCAAATTTCAGGTCATATTTGGAGGGGCTCCAAATTTAAAATTTCCAGCAAGAATATATTTAAGAAACGAATCACATAAATTCCTCCTTTTTATAAAGTCCTCCTTTTGTTAAATTCCGTAATGGTTCATGTGTATGACAATCTATTGGTTCTTTTAGGAGATCAAGCTAAGAAATACCTCATGTTTTCCAACTTACCAACACCTACTCTTGGTCACATCTGGTAAGTGTTTACCATTGATCTTCAAACTTTTATCTCTGCCATTAGTGACCAGAAAAGAAAATTTAAAAGGCAAACAATTGCAAAACAAAAGAAAAGGGAGCATGGAATTACATGAAAACCCTAAGACTTAAACTTAACATATAACAAACAATATATTTATGAGCTACAAAAGTAATTGGGGTGGTGTTGCCCATCATGCCAATAGCGTCACAAATATTAACAAAATCCTCACAGAGAGCCATTCATGCTTTACTGGTTAGCTTGTGGTTTCCAGCCTGATAATGCTGGTATCACACCATTCTCCCAACAAAACAATGTTGGTTGGAAAGAGCAATACTTAATATCTTGTTTACAATTGGTTTCAAGCAAAAAATAGCGATGAAATGGGGCTTAAGCAACAGTGTTTTTGAGGGGGAGAGGGGGAAGCGGCAGATAAATTCATTAAAGTTGATAAAGATTAATTTGTTATAGATTAAATTTGAGGTTAATTTCCAAGACTTTTGGTGTGGATTATCTAACATTATCATTAGTATTATATTTTTGTTTGTGATATTTTGCTGAAAATCTGTTATTTGTGGAGTTTGTAAAGGCTTTTGGCATAGGACCGCCCTTAACTTTGTTTTCAACCTTAGAGTAACGTTTGATACCCAAGGTAGAAACTTTGTATGGGAAAATGTCATGATTAGTTCGCTGCCAAATCTCCAGGGAAGAACATTTTGCGGATACTTATAGGGTGAAGTTATGATTCGCTTCAGTCTAGGTCTACAAAGGGATTTTCTGACAGCGATCTAAATAAACCTGTATAACATATGCCAAACCTATATCACATATGCCAAACCTATATCACATATGCCAACTTTTTCGCTATCTCTCTAGGCAACTATCCGATATTGACAACGACGGGAAGATGACATTGCAAGAATTTACTATCGCTGTTCATCTAGTTCAGGCGAAATGCAGGGGGGTTGAAATTCCAAAAGTTCTACCATACAGTTTGAAATCATCGTCAGTTCAGAGCCAGTCAGTGTTTGGTGGAACAAGCAACACCCCCGTCTTAAACCCTATGAACAATGGAGCGATTGGTACCCCAATGATGTCGTCGATGGGGATGCAACCAGGGGGTATGCTTACCCCAATGTCACTCGGTTCTGGGCCGAGTATGTCAACGTCATTTGCTTCATCTGGACAATTCTCTTCGTCTATGGGATTCGGTAGTGGGATGTCAGGCAACAACCCTCCCGGTTTCCATACTGGAATGTCAGGAAGCAGCACCTTCCCTCGTAATATGCATCTCAGTCAGACGAGTACGCCGTATGGATCAGGCATGTCTTCAGGAATGTCATCGCTAGACTCACTAGGCCTGATGACAACCTCCGCCTGGAGCCAAACAAATCAGAAATCAACCGTGAATCGAGCCGCGTCACTTGGACCTACCCAGGGTGCATCCTCTCTCGGCCCTTCTCCAGGAGCAGGGCAGTTTCCGGCAAGCTCCTTAGCCCCTTTGGGTGGGCTGCAGTTTGGGGCAAATGCACCAGCCGCCACTTCGCCAGACAACTCTGCATTTGGAAGCAAACCAAGTACAGGTCAGGTTACGCCATCAAACAGGCTGAAGTATACACAAATGTTTAAGGCGGCAGATCACGAGAAGAATGGGTATATCAGAGGTAATCTTTCACGATTAATTTCAATGCTTTAGTGAAGCCGTAAACAAGGCCTAATTTCTCCTCCTTTCGCGACGTAGCCGGGCTCTTTCACACGTAAAAAAGGCAGACTGTAATGCAACGGGTGCTTCACCAGTCGTGATAGTGACTTTACTCACTTGAACTATTTAATTCAGCTTGCGAGAGGGCTGGTGTTTTAGGATACAGTCCCATCAGATGTCCTAGCCACTAAAATCTCTGTGCTTTTTTTAGTTTTTTCCATGGCATACATCTTCGATAAATAGTGACATTTTTATGAGCTTTGTTCTGTTTCATCGAGAATCCACATGTTTAGATTATAAATTTGTTAAGATTATAAATAAGTTTACATTATTTTTAGGTGAGCAGGCCCGCCAGTTACTCATTCAATCGGGAGTCCCACCCGACAAGCTAGCAAAGATCTGGTTTGTAACGTTTTGTTATATAATTGGTTTTTTTTCATTCACAACCCAAGCAGGCCACCACTTATCCTTCTTTCAAAGTGTTATATATCAAAGATTTTATTAACATATTTTTAATTGACATAGTTTCCAATAGTTTTTTTGTCTTTTCAACATTAGTAAAATTTTCAATTTGTTAGTTTTTAACAAACTCCTCTCTGCAAAACTGCTGGGGCCACTGTGCGTAAAAATTTTAAAATTAAGGTGAAACGCAAATGTAAAATACGTTCCTATGCTTACTTTAGATTTGCAGCAGTTTTAGTCAGTCATGTTACTTCACTGTTTCTATATCTTCTTAACAAAGATCTGTTGGATTTGATTAAGGATGGCAATCTAGATCTCGATTAGTTTGAGATCATAAAACAGGGATTTAACCGACGTAAACAAGGATGGCAATCTAGATCTCGATTACATTGTGATTACAATGCATCTTATTAGATTTTTCCATCTTTCATTTACAGGGATCTTTCGGATTTGAACAAGGATGGCAATCTAGATCTCGATGAGTTTGTAATCGCAATGCATCTGATCGATCTTGCTAAATCCGGGCAATCCATTCCAGTTTCGCTTCCTCCAGAACTCATCCCAGCAACAAAGAAATTCAGCACTGACAGCGAACCTCTTGTGCCAGATGTGTCTTCAGATGGAAGAAGAGGAAGATCTGAAAGTGTGTCGAGCATTGGCAAGCTTGAACCAGGTATTTCATTTCAGGTATTCATAATGCCAGTAATTATAGTTCTGATCGCAAGCAGTAGCAATATATACATTGGGTTCTAAATCCTTTCACTTTAATATTTTTCTTTGTTCTGTTTTTTATTGTGTTTTTTCTCTTCCCTTTTTTGACTTTCCTTGTGAATGCTTTTTTTTCTCCTCCTTTATTTTCTTTACGCTTCCCTTTTGCTGGCTGCTTTTTCTGTTCTTTTCTTCTCAATCTTTCCATACTTTCCACCTTTTATTGCATTTTATCGCCTTCTCGTGTCTTTCATTGCCTTTTCTTGCCGTTCCTTATCTATTTCTTTCTTTTCTTTGGTTTTCCCTTTCTTGTTACTTCTTCCCTTATTCCTTCTTTTCTTTTCGCAACTTGTTATTTCTTTTACTTCTCTCCTATTCTTATTTATGTTATTCCATATTATAAAATTACTGCTATCATAAAGAGTTGAAACAGAAGCATCTTAAGGAACTAGAGAGAGAGGGGGATTTGGGTGTGGTAGAGCGTGAAACGAATGTCTTTAAACCAAGGTCTTAAGAGAATATCGTACGCTTCAAATCTCTTCTCCATCCCTTGTTTTAGTAACCTTCGAAGACAGACGGAAACAAAATTATGAAAAAGGAAGACAAGAACTTGAAAGAAGACGAAAAGAAATCCAAGATAGACTTCAAAGGGAAAAGGTATATAGTCATTCTAATAACAATTTATAGCAGTATAACATTTTGAAATTAGGATTTTGGGATGGTGTTTGTTTAAAAAGTTTATCTTTTTTCTGTTTGATTGCTTTTTAAGTTGATGATTTTTCTCAATCACGCCCTTTTGATCTTAATCTTTCATTCATCTCTTCGTCTTTCTTGCAATTCAGGAAGATAGAGAAAGAAAGGAAAGAGAAGAAGAAGAGAGAAAACGCAAAGTCAGGTATGTTTTAACTATAATGATACATTTTCTTTGCAATTACTTCGCAGCTTTTTAAGTTATCCTCTGAAAGACAGTCCGCCAGATTTTCATAGTTCCTCCAGGTCGCTTTGCGTAATCGCATATAGCAGGATGTAGCTGCAAACGGCGCATATAACTACCGACCAGATACCTATTTATGCACCTGGGTAGAGAGAGGGACAATTCCTTGGTGCTATCCTCATAAATTAAAAGTCTTGAGAAGAATTTACTGACAAGGATGGTCATAGGAAACAGAGGAAGAGGCAGACCGAAAACAAGACTAAGCGACAACATCAAAGATATTTGTGGACTGACGATGGTGCAAGTGGAAAGAAATGCACAAGATCGAGTTGAATGGCAGAGGATGGTGGAGAGGTTCACGGTCACTCAATAATGAGCCTCCCGTTATTGATGATGATGATGATAAATGGTAAGGGTAGAGATTCGAACCAGCTGCATCGATTAGAATCTGAACCTTAACCACTTAACTTCAGAAACCACTGCGCCGTTTGAAAGATAAATTGTGAAACATGAAAATGTGCCGCTTGTCTTGCACCTAGAAAGATGTTGCTCAACTCACCTTTCATACTGATTTCCTTGCTCATCTCGTCTTCCTTCCCAGCTTGTTATCATGTGGCTACGAAAGCCAGGGTACTGATCTTTATTTCCCCATGACATGAGAAGTTTCCCGTCATGGGGACTGCATTCATTTCTATTGCTAATTCACGAGCTATTTTCGCTAAGGGAGGAGGCAGAGAGACGAAAAAAGCAGCAAATCGAGAATGAACGAAGGCAAAGAGAAGAAATGGAAAGAGAACAAGAGGCACAGAGAAAGAAGTTGATTGAACAAAGACATGTGAGTCTTTACTTTCCTGTTAAAAACTACTTTATTTTCTTGTCTTTTTGATTACCTGGGATAAATACTGACTGCTCCAATCAATCTTCCAAATATCATTCTCTCTTTGTACCCCTTCCTTTTTCACTTTCTCACAGTATTGAATCCAGCTCTGAAATCCATCGTCCAATAAATTTTGGACGCAGGTGATATCTAACGACCCCTGCTGCACTTCAAGGGGGCTTTTGTACGAATTAAAGTAGAAAACAAATTAGCCGGTAGCCCACTGTATTCTCGAGGAATGCTTGCGATGATGCATGTAAACGGTAAACATAAGGAACAACGCAAAGTGATAGGAAAACAAAAAAACAGGACAGAATTATCATTTGAAATTTATTTCTTTTTCTAAATAGGTCTCTTGTTTTTTTTTAAACAAACCACTAGAGTAACAGAAAAACGCAATACCATATGCAACCCATAGCCAAAAAAGTCCCAGGGTCACGGAGTTCAGACTATTGGAGACACTTAAAAACGCAATTACCAACCTTAACTAATGTTATAGGGAGTGCCTCAAGATTAATGTTGAAATCTCCATCTAAAGAGAGAGAGTAAGGGTTAGAACGATCGATGCTCTCTATCTCCTGTTTTTAAGGAGCATTTAAATAACAGGAATTAAGCTAAAAGTCCTTGTTTTTGTTTTTAAATATTGACCTTTTGTACAGGCGGCACAATTAGAAGCCGAGAGGCAACGGCAAAGAGAATGGGAACAGCGGCGAAAAGAGGAATTGCTGAACCAAAAAGGTTTAGAAGAAGACATCGTGAAAGGATTGAGAACAAGACTGGATAAACTGAAAGGAGAATTAACTGAAACGGTAAATACAAGAAGAGATTTTCAACTTGGAAATTACATGAATAAGCGAAGCAAAACACTAACAGTTTTAGAAGTGACAATTTGCAGTCTGTTATTAGCCAGAGGCTACTCTCCCAACTTTTACACTTTCCCTCAGTCGTTATGCTTAATCAAATATAGGAGGTTGGGACATATAGCTTTCTACTTCCTTGTCTTTATTTTCAGCAAAATTTGTCTTCTTAATTCGTATTTTTTATCGTCGTTAACACTGGTATGTAGATGAATAAAAAGAGCTGACTGTACCTGACCTCAGCTGACCTTAGCTAACCTGAACTGACCTGAATTGACCTCAGCTGACCTGACTTGAAGTGACCTTAGCTAACCCGGCCTGACCTAAACTGACCTGAACTGACCTCAGCTGATCTGACTTGAGCTGACCTTAGCTAACCCGACCTGACCTGAACTGACCTTAGTTGACCTTAGCTGACCTGAAATGACCCGAACTGACTTGACCTGACCTTAGCTGCCCTGAACTGAACTTATATTCAAGACCTTGATTGTTGTTTTCCTAGACATCACAACGAGATAATCTAAGTGTGAATTTGCAAAGCAAGAGAATCATATTTAATGAACTGGTTGCTGCGATTGCTGACATGAACAAATCACGGAATGTTGGTCAAACGCAAATAACCCAATACCTAAATGACATACAAGTAAGTAATGTTTAAGAATTGAATTTATTAAACTCGCTTACTATTCAGGCACTCAATCAATCCAATCAATCAATCGATCAATCAATCAATCAATCAATCAATCAATCAATCAATCAATCAATCCAGAAAGCAATAGATAAATCACTCACTCACTCACTCACTCACTCACTCACTCACTCACTCACTCACTCACTCACTCACTCACTCACTCACTCACTCACTCACTCACTCACTCACTCACTCGCTTGCTCCCTTGCTAGCTCTTTCAATCATTAACCAAGACACTCACTCACTCAATCACTCACCCTCCCACACACTTTTTTATTCGAAAACGTATTCACTGCTTCACTCTTCCATTAGAATGCCAATGCACTATCGCTGGAACCACATGCATCTTACTCTTGCGCTCTCTGCTCACTCATTCACTCACTATTTACCTCTCCGCAGAAATTGAAATTGCTAGTAACACAATTAAAAGAAGAGAGAGAACGGCTCAATGTAGAAATAAACAAGAGGGATTCAACCACGACTAGTACGTATCCATTATTATTTTATGTACAATTGCAATTGTGACTATAGATTTTCCAATATTTGACAGTTTTTATATACTCCAAAAGATTCTTGGCTCTCTACACGCTTTACAACACACTGCAACACTCTACATCACACTTCAACACATTGCAACATTATACAACTCACTACAAAACACGTCAACACACTTCAACGCACTGCAACTCACTATAACACACTACAGAACCCAACAACACACATCAACACACTGACTAAAACACACTACAGCATTCACAATACACTACAACACTCTACAACACATTCTCACTGCCCTGCAACACTGCAACTTTCTATATCATTCTACAAAACACTACAACACTCAACAAAACACTGCAACACTTTCAACACACTTCACTGCGCTACAACACACTACAGCACACAACAATACACTACAACACAATCTCAACGACCTGCAACACTCTTCAACATTCAACAACTTTCTACAACACTGCAACACTCTTCAACCCTATCGAAACTTGCTATGAATCGGAATTTACCTTGGTGCCCAGTGTGTGAGTCTTTGCCGAAATCGAGGCTAACATCCATTCCATTCATTGTTGTACTTGTTGTTATTTACTTAAACAGTAATGTTTCATTTTGTTTGTGTTTATGTTTACAGGTGAAGCACTTGGCGGTGTTCGTGCTAGCATTCAACAAACAAAATCAAACATCCCCCGATTAAAAGGGCAGTTGGCCGCAATGGAAGCTGAAACAGATAGTTTTTTGAAAGAGAATGATTTTAGTACTAGGCAAACACCGGTAACTATTTTTGTCTTTTTTTTTTTAATTTGGTTGGTCATTTGTTGATCTGCGGTCACAATGCTTCAAAAAAGTTTATTTTTTCCCAGGGGAATCCAAGAACCGTTGGAAACTTTATAGCTTTTTTATTACATGGTCAATCAAAGAATTGTAATGTATATTACGGGAATTGCTGTACGATACTTCTGGGATTAGTACCCCTGGGAATCAACAGGGGGGGGGGGGCTACCCCGAGGGAATAAACTTGAAATAAAAACAGCACGTGAAAGAAAACAGACCAAAAGCAAAACTATGAAGATTAAATATATTTAACGGGATTTTTTAGTTTTGTGGCATGCCAGTGCTATTGCTGTTTTCAGGATATTAAAAGTTATTTTCATTTTAGACGATAAAAACAGCACTGCAAATCAAAATTGATGAAAATAATCGCCTCAAGCATGCACTGGAGCAGAAAAAGAAGGAGTACCTCGTTGCCAAACAGCGGCTTGAAGAAGAGGCTAGAAGAGCTGATGCTATTAATAGGAAAAAAAGGGAAGATGAAGATCGGAAGAAGAGGGAGGCTGATGCGAAAAGGCAAAGAGAAGAAATGTTAAAGAAACAAAGAGAAGATGAAAGGAGAAAACAAAAAGAAAAAGAGCAACATGGTAAGTTTATTTTTCAGGAGTTAATTAGATTATGATCATTGCTGAAATTGCTGCGCTTTTGAGACAACTGTTTGTACCACTGACATACGAATATATAAGATATATAGAAATACGTATGTTTGTATCGATTTTAAAGAAATATGTGAATCTATGTTATTAGATTATAATGCTTCCTCGATTTGCAATCTGGCATAGATGTTTTTGGAGCATTGGCTCAGATGGACAAGAAGGTCGATTGATTTTTAAAATTTGGTTTTTGGTAGGAAGTGCAACATATGATGAACGAGTTTTGTAATGATAATGTCATATTAGAAGTTATTGATAATGTTTTCTAATTGAGAGACACTTGACCCATAAAAATATTGATCAATGAGTAGTTAACCCTTTCATCTCTTGAGGGACCGAATGGCCCTTTCATCTTCAGTTGGTAATTGCTTATTAGTTGGGGCTAATGCTTCGATAGCTTGATTCTTTTTTAGTTCAACATTTCTAAGGTTTCTTTGCTCCCCCTTGCAATCTGACCAAACGCATTAGTTGCTTCTGGGCAACTGTGTCAACACCGGGGGTGACAAGATTAATCTGGGAGAATGGTTTTACATTTCATTTGATTTAATATATTAAGGAGGGTTGCTTTTCAAGGGTTCTTCCGCTTCTACATTGTATATTTAGTGTTTTTTTTGTTAGTGCTGATGGTACATTTTCATTATTCTATATTTCATCCCTACTTCTCAAGTAACAAATGTTTCTTGCAAGTTCCAAGCAATATTTCTTTCGAAGTAACTATAAGGAATTATAAGGAATTATAATATAAGGAATTATAATATTGTCATTTTTGCCTCGTTTTTCTACCGCTTCGCATTGTTCCTTGTATTTATCATTCAAATACATCGTCGCAAGCATTCCTCGAGAATCTTGTTTGCAGCATGCTATTTTGTTCCATACTTTACTTCTTACTTTTTTCTCCACAGCAATGAAACTTGAGCAGCAACGGCAGGAAGAATCAATGAGGCGAATTCATAGTGCACAAGCTGCAGAAAAACAATCGAAAATGGACAAAGCGAAGCAACTAACTGCGGAAGCAGTTCAAAAACAGCAGGATATGAAGGTCCAAAAGAATGTTGAGCCGATCTCAAAATCCGCTTTCTTACAAGATTTGTTTACAGCATCTTCTGTGCAAAGCTCAACAACGCAAGGTAGGGGTGCAATCTAATGCAATTTAGTGCAATACGATTGAATACAATGAAGTGTGGTATATTGCTATGTAGAACAACATGCTACAATGCAATGCAAGTCCACTGCAAACAATGCCAAGCAATTCAGTGCAACAGTCATCTATACAATATTATCGATGCGTTACCTTAAAATACAATTACAATACAATAAAATACAATACAATAAAATATAATACAATACAATACAATACAATACAATACAAAACAATACAATACAATTACAATACAATACAATACAATACAATACAATAAAATACAATACAATACAATACAATACAAAACATTACATTTATTTATTTATTGCATATCCTTCATATCTCTACTTTAATTTTATTTTCTTAAACTAACCTGTCCTTGTATCACCAATGTTTATATCAATTTAGATTCTATATATTTCCCAAGCAGGGCCACTGAGGGAGGGGCAGAGGGGGCAGTTTGCCCCAGGGCCTCAGGGTCCAAGACGCCTCATTAACTAAAATAAAAATCTTTATTCATAGCGTCTTTAGATTTATTCAAGAAATCTCCCAATAGGAACAGTCTACAAGGCTCTAAGAATCCCTCCGGTTCCTCCATTTTCCACTGCTTTCTATCACAGCCACAAGGGGCCTCATTTTGCAGTTTTGCCCCCAGGCCTGGAAAACATCTCGGCGGGCCTGTTCCCAAGTAAAATTTAAAAATCATTATAAATTTTCCCAATGTACTCAGTGGATTAAATTTGGCTTTTTAGGTGCTATTCAACCGATACCACCCCCAAAAAAGGTCGCCAAGCCAGTTGCACCACCAAGACCAAAGACACGTCCTGTTGCTGCTTCTGGCGACAAAATCAAAGAGCCGACGCCCAAGGTTGAGCAGAATTTGTTTGGAAATTGGGACGCCATCGCTGATCTTGACTTCAGCATGCAGAAGCCAGAGACCGACCTGATGCAGCAGCTGAAAGAAACAACGGGAAAACTAAGTCTTGAATCCGAGGATAAAAAGAAGAAGGAGAATAAACAGCAGCAGAAACTTGAGGAAGAACAAGAACGACAAGAAGAGGAAAGAAGGCGCCAGGAAGAGGAGAGGAGACGTGAAGAAGAGATGAGAAAGCAAAGGGATAAAGAGGAAGAAGGAAAGAGAGAAGCTGCCAGGAAGAAGCTTGAAGAAGAGAAGAGGAAACGAGAAGAAGCGATGCAGAAGCGAAAGGAAGATGAGAGAAGGAAAGGTGAAGCCGAACGGCGACGTTGGGAAGAAGAGTTGAAGAGGCGCAAAGAGAGGGAAGATGAAGAAGAGGCGATGATGAAAATGAGAGAAGCCACGAAGCAAATGCAAGCGCAAGGGAAGATGGAAGCGGAAATACAGGAGAAGGAAGAGGAAGAACGAAAGTTGAAAGAAAAGGAAGAGATTCAAAGAAGGGTGGAAGAAATGCAAAAAATGAAGAGAATGAAGAAGGTAAAGTTAGCCCTTTCTGTGCAACAATGAATCAAAAATCCATCATCATCATCATCATCATCATCATTATTATCATCATTATCATCATAAAATCATCATCATCATCATCATCATCATCATCATTATTATTATCATCATTTTCATCATCAATCATCATCATCATCATCATCATCATCATCAATCATCATCATCATCAGCATCATCATCATCATCATCATCATCATCATCATCATCATCATCATCATCATCATCATCATCATCATCATCATCATCATCATCATCATTATCATCAAAATTTCATGTAACGTTGCACATTGTAACGATACAAATGATTAACAAAAATCAATGTAATCACTGAGATTTGTGTTTTGAATAAATCAATGAATAAATCTGAATTTTTTGCTGCATAACATTAGCTGGCAAACTGTTCCATAATGGTGCAACCGAGAAAAGGAATAACTCTTTACGACGTCAACGGGAGCAAATAATCCTATATTTATGATGTTGTCTGTTTTCCAGCAGCTTTATACATAATTTTGAAATCGCGTTGTAAATGTTTCTAGTAGCTTCTCTAAATAATCTTCCAACCATAGTATTTAATGTTTTTCAACACCAGCAGGATCAACAAGAGCAAACTACATCAGCCGCCACAGAGCAACATCAAGCTGCTGGAAAGGAAGGTTAGTTTCTTCCATAAAATTTTTGTGAATAATTTCTCATAAAAACTGTTTTAAACAGCAAAATTTGAAAATCGATAAAACTGGAATGTCCTTTCCAAATATTGCACACTCGAAATCGCAGCTTATTTGTACATGCTAAAAACTTGCAGAAATTTATGGACTAACCGCTTATGTTGAAATTATATGAAAAGAAGCAATTGACTTTATCGAAAGATACTTCATATTTGCAATCTACCGCATACAAATACACAGGGCTATGGGCAAGAATCGTTATCTTTAAGAGGGAGTTTGAACTTGAATACTCTTTATGATAGTGTTAAGATATGGACCAACACTTATGGCTTTGAGAAAGATTATCATAGACTGGGCTGGCGATAAATGCACCTGCAAAATGTACCTATAATTCACTGAAAGAAGCGTGTAAATAACTGTATTTGCATTTTTTCGTCAAATGTTATAACTTATTTATGCTGCAAAATTTTGTACTTTCATTGAATAACAGGACTCCAATTTTTCGAGATGACAAAATATTTTTTTTGATTGACAGACGCACCTGGTTCAAGGACAAAATCTAAATACAAAGCATTATTTCCATTCGAAGCAAGACATCCTGACGAACTTTCAATCTTGGACGGGGATATCATTCTTGTAAGTTTTGTTTCCTTGGCATTTTCATTTCTCATGAGTTTAATCATGTTCATAAGTCTTAAAGTTGGCTTTTTATGATTGATAGTAAAATATGGCTGCTCAGTAAACTAAGGTTACACCTATGATGACGATGCTGAAGAAGCCCTGTTGTTCAACGATGCAGCATAGCTGAGATAGCAGCAGGAACTACTCGTTGCTTTGTGCCAGAACTGATACCGTGTTGACGTAACAGTACCGCCGTTGAACCAAGCTTCAGTAGGTGATAGCTGTTGACTGAAGCTCGGGTCAACCTCTGTTGACTTGTCAGAACTGTCGTTGAACCATATGCAGCACAATTGGCACCCTAGAACACCCAGCTTACAACGGCTGTCCCTCCACCGCCCCATCTCCCACTACCAAAACAATATTGGTATTAAAATCTACGTCCACGCATTTTCGCCGCACATTATTGCCAAAAAAGAGATACTATTGTAAAACATCGTATGGGGGGGATTAGGGGTGGAACTAGGCAGTGTTTTGACAAGGGTAGTAGATCTAAATTTATAGCCCTACATCAATTGTGCTCTCTGCCAACAAGGAGCTACTATTTTAAAGCATTATATGGGGGGGGTTGGGGTGGAATTAGGCAGTGTTTTGGCAAGGGTTGTAGATCTAAACCTAAAGCCCTACATCGATTAGGCTCTCTGTTTCAGGTGGATGAAAATGACAACGCTCCGCCCGGTTGGTTTCGTGGGACATGCGGAGGAGCTACAGGACTCTTTCCCGTTAATTATGTGGAGAAGATGCCAAAAGATACATTTTCAGATTATGTTGATTTGGACAAAAATGCTCGACTACCCCCGACCCCTGCGACCAAGCCCGCACTGCGGAAGAACGCAAGTGAAGACAGCGAAAATACATCATTAGGCGTACAGCAACAGCAACAAAATTTCCAGAAACAACTGCAGCAGCAACTGCAACAACAGCAACTTCAACAACAACAACAACAACAGCAACAACAGGAATCTCCAACACCTCCGGTAAGCACTTGCGTAGCGGCATAAAAAGGATGGGGGCATGTTTTCAGGATAAATAGACAGGACCTCCCGTTTGTAGACCCATTGCTTTACCATTTCAAACTGAATGCTTATCATTCCTCTTAGCGGAGTTAGCAATGAATTGTCTACCTCTATCTCAGATGCCCATAATGGGGCTGTATGTATGTTATAGCTGGATTGAGGTATGGTGTGATTTTGTTATGTTATCTTGCGTAGTACAGTAGTTGTATAAGCGAGAGCTGAAGCAGTAATGTGCCGCTCGTTCTGATTTAAAACACTGACAGATTCATACAACGATTACAAAAGGATATAAATAAATTTGTATGATAAGCATAAATTAGAGCGATGTATTATAAACATAATTAGCATAAATTAGAGCGACGTATATTAGTATCCAGTCCTATTACAGTACGTGGGTGTTAAGGGGGAAGGGTTTCTTTCAAGGGTGCGAGTGTCTTTAAGAAAGGGTCTTATTCCATAGTGAAAGCTTTATATTGACTTAACAGTAGAGATTGTTTCTTGATAGAAATAGGACAGGTAATCTTGCAAATGTTCTGTTAGCGATTGACTTAATTGATATCTCGTCATGACAGGTAGCGCCAAAGAAGACAGCTCTTTTACCAAAACCAAACGCCTTGCCTCGATTATTGGACAGTTCAACTCCAAGCTTGAAACCGTCAGACGCAAAGGCAAGGGCAGGATCGCTTTCAGAAACAGTGCACGATAGAACATCATCGTTTGGCAGCACGGAAGATACTGATGGGTCACATCAAGACAGCACATCGCAAGGATCGGTGAAGAGTGTGGTGAGCTCGTTAGGGAAAAGAGAATGTTACGAGAACGTCTTGCCACCAGTTACAATTGAGGTAAGAAAGTGTAAACACAATGAAGGTAAAAAACTACTAAAACTGTAATTAAACATGACTGAATTGAAGGCAAATTATAAGGGAAAGCATGAAAATGCTTTATGCAGTTGGTGTGGAATATATAGAGCATATTTGGGAATGCCGCTACTCCCAAAAAATCGATTTGCCAAAAATTGATAGCTTACAGGGAAATAATCTAAAATTACTTAGCAACATAAACAAATGCGTGGAACAATTTTGCAATTTCTGAAATAAAAAAACAACAATAACCAAAACTTTTATTACTACCCCTACTGCACCTGTGGTAAGTAGTAATTGCTCCGAAATGGAGAAGTGGTATCACTATTATTATTATTATTATTAGCGAAAGCAAGTCTTCGGCTGCTTGTATGTAATTGACTCTATCCTGTTTGGATTCATAGAGGGCCATGCCACCCTAGGCCTGCTTCATATTCGTTACTGGTTAAGGCCAAGGGGTAGTCTTTGCCTTTTGCACCCCGTGGTATTGTAGTTGTAATGTTGTATAGTTATTGTAAAGTATAGTTAGGTAGGATGTCATTGTAATGAATTATATACCTATGGAGAACAACTAGCAGGTGTTAATTCTCATAGAATGGTTTTGTCCTCCTGTGTTATGTTTGTGGTTTCAAAAGAAATCGGGCTTATATCACATTTTGTGTTATAGATCGGCTAAAGGGTGGGTGCTTTATAGCGAGGGGGTTTAATAGAGAGGGAAGCATTATGGAAAGGGGTGTCAAAAAAGAAGAAGTTCAAAAGAGAGGTGAACTTAATAGAGAAGGGAGCGAAATAGGAAGGGGGGCCTGATAGGGAGGAGGTGTAATATAGAGGGGCCTTGAAAGAGAGATGAGCTGAGTGGAGAGAGGGGGGGGGGGGAATGGTGGCTTCATAGAGAAGAGAGCTTAATTGAGGGAGAGCTTAATAGAGAAGGGAGGTTAATAGAAAGGGAGCGCAATGAAGAGGGGTTTAAAAGATAGATGAGGTTAATAGAAAGAGGGCTTATTGGAAAGGCAGACTCAACTGAGCATATACGTATTTGTGAGTTTCTCCTACTGCATATGTTCTTCACTAACCCGATTTTATTGCACTTTAGGGCCCTTCACCAAATGAACAATCAGTGAAAACTGGTGATGGTTTGCAAGCAGTTGCCTTATATCCTTACAGAGGAAAGAAGGAAGATCATTTGACTTTTAATAAAAATGACCAGATAATTGTCCAGGAACAGCAAGACATGTGGTGGTATGGAGAGAGTAATAACAAGGTGATTAAGAATGAAGATTCTTCTCTTCTCTTCTCTTCTCTTCTCTTCTCTTCTCTTCTCTTCTCTTCTCTTCTCTTCTCTTCCCTTCCCTTCTCTTCTCTTCTCTTCTCTTCTCTTCTCCTCTCTTCTCTTCTCTTCTCTTCTCTTCTCTTCCCTTCTCTTCTCTTCTCTTCTCTTCTCTTCCCTTCTCTTCCCTTCTCTTCTCTTCTCTTCTCTTCTCTTCTCTTCTCTTCTCTTCTCTTCTCTTCTCTTCTCTTCTCTTCTCTTGTCCTCCTTTTATTTCCCTTCTATTATTTTCGCTTCTTCTTTTTTTTATTCTACTCTATTGGTGTTCTGCATCTGTTCTGTTCTGTTATTTTACTCTTCTCTTTTTCAGGCTTTTTTTACATAAATGTAAAATTTATATTTTCAGACCGGCTGGTTTCCAAAGTCATATGTAAAGATAATTGGAGCAATTAAATCCCCATCGTAAGTTATCCAGTTTATTTCTATTAAATTAGACATCTTTGCTCATGCTTAATATCGTTAGAATCATATCCCTTCTTTCAAAAATTCTCCAATATATCCAACACTATTTTTCTTTGCCATATGTGGCATTTATTTTCATCATAACTGCTGATTTTTAATTCAAGTTAATAGTATTACTGTAAAAGCTTTTAATTTCTACCTTTATTTTGAATTTTCATTATGATGCTTCCATTTATTTAAAGGTATCACTTCATACTTTCCTACTTCAACCTTAAAATAATAATGCCTCATTTTGATTAATGTTGCAAATGAAGTATCTATTTCATAACATTCTTTTTACGAAGCTGTGTCCCAGTAAACTTTCGGACTAATTCGATTGGCCTTTGTTTTAAGTTAACCTTACTGAAAGGATCCCTGTAATTTAGAGATGTTGCTGCCAACGGTTAAACTAATGTCTTCTTTGCATCGTATCAATCTTTAGACAAAACTATTCCCAATGACATTTTGGACAAATTCGTTTCTCCTACATTCTGAGCCTTCCCTTGTTGTTAAGGCCCCTTTTAAATGCAGAGTTCTCGCTGCTTACTGCTGCATTATTTAATTGCAGTTTGTTGCCGCAAGATGATACATGTGATGCAAGCAGTGTGGCATCTTCAACGTCGTCTGTTGCTACCGAGCCTTCTCTTGGAGAACAAAATTTTGTCGGAGGTAAATTTTTAGTCCCTTACATTATTTCTCTATTATCCCACGTATCTGATTTGGGACGAAAACAGCTTTTATGATAAATATAAGGAACAACGAAAAGCAAAACAAACACGACAAAGCCCTGTATGTCGGAGTGAGATATAAGTCATAATTTTGTCATTTTTGATTTGTTTTTCTGCCGCTTTGCGTTGTTCCTTATATCCTTCTTTTACATACATCATTGGAAGCATTTCCCGAGAATCTGCTAGTCAGCTTGCTGTTTTCCTCCCTGCTTTTTGCGTTAATATATATCTGCTTTTTGTGGTATTTTTGAATTTATCAATACAATACAGTTAAAAGACTTCTCAATCTTTTCTTTTGCTCTGTACATTTGCTAAAGTTTAAGCTAGAAAACCAAATGTGTTTTTATTTATTTAACGACATTTTGTAGCTTCGTGATCATCCTAGGCCCGTGTTTCTTATAAGCAATCTTCTCATCAACAAATTCATTATGCGACTTTTTTGCCGTACATTTGCCTCAGTTTTGTCAAATTCCCACGTTTTTCCTCTCGGATCAAAACAGTAATGGCCTATTTCAGACACTCCCAATCTGCGTAATATGCAATGGTTTTCGTGTTGCCATTGGAAATGAAACTGTTTAAAGCTATCAACGTCAGAAATTGAGGATTTGTAAGACGCGCCTTTATTAGGCTAGGAATTTGTGTTGTTTCCCGTCCACCTTTAGCCAACAACTTGCGCAGATTAAAGTAAAACTTGGCATGATTAGCGTTATTAATTATTCATTCAGCGTGAGATCTTTTCACTCGGTATTGTACATGACGTAACGTGTGGATTCTTAATTTTTTCTGTGTCTAAATTAAGTGTATTTGCTGATGAGGGGATGTGGGGCAGGGCCGAACTGACTTCGCCTCAACTTTGATTAAAAGGTAAATTGGGTGTGTTGCGAGTTTTCAGGGAATCCCAACAAAGCGTTTCGCCCCCCATCACCCCTACTTATTAATTGAAATTGATGACAACAGGCTTAGAAGTGTTTATTTTTGGTGCTAGAATGCGTGGCCTTGTTTGATTATGTCGGAGTGGAAGGAGATCTGTCGTTCAATGAAGGTGATGTCATCAAAATCACGAAGAAGGAAACTGATTGGTGGGAAGGAGTGCTTCGGGGTGAATGTGGGTTTTTCCCCGCAAACTACGTCAAAGTAAAGGAACAGGCTGAGGTAAGAAAGATTGGTTCTTTTCACCTGTATTTTGAATTTCTTAATTTTTTTAAGTGAATTAAACAAATCCTACATTTAAGGAACGTAAAAACTTAAGAACTCGCACAACTGAAGAGACCTTTGCAAAAATTAACAAACTGGCTGCAAACCCCCGTTTTTAATACACATGTAGAGAATTAGGCGTGTATGATATGGCTCACTTTTTGGATAAATGACGGGGGCTGCATAGTTTGCTTAATGTACAGATCTACAATAGTAGACCCGGGGGTTAATACGACTCAACATTGTTTGTGTGAAACCGGGGGGCTGCGTGTTTTGAGAGTGACCAAGAAACGGGGGAATGTCCAGGAAAGTTTTGACGTGATTACTAAACAGATTAAATTGAAGAAACCAGCTTTCTCATTTGGGAACAAGTTATGTTTGTCCGTGGACTGTGTTAATTGGGTATTTGAAGTGGCCAGTAAACATTCATAAATGTTCCTCCCGCTCATTTGTAAGCGAGAAGCAAAAAAACACAAGGTTTGTGATTTTAAAACGTTTTATCAAATATATTCATGGCCAATTTACGTTATTTTTTATTTATTAAGCAAGGAACACATGTTTTGTCATTTTCAAGAAGTTCGATTTTGTAGGATATTAAGTACAGCTTAGGTTATTTCCTTTAAATGAGTATGTTTACTTATTTTTCTTCGTAAATGTTCCACAAAATTTAGGAGTAAAACCAATCTTTTTCATTATATTTTTTTCAATATATTTTTTTATATTCTTTATCTTCATTATATTATTTTCATTTTATATTTTCATGCTACTTTTTTCATTATATTTTTTCAGTGAATTTTTTTTATCATAACTTTTCATTACATTTTTTCAGTATATTTTTGCTTGTTTCATTTTGCAATATCTATCCACAAAGTCGATTCATCAAAATTCAATTAAAAATCTAAACAGATTACAAAAAAAGAAAATTTAGCAAATGATGAGAAAAACCAAATATAAAATCCATGTATTTATGCTTCAAATTGTTCTTTTTTTAGCATAGAAAGTCATTTCCCAGCTCATTCTCAAGCCAGTTCTTCCCCACCCTCTTTTACATTTAAGGATAACATTTTAGGTTCTTCATAATAAATCTATATACAGTCCTAGGATCATTCTCAGGTATATCTTATATCTTGTACCATATTTGCCTATTATTGCTTAGAAATATGCTCATAAAACGAAGATGTGGAATCAAGCATTATAATACTTTTGGGCTGACTCTTCGCTGGGCATTAAAGCGTTAGATAGCGATTGAAAAGCGAGCGAAAAGCACTATCAAATTGCAAAGGGAATTTTTGAATCATACCTGCCTATTACCATCTATTTTTGTATCATACCTGCCCGTTGTGGATCTTTGAGCAAATACAATTTCATCCCAAGGGTATGCGCCCTCCCGCATTTCAACTCAGTGCCAAAACATTGCAATGTTTACCTTCATCGATTAAGCATTTCGTTGCATTAAGTGTATCTGCATCAAGCGTAAGATCATATCTATAACAGTTTACGCTTTCACCTAAGTTATTTGACTATGCTACCCCCTGAAAAGCGTAGAATTATATGGGTTTTAACAGTTGACTGAAACTAAATCCGGGTGCGAAAGGGTTAAATGTGTTATCATGAGATAAGCAAAGGTTAATGAGAGGTGAACGGGGCGTGAACCCAAGTTTTGTGTCGGGAAGACGATGATTTTTCTGCTTTATAAAAATCACTCTTTGCCCTGGAAAAATATGAAATAGTTATAATTTGGTTAGAAAATCGCCTAAAAAGGGTTAATAGCCCCTAACTCTTCGAAGTGAGGCCCAATATTAAAAAGACAGCGAGAATTTACCGAAACAAAACAACTTGAGGCGTGTATTTCGCATTTCAAATGTGACATCTGTTTGCTATTGTAACGTTCTATTTTTGTCTTTTTTAGACTCCGAAAAAGCCAGAAGTTGCAACTGTCATTTCACAGTTCACAGCATCAGATGTTAGAGAAATTTCCTTGAGTCCTGGTCAATTAATCCACGTGCTTAAGAAAGATCAAGGAGGCTGGTGGCAAGGAGAACTCCAGGTTTTTATTAAAGATATTATCCATATTAAATCGGATCTGATCAGCTTTCAACATCTGGTTCTTTTATCTAGATGTCTTTAGAAATGTGTTATGGTGCTTGAATTAAGCTCGGGGGATGTCGGAAATCTGGACACTTTGGAAACCTGGCACGCCATGGAAACACGAGACAACGTAGTCACTTGGAGACTTGGATGTTCATGGCCCCTGTGCGTGTTGAAACACCTTGTGTACCAGGAATATCTTGGCCAGCCGGGAAAACTCGGAGATATAGGACAACCTTATCACTTCAGACACCCTGGGCTTTTAAGGCAAGGTTGATGTTTGAGAGACATCTCACAAGGGACGTGATGAACGCTTGAGACACCTGGAACACCTTGAACATTTTAGGCCCATGGGATACCCGAGACACGGCGCACTTTTGGGACAAATTGGACACTTAAGACACCTTGTACACGCGTTTCCCCTCATTAAGAAAATCAAAAAGTCTATATGTTCACTAACAATCCTCTGTTTCCGATTTACATCATTTAACTTGACAACTTTGAACATTGAAATAACTCATTCATTATCAATGCTAACTCCTTGTAATTAACTCTGAATTCTATTAAGTTCGCGCCCAATTCGCGTTATTCCAAAAATTTGAGGAGGTTTTAGTTTCAATAATTCATATCGGTGATTATCTTCAACGATAAGAGTTATTGGTTACGTGAATTTACGCTGTATTGTCATCTTCTCTGCACCTGCTTCTTGTTCAAGAAGGAATCGTTGATCATCACTATAATTTTACTAATTATCTCTACTATCAACAGAACTGCCGCTAAGATTGATGCTTGCGATGCTGCAAAATGAGGGAGGAGAGCAGCAGGGTGCTGCTGGAAATACTTTTCTTTCCAGGTCATCATCATTAACATCATCATCGCAATCATCGCCATCATCATCATCATCATCATCATAATCATCGTCATCATCATCATCATCATCATCATCATCAACATCATCATCATCATCATCTTCATCATCATCATCATCAACATCATCATTATCATTATTATCATTATCATTATCATTATCATCATCATCACTATTATCATCATCATTATAATATTATAATCATCATCAATCATTATGAAACATAACCAATCATCCTCGTCAATTTTCAATCATCAATCATTCATAATCATCATTGCTATAGACATCAAAGCCAACCCCTTCTCACTTTTCTTTACTTTTACAAAACCCTTCCTTTATCTTCCCTTTTTTCCACTTTAGGCTCGTGGCAAGAAGCGGCAAGTTGGTTGGTTTCCCGCATCTCACGTTAAATTACTGGCAAAATCATCTGAATCACCAAACGCAAGTGAACAGCCTTCAAACAATGACGTTGAAGATGATGTTTATGCTGTTCCGCAGAAACGCGAGAATCCCGCAGGTAACCCTCTCAAATGCATATTAGCTAGTCTCTACAAATACTTAGTAATTTTAGACGACAAATGCACTTAATTGTTCTGAAAGGACCAGATTTATGGATGTGGCTTTTTTGACCAATTTGCTCGATTTTTGCATGATTTTGCACTTTCCCAATAAGTCTTTGCTGATTTTTCTTTTTTCTTTTCCTTTCTTTTCTTTTCTTTTCTTTTTTTTTCTTTGCCTTTTCTGTTTGCCTCCTTGTATCTAGTTTAAGTTTATGTCTAGTGCAAGGGGTAGCCGTTCTACATTGCTCCCCTTGGTTGCCCTTATAATTGTAGTATAGTCCTTTTTGCAATGTAAAGCTCGTGTAGTCTCTCATAACTTTTAAATTGCATAGAGAAAATAATATTCCCATAAATGCAAAAGTGATAGCCCTGTATAAAACTGACTGTTTTTCCATAGAGCAAGTGCTAGCCTTGTTTTCATACACTGCTCAGAACGAGGATGAGTTGACATTTTACAAAGGTAGCGTCATAAGTGTCATATCAAGAGAAGGTGATTGGTGGAGAGGCGAACTCAATGGTCAAGTAGGAATGTTTCCATATAATTACGTTCAACTGCTCAGCGATCTGCCAGATAATTCCAACCAATGTAAGTGATGTCATATTTTGCGTGAATTTTTATTACTTCAAAAATGATCTATTTGTATGAAGAAAGTAATTTTAAATGTTTCAATTCTAATAAGGATAAGGAATTTTTAAACTCAGTTTATCACCCATCATCGTTATCATCATCATCATCATCATAATCATAATCATCATCATCCATGATCATCATCATTATTATCATTATCATCATCATCATCATCATCATCATCATCATCATCATCATCATCATCATCATCAACATCATCATGATCATCATCATCATCATTACATAATCATCATCATAATCATCAATATCGTCATCATCATCATCATCGTCATCATCATGATCATCATCAAAATCATCATCATTATCATCATCATCATCACTTTAATCATCATCATCATCATCATCATCACGATCACCATCATCATCATCATCATCATCATCATCATCACCACCGCACAACACAGATGCCCTTTAATGGTTGCTGCCCTCAAAAACATAAGGATGATCCAAGATCTTTGATTTAATATTGTTGTGAATTTCAAGGTAGCCAGATGTTTCTTAATTACGCCTCCATATCACCAATACTAAGCACGCAGATGTTTAGACTGGAGATCCTCTTTCCCGAAAGATTAAAATCTTTTTCTGAATAATACAAAGGTAGAAGGCTTGGTGTTTCTTAGTTTTAACACATTGATATATAACTGGCATAGATTGACGGAGAGGCTTTTTGTTGTCATTTAGAAGCCAGGATATAAGTTTAAAGACTGTGTTTTGGCCATTGTTAAACCCGACTCGCTTCGAGTTAATATAAGATTCTACAACTGATAAGGCAATGAAACTAATCTGAAGCTAATCCAAACTAATCTAAGCTGATCCAAACTAATCTAAGCTGATCTCTTTTTGATTCTTCTACAATTTCTGATCCTTCATTACAGATCTTTTTATATTAGCCAGAACACTAACCTACGTTTAAGATGTATAGCTGGCCCCCTTGGATTCGAGGGTAGCCCCTTAAGATGAGAGGCTATTTCCTGAGATACGAGGCTGGCCCCCTTAGATGCGAGGCTAGCTTCTTGGATACGAGATTTGCCCTCTTGGATGCGAGACTAGCCCCCTTGTGCCCCTTGAGATTATTTTTAATTGACAATAAATATTTCTTCAGAAACATGGCCTAGATGCCCCTTGCTAATTCATTATGCGCAAAAAAGGGTTGTCATTATGTTGTTATGGGGTAAGATGTCCTCTTGACAATTGTGAGCCGTTGAAAAATGGAGATTTCCTGATCTTTTTGGGGATGTTTCTGGTTTTATTTCAACGTCAATTTAAGCGAGCATTTCACAAGCTAATGACGTCGCACCTCATTTACTAACAATTTTAGGCTTACCTTACGGGACTGTAAAAACTGCTCTGAAATGTAACTTTAGTGACTTGTCGATCGATGTCTCATACACCTAAATCTATTTTTGTAAGGTTCACGCTACAATTAGACTCTGAAACTCAATCTATCCTCTTCATGTCAACCTTTTAGATATGTTACTCAATTGTTTGCAATTCACAATTTAATATAATCGTTTTAAAATGATTAAACATTAGCCTTTTTTAATTGGAAATAGTTTGTTGTGAAATTTGATATTTATAGCCATTTAATGCCAATGACTTCGGAAGATCCATTTTTGTGATTTAATGCATTACATAATCAGAAGCTTTTCAACCCTTTCATACCTAGACGGACCACGTGACCCTGTGACCTTCAGTGGGAATAAGTCATTTCTTAGGAGGAGGAGCTGGTACCATCAATAGCTTCATTTACATTTAGCTCAAGATTTGTAACGTTTCTTTGATCCAACATTATCTATTATACCACCCCCTTGCAATCCGACGAAACGCATTAATTGCTACTGTAAAACTGTACTGTCACCGGGAGTGAAAGGGTGAATTTGCCATGGTCGGATGTTATGTATGGTGTAGGTGTAATGTTTCCAGTCAGTTAATTAGAAATAAGCTTCCCTGCTATCCAGGACAACAGTTTTCTTACATTAAAATCAACTCTGAGGCCACTGCGAGTGGACTGAGGTAGTTGCTGATTGATTTTAGGAGCTGGGGAGGAGGTTACCCTGTTAGCAATACCCTAATCTATAGGCGTTCGAAATACTAAAAATCCAGCTGCCCTTTTTTGAAGGTTGCGATTTTCCTCCATATCTTTTCATTAAATACTGGGTGTCTATTTCCAGGCCTTCTCATCGTCAGCTTATATACCCCGCATCCTGTGCCCCCATTACCGAAATGCTCCATGAGCATCATGAGCCCAGCTTGTGAGACAGAGTTATTACGCGCTAATTTGTACTGCCCGCAGCTATCAAAAGACCCCGCCCATTTTAGGGACCAGCAATTCACGTGGTGAGATGCGTGTTTAAGCTTGAGATTTTTGCAATGTGATATTTATGTAAGCGAGATTTTGTTTTGCTTGTCATCTGTTTGAGTTGAATGTTTATGGTTAAATGCAAGTGTAGAGTAAAGAGAAGGCTGGCATGATAAGTGTCTCGGCAAAAGAAGTTCTTTGCATTGCATACCAAGGAATATTAATGGGACGTTTCCCTAGAAGATTTCAGAATTTTAATAACGATAATTGTTAGTAACAAAAGCTATCGATTTTTAGGGACAGGTTAGTATCAGCCCAGGTTGATTTGTGATTTCAAAGGGTGAAAGATGACATATTCCCTGAACTTAAGTTTGAAGCATACTAACGAAAATGGTGTACTTTAACAATGTTATCACCATTTGTGCCTTTTAGATAAAGATACCTTAAAAAAATACAGATTTAAATGCAAACGTGCTTGTCATGGCAGAGAAAGATTCCTCAAATTCATCATGTTTCCACCATGAGAGGCACATAAAATATTAATTGGTATTTAATGTGATAAACGCAAATGCATAAAACTGAATCTAGTTTTGTGCTAAAGTTCTCAGGCATCCAAACTTCTATTATATCGCTTTAAGAATGACACTGATATTGCCGACCATCTCTATACTGATCTGTTTTGTGTATTTAGGATCTCTCACAGAAATTACCCGAAATTTTCTTGCGTTTCTGTAATACTTTTTCTTTTGCAACTTTTATTTCTTTTAATTTTTGTTTGCATCCGTTTTTGTTTCTTATCCTGTCTAAAATTTGACTCCTTTTTGGTTGTTTGTTCAGGCTCGTAGGACCGTTGTCTCTCCAGCTATTGCGTTTGTACCAGTTTATGTTTTATTTGTGCTCGCTTTTTTCTCCATTTGTTCCTACGTTTTGTCTGCGATTGTTCCAGGCCTTTACATACCTTTGTGTCAGTTTTTGCCCGTCTTTTGTCACTTTTTTGCCTTTTTGCGAGGTTTTCTCATCGCTGCTTTCGTTCTTGTTTTTGTCTGCTTTTGTACACTGTTTTTATGTACTCTATAATTTTTAACCTCACTTATATAAAATATTCCCTCCAATTTTACCTCAAATTTACCATGGTCCATTCCGCGCAAGATTCGCCCATTTTTGGAAGTGTTAGATCCTAGATATACAAAATCAGAGAAGAATTCTTCATCAAATTTCAATGAATTTTAAGCAACTTAATGTTTGATTTGATATTTAAGCAATGATATTGGTTTTATGAAAATGTTTTGGTACAAGAAAAGTTGTTTTCCTGGACTCTATACTTCCACGGGCAATCTTGCGCGGAATGAGTAACCCTTTTTCATTCGCCTCGTCATGAGGTTGAGGATCAGGATAAATACAAACCATTTGAGATATATTTAATTTGGGCCACGTACCAAGTTCCCTTCTACTGCGCCAGTGGCATTATGGGCTCCTCAAAAGTTCAAATAAAGACCTCTTAAGAAACTACATCTGGAGTATTCTTATAAGGTGCTCCACCTGGAAAGTTCCTAGTGTCCCGCTTAGCAACGATACCCCTGTATTGTTACAAACCCAGGGAAACTCCTGGTTGAAGGAATGTGCCCCCATGGCTGATGATGCAAGGAAGGCCCAGGAATATGGATGTGAAAAGTTGCCTCTGATAGAGAAAACGGCTCTTTGCTTTCCACTTTTTATAATCTATGATACCTAATACTATTTTGTTGAAGGGTTACACGAGAACTTGAAAGATGTGTTCGCCAAAATGTTTAGTTCGTTTCAAGTTAATTGTTTCTTGCGAATCACAATTTGTCGGAAAATCTCTCCGAGGCAGTAGCATTAGATCAGAACATCATCACGAAGTTCTACCATTGGATAATTAAGGTTAGAAAAAGCAAAGGGGCTTTGACTGGATCCCTGTTGAGCCTCGCAATACCATATTCTCTTAACTCATAGCCCCCTGCAGATGCCATATGGCGCAGTATAAGTTACTGCAAATCAAAGAAAAACCTGGGGGTAATGTTGTCAAGATTTGCAAAGTTGATCAGACAACATCCACGGCAAGTTTATCGAAACATTGATATTTCCTGTATCTATGTACCCCCCTGCAACATTTGCTTCCACAGTTATCTGTCTGTGAGTTTCAAATGGCATCAGGAGGCAATGAGTTAATTGGAAATATTTTACAATTTAGGCTGTAATTTTTATGGCTTCTTTAGCGGAAGGATTTAATGCAGTTTAGAAAAAGCAATGGGACCTAAACCAGATCCCTGTTGTACCCAATATCGTCTTCCAATATAATTTTTGTGGTTTCTTTAGGGGAAGGCTCCTTTGATAGCGCTGTTTTGAAATCGATGAGCAAAAGTGAGAGGCAAAGGCAGGTGAGTAATATACTGATGCTCTTTTATTGAACATGCTCAGAATTTAACGCAATTTTAACTAAAAACCTCAATAAATTTAAGGATATTTGAGGGCGGAAATCCCAGACGTTTCAATCAACTATAAAAACGTATTCTTAAAGCAGTGTAAGAAAATGGACGTTCATTTGCCTACCCTGAAATCTCGAATATGCCGCCGGGGGGCTTATTCGAGGAGGGGGGGGCGTATTTCAAAGTTTGGTATTTTCTTCAAATGGTGACGAAAAAACGACTTAATTCCCTCAATAAACTGAATTAAAAAACCACAAAAAGGCTTAATCGTTTGTTATGAGTCAATCGAACATTATTTCCTTTGATTCATGTTTTGTCTAGGGAATTAACTTATAAATTTAATTTTCTTTTTTTTGTAGAATTACATCCATGAATTGATAAACACTGAACAAATTTACATGGATGATTTGAGTCTCACTCTCGTGGTAAGGTTTATTTATTAATCGCTTTCTCATAATATTCTCTTACAATCTCGTCTCCTTTTTTTCATTTCCTCTGCAAAAAGTGAACTTTGTTAATGAGAAGTAGAAAAACACTTATAAATCACAAATACATTGTGTTTTTGAAACCATTATCTATTACAATACTATTGCAGAAACACCTTGTTGGACTGTCTCGTTAGTAGAATTGCAAAATTTAACGCACGCTTTAATTGAGAAGAGTGTGATATTCGATTAGCGCTTTGTAGACGCATACCCTACACACAATAACCGTAACCTTAACCGTAACTCCCAATCGTAACCCATAGCCGCATCCTTAGTCGTAACCCTTGGTCGTAACTCTCAGCCGTAATCCTTAGTCGTAACATCTAACTGTAACGTTTTTGTCGCAACCCGTAAAGGTGATCCCTAATTCTCACCTTGACCCCAACCGTGACCTTTAACCTTAACTGTGACCTCTATCCCTAAAGCTAACGCTGCAAAAGCATTTCATGGAGGTATTTTCGAGTTCTAGCCTGATTTTTGCAAAGAATATTGTTCATATCTCGATCTAGATTTTCTACAACCCCATGGCAGAGGCTGGCGTTCTTACAGAACAGGAATTAAACACAGTTTTTGTTAATTGGCGCGAGATCATCATGTGCAACACGAAACTTCTGAAGTGAGTTATCATGATTTGTCTTTCGAAAAAATGACACGTTTTCCGACACAAAGTTTCCCCATTTTGTTCGAATAACACCAACCGAAGGACACTTGTTAGATGGCACGAAGTGGGACTTTTTGTAACACGAATTAAAACTTTTTAAAAATCAGGCGCAGTTTCTTACAATAATATGCTATATTTTCTTCCATAAAGGGTACAGTTTCTTACACAAATATCCTGTCACACAATTGGCACACTTTTCAACGCAAAGTGGAACCTTTTCTTACACGGACTGGCTTCTTAAAAACAATGCAAATTTTCTTATGCAAACATGCTGCACGTTCCCACCCATAGTGGCAGACTGTTTTACAGAATATGACACTCTTTTTGGCAAAACACGGAAAGGAGACAATACTAGATTATTACATGCCTCTTAATTTAAGACTCTTAAAATATCTAACTCGTGGACAGGATTTCGCTCGTTTGCACGTTCCCGAATTGGCAGACGTTTTTACACTTGATACAACGGAATGTTTTTATCTTTGGTAAAACTTTAACTGGTGTTAGTATTTAAGTTATTTGTTGGGTTTCTTTTAGAGCATTGCTTGTCCGTAAAACGATGTCAGTCAGCAACAAAGTTGAAGCCGTTGGAGATATTTTAGTTGAGCAGGTAAAGAAGAGTTTCATATAATTTTAGCTTGGATTAAAAGACCGAAATTTTGTCATGTTTACTATAGCATGTATTCATGTTAGATCCATCTTGTCGCATGTTACATTTTTTGACACACATTGTCGCATGTGACATAGTTAAGACTCATGCTAGAGGCCAAAACATGATGTGCCGACTGTCCCAATAACAAACAAACAAATATTTATCGTAGATCCCGAGGTTGACACCTTACATCAGATTCTGCAGTTGCCAAATACAAGCATGCAAGTTGTTACAGAGAAAAGTTGAGAATGATGCTGGGTTCAAATCATTTGAAAAAGTATGAATCTGTTTTCTGATGAATTTTTTAATGCATTTTTGATTATCATAGTTGATAGGATTATTGTATAAGAGAATGCTCTCTCTGCGATTCGTTTATCGAAGGGTTAAGAAAACGCTTTTATTAAAATATTCAGTTGTTTCTGCAACCGGTAACATATTTTCCTTTGCTTATCTTGCTCACTGCAGTTATTTGCATTTCTTTTTGCGTTAATTTTTAATTTTTATCCATTTAGATAAGCCATTTTCTTGATCCTTTTATCCATTGAGGAACCGTTTGGCCTTAACCGATAATTGGGAATTTCTTAGAAGGGCGAAACTGATTCCTTCTAAATCTGGATACGCCTGCTTCTAAATATTCGTAAAGATTCTTCCCTCCAATATTATCATTCTTGTACCCCCTTGAAATCTGAGCAGATGCCCTTAATATTATTATACAGCTGTATTCTCACCGGGGGTATGTGGTTGCATTTCGAAATGATAAACTTGATCTATTTTTCAGAAATGCGCTGGCGACAGCAGACTTAGACAAAACTTACCGCTTAGTAGCTATTTACTTAAACCGTTGCAAAGAATAACAAAATATCCATTGATCATTAAACAGGTTTGCATTATCTATCTTTTAATTCTTAATTTACATTCATTCTTTTGTTTATCATTTTTATCTATAATATCATGTCTTTTGTATTATGTTGAATAAATTGTTGTTAGTTTAAAGAGTTTGTGTGTAGTTGGATTTTGTAAACATTGAAAATACCATTGGCTGGATAAGTTTGAGAATTGATGTATCATGGGCGCACCCCTAAGTTTTTGTCGGGGGGGGAGGGGGTTGTACTCAAGGTGGACCGACTTTCTTTGTATTCTCTACTAGTAATGAAGTAGTTTTTTGGAATGACATATTCTTGTGAGGTTTGTTTGTAGGTTTATAGGCAAATTTCTGTGAATTTGAAACATTTTTGAACCGACTAAGAAGGAAGTTGGAGATGGTATCTCCCACACCCATGAATGTGCGTCCCTGCACTTAACATTTTAAAATAAAATGATAAACTTAATACAGTCGGCATATATCTTTATTCTTGTCACCCTTTTATTTATTTTTTAGATTATCAAATACACGGCAGAGGCTCATCACGATCGTCCGAATTTAGAACAAGCATTGGAACAAATTCAAGAACTTTGCTCACAAGTAAATTAATATTTATGCACTCTTTGGTGGGGAATAAACGATCTAATTGGGGAAGGGAGGCTTCATAAACAGGAGGGGGGTGATATTTGTAATGAAATGAAATGAAGTAAAATCGATTGAGTTTAATAAGTTGGGAATGTGCCGTGAATTTCAATAAATGGAAATGTGAAATTGAAAAGATAAAGTAGAAAAAAGTTAAAAAAAATGCAGTTAAGTACAATAAAATAAGTACAGAAAATAAGGTAAAATATGTATTAAAAATAAAACGGAATAAAATGAAATAAAAGAGATAGCATAAAATGATTTATAAGTAGGATAAAGAGAGATAAATTCTTTCTTCCACAAAATCATTGATTTATCTACTTGTTTTACATTTCATTTCATTTCATTTCTTTTTTTATTTCATTTCATGATTCATTTCAGATAAATGAAAATATTCGAATGGTTGAGAGTTCTAGTAGACTTGAATGGCTTCAAAGTCATGTGAGCTTGGAAGGCCTAGGCGAAGTGAGTATTATTATGATGATGAACTATTACTTAACAAACACTTAATCATGCTAAAAAGGTGGTTTTGGCTATATGTCATCTATTATATGGCGGTTATTACAATTGTTCTGGAATCAAGAAATATTTAGGTCTTGAAAGAGGCTACACTTCATTTGCAGATGTCTCTGCAAACTCAATACGAGATTATCTTATCGGTTTCTCTGCAGGCTTCGCCGAAAGCAAAGCAACCTGAAAAGAATGACTCTTTAACATTAAGTATAGCCATTACCTTTACTGTGAATCACTGCTTTTACCTGTCAAAGTTTTAAACAAACGAAGAAAGGAATTGTTCTTCGCAAAATCTTCTTTAATATACCGGTGAATTTTTGCTTGTAACATAAATTTCATTTTTACTTCAGAAATTGGTATTTAATTCCCAAACGAATTGTTTAGGACAAAGGAAATATCTTCATCATTCAACACTTTACAAGGTTAGTTTTGTTGAATTCTCTCATGAGAATTAGACTGTTTAATGTTTTTTTCATCTGCAGCCCAGATGTACACTTGGATAAGAAATAATGTTCTATATTATGCTTACAAACCTTTGAGGTTCTCAAGTTTCCTAATCATGATTGTAAATCAGCCCCAGTGATTTTTCTGCTCATTTGTAAGAATTGTTGGCAACTCTACTTATGAGTTCTATCTCAACTCTATCGACACATGATTTATTACAACTTACATTCATCTTCGATTTGTATTTTTCGTATTTGTCCTATTTTTTTATTTATTCTATTTTTCCTATTTTTCTAGCATAAAAGTAACAAAGAACTGCGAGCATTCTTATTTAACGATTTTTTACTTCTCACACGTCAACATGGTACAAGTCAAACCGCAAGAACTTTCAACAGCATTTTCAAGGACGATGTTGATGGAGAAATAGCTCTGTCTATTTATAAAAAGGTTTATACTTTTTATTGATTGTTGCTGTTTTGTGTTTGCTACATCATTTATTTTTATTTTATTTTCCCTCTTCGTGGAAGTTTTTCGACCAACAATTGAATATTTATTCCCTTGTTGATCATCATCTGATATATTCATCCTCTTAGGAATCACGGATGAAAAATGCTCTTTAATATGCAATTTTTTGTTTTCGCTTTTCCGTTCAATTTAGTTGTTTATATTCTATTGCAAATTTGGTACTTTGCTCTTTTTAGCCAATATTTTTGAATGAAATTGTAGTAAAACTGCCAATTGATGCTGATGGTGAGTTCATTGTAATTATTGTCAATACTGTTGCATACTGTTGTATACTGTTGCATACTGCTGTATACTGTTGCACACTGTTGCATACTGTTGTATATTGTTGCACACTGTTGCCTACTGTTGAATATTATTGAACACTGTTGTTTAGTGTTGTATACTGTTGCATACTGTACATACAATTTTATTCTGTTGCATACATATGTTATAGTGTTGTATACTGGTGGATACTATTTAATTCTGTTGAACGCTGCTGCATGCTGTTGTATATTTATTTACGTCGTTTTTACTGTTTTTTGTATACTGTCGCCAATGTTGCATTATGTTGTATACTATTTTATGCTCCCGCAATTTCTCCCTTTTCAAACCCTCTTCTCTTCAGCCCAACATCTGTTATGGATGGCCCGTAAGTAAAGTATCAAGTTACGAAGAATCATGTCACCTATATCATTTATTCTTTCGATTGGTCCTTTCCATGCTGTTTCCAAGACCAATTTTGAATATAACAGTTGTGTCATGGATTTTCATTCTTGGTAAAAGTTCCAATATGTGTGACAATTTCTCTTTTTATTTTGTAGCCAATGATACTCTGTTTTGCCTTTCACACATTGATCGAATATATACTTTACGAACAGAAACAAAGAATGAAAGGTAGGTGTTTTCATATTTTGGTTTTTACTTTCAGTGGCTTACTTTTTGTCAATATAAAACGACAGTTGCTGAAAGAGAGCAATTTTCTATGCCGCCCGTAACAGAAATAGATATGGCTATCATGACGAAATAGCGGCCTGGCTAATAATGACACTTGTGTCAATAGCAATCTAAGGGAAAATCTCGTTAGGATATAGATCTTATCATCGGAGAGGCCTTGTTAAGAACTTGCATTACAATTTACAAAATAAGAAATGCCACTAGATACAGGTTGCTTTGATTAACTGTAACTTAATAAAGGAACGATGTTATTAAGTATAAAGAATTAAAGATGATTTAATATAACATCTCATTCAAGGAATGCATGGTTAACCAAGTTACAGAAAGCTTCTGAAAATTTTATCGAAACAGAAAGATTCCAAAGAAAAAGGGCGCATAGAGGTGAGCATTAAATGCTGATTTTAAACCGCTTATAATGTATGATCAAGGTACTTAAGGATGATGACTCACGCATGTTGACAAATGGAATGGAATATTCCAGCAGCATCTACAGCCAATTTAGTTCTTACCTATTGTATACACTAAAGATCGCTACAATGCAGGCACGCCGGAACCGGGGGGAGGGCTGGGTGGTGCTGTAGCCCCCGCACTTTTTTGCCGCTATGTTATGTTGAAAGCTTATGTTTCTAATCGCACTACACAAAGGGCGATGTGACCTATGCCTATTGCACTTGTGTTCATCTTGCCATCATCCCCATTACAAAGCTTGGGCATTTCTTGACCCTTCAATCGACTTCTAAGGAGCATCAGCATAAATTTGAGTGACCACGCCCAAATAGGGCCATGCCCAAACTTAAATGCATAATGCCCTTTCTGCATCTATTTTTGCAAGCCTTGATTTGGGTTTCTTTTCAGCGCGATCTGTTCTTGGACAAGGTGTAGGCCGTTTGTCTGTCGTAATCATCGAAGGCTGTGACCTGCAAGCTTCTGACCCAACTGGAACCAGTGACCCGTATTGTGAAGTGAGCATTGGTTCACAGGAACATAAGACAAAAGTTGTACCAAAAACATTGAATCCTAAATGGAATTCGCAAATGATTTTCACTGTAAAAGATATCGACCAAGATGTTTTGTGTATATCTGTTTTTGACAGGGATTTCTTCTCACCAAATGGTAAGTGTGAGTAAAGGCAATATATCTCCGTATTGATTGGTTGAAGGAACAATGAATTCTTTACAGTTGCCCAAATGAGAGTGTAACAGAATCCGGCCTAACTTTCTTTTGAAGATCACCCTTCCTAGCCCCGATTTGGCCCCGAGATTTTGTATCGATAACTTCACTGTCTGTGACGCCGATAAGACTATTTGAAAAGTCATCTGCAGTCAAGATTTGCTCAATACTATCAATTTCGCCAAGTATTAGTGTTACCTTCTTTGACAATTTCAAAATCATCTTTCTTTTAGATTTTCTCGGCCGCACTGAGTTATCCCTTTCGAGCTTGCTAAGAGAAGGACCAGGACCATGGGTCAAAAGACTGTTGTTACATGAAGTACCTACTGGTGAGATTGTTCTAAGGGCTGCTTTTCAAAAATTTGAGAAGAGGAAATGATGTCAGAGACAGTTTAATCTTCTTCAAAGAAATTCGTTTCATTCCCATGTGAATTGAAATTTGTTTTTTACCGCAATGTTACGTTAATTTTTATTTTTGAACGAACTAGGCCCATAACTTGGTTTTATTTTTGTAAGATGTATGTTGATGCTTTTAACACAGCAGACATGGAATAAAGTTGGTATTTTTGGGAACATTACACCAAAAAACCAACCATTTAATGAATTGAAAACAATTCTTAAAATGAGAAATAATTAATTAATCATATGCCAGCTTACGTTTTCAATTGGATAAACAAATAAAGAGGATCGAATAACAGCAACAAAATCTTTTTATTAATTGCTTTTATTTCCTCAAGCTATTAATTGAATGTCCCACATTTTCGGCTATGATAATTTGTGACAATTAATGGTTATTTGCGACTACATTCGTGACCATTTGCAACCTCGCAGTAGGCCTGTTTGGGAACTCTTGTCCAAATGACCGCTTTCTGCGAGCATCCAACCGAGTTACTTTAACTTTTAGATAGATTCGAATGCTCTATAACCATATACATTAGCTATATTATCTACATCGCCGCCATTAATTCTACATTAATCACTTCAAGGAGGATACTGCACTGCTGAAATGGTTAGGCCTATTGGATCTGTAACTGCCCTACTAAAAACTTTCCTTTTGCGCTAAGATTTCATTCGATACATTGTGCCATATTCGGAATTTCAAGAGTTTCTTTTCAAAGCAAGAAAACTGCTGCTTGGCACCACTTAGTTTGAAAAAATAATTGATTTGAAATTCAGATCCGTGTCAGACTGGTTTTGGAAATTTTCGAACATCCCAACATAGATTCTTTAAACTTCTTGAAGAAGCGCAAGGCAAAATAACCTTTTCCAATAACCATGAATGTTTGTTGTTATTTCTTTCCGATGCAACATAATCATTTTCGCATTTTTATGCCAAGGACAAAAATAGTACAAGTATCGTGATTCTTTCAAATTGCTAGTAGTAGAAGATCATTTTATTTGATTTTATTAATAAACGTTTCATACTACAGGACTTGATGATTATAAGCAAGAGCTGAAACAAAAATTGGCTAATTGCAAATTCATTTTTTATACCCTTAGGAGTATAAAGTTTCGGATAATGACCAGAATTTTGAATTAAGGAGTTATAAAAAATAGAACCTACATTATTTATTTTAAATGCAAAAGATTTGATTTGATAAAACATGGCAGAATTTCTCCAAAACATCAAAGTTTTGTTGCATCTTGTTTTTACACTCAGCTTCCAGGGGGTCATGTTTTACGGATATTGCCTCTTAATTATTTGAAGACAAAGTAAGAAAGCCAACACCTCAGCATTTCAGTGTCCCCCTGACGAATTATCTTTGTAAACATGTAAGATAGCTGGTTCCCCTTGCCTCTAAATGAATTAAAGTTGATTGCAGATATTTCATATGTATATACAATCGTTGATATTGATGTAAACTATCCGATATGACGCCATGCGTTCTAAACTTAAATGCGGTTAACATATTTGCAGGGGCATCATCAAAGCTCTGTGCTGGGAGGGTGATGGCAACTTTGCCTTGCTAAAGTCCTTCTTTGCCATTCAAAAACAGAAAATTACCCATTTTGTCGCTTAAACCAACGTCTTTAAAAGTTGTTAACCTTCCTCCGGACAAAAACATAACGGAATGAAAACCTTCCTCACAAGACACGAGAAAATAGACATGGCTCCGGTGTGTCATAGCAGTTTCTTCTGTTTTTGCTGGACCTTCCTCCAACTATTGACCGTGTGACCGTAATGTTTTCCAGAATATGGCTTAAACCTGCCCTTTGGTGCCTATTTTTGCCCTGGAAGGAGACGAAATGTTCACAGTTGGGAAATTGAGCCACACCCCTTCTTAACTGACGCCCCTGCTTGTTTACTACCAACCTTAGCAATGTTTTGAAATATCTACTATAAGGATAGTATATAGAGGGATATAAGAGGGTGCGATATGAAGGGATATTCCAATTGATATCGAAGACAACTACGAAGACCTACCTTCCACCTGTGACGTCGATGATATCACGAAGGAACTGTGGTAAATTTAGTTAGGGAAATTAACGGACATTTGTAGCTAAAATGGATTTATATAGTATTGATTTATGTATCATTGAGATAGCGAATTAATGGAATTAAAATTTTGATTTTTCTCTTGCCATTTCTTTGTATGCTGTTATCATTGGAAGCATTTTGAATTATTTCCGTTTATTGCTTTGAGATATCAGCGGTTATATTGAACTGTAGTCAAATTGATGGAATTTTTAATAAAATTGCATGACGCCCTTTTCAGCATTTGAGTTTCTTTTAAATATGATGACAAACAAGTTTTTACGCGTGGGTCATTTGTCCTGACTCCCGTTCTCCGTGTCTGTAATTAAATTGAAAATGAGGCGATAAAGAAAAGGTAGATTATTGTTGCCCACTGATCAGTGATTGACGCTTGACATACAAGATTGTATTCAGGGGAAATTGCAAGGAAAGTTATAGAAAATAAGCTTAAAATGTAATAAAAAGGGCTGATTTTGCGTTTAATTTCAAAGGTTTTTACAGTATGATTTAGCCGTTTGTAGCTGGTTGTCAAATTGATGCATTTGCTGAAAGTATGACAAATTGGAGAATAGCTCTTGTAAGATGAAAATTCGGTTTAGTTTCTTCTTGACTGGTACTATTTTTGCTGCTCTTACAGTTATGTTCTACTTCTACAGTTACAATGGGAAGGTACTGAAATCCTTTAAGGTCAATCGTTCTGAAATCAGGAACAAATCTAAAGAAAAGTGTTGGCTGCCAAAAAGAACATCAAGAAAACTCGATTTAGTGAAAATGAAGAGAAAATTCATGAAACAAAATGGGATACAAAAGGATACAAAAATTATTCTACTTTATACTGGTCTGTTTTTCCATCCTTGGTGGTGGGGTAAAAATGAAAACAGCATTCAGAAATATACATATGAGAACAACTGTGAAGTGAAAAGTTGTTTTTTCACATACAACAAAGAGGCCATTCGCGTAGCAGATGTAGTTTTGTTTCATGGCGTAGACTTAAACAAAGCGTATTGTATTAGAAAACTATCAAATGCAAGATCTGCTAATCAAAAATGGCTTTTCTTCATGCATGAGAGCCCAATGTATACCCAGAACTTGAAAGAATATAATGGTATATTTAACTGGACAATGACATACATGAGAAAATCTGACATCTTTGTTCCATATTTTTCTTACAAAAAGATAAGTAAAAGAAACAGACAGAAGGAAAGTGCTGATTTTTCAAATGGAAAAACAGGAAAAGTAGTTTGGGTTGTTAGCCATTGTGGCTTGCTCAGAGATGACTATGTTTTGGAGCTGGAGAAATACATTAATGTTGATGTATATGGAGACTGTTCTCACAAGTTCAAAAAAAGCATGGGACGCTGTAATGAATGGGGAACAATATGTGAAAATGAACTTAGGAATTATAAGTTCTACTTGTCATTCGAGAATTGTTTTTGCAAAGATTACATCACAGAGAAATTTTGGGAGAAGGGATTGATGTATGGCTTGATTCCTATTGTAATGGGAGCAATTGATAAAAACAGCCAAGTCATTAAAGGGTCATATATAGATGTAAATGATTTTGAAAGCATTGAGAAACTTGCTAAATATTTGTTATATTTAGACAATAATTCCACAGCTTATAATGAGTTTTTTAAATGGAGGCACAAGTTTGAGATTGTCAATAAAGTGGATAGTTTGTGTGAAGTTTGCAAAGCAGCTCATGATGAAACAAGGAAGAACAAAATTTATGAAAATATTGATGAATTTTGGAGCAGAAAACAGAACTGTGATCCATATAGCTGGAAAATAGATCAGATAAGAAAACAAATTTCATTGTCAAAATTTGAATACAACAAGAAAAGGACAAGACTTTAATGCTGAACTGTTGTGAATTGATTTTTCTTTGATGTCATTGAAAAAGATTTTATGGAAAAAACAATTTGCACTTTTGTTTGCATGGGATTGCCATTATCAATTAAGAAATATGTAAAAATTATTTAAGTGTTTTGTACAAAAATAAAATAGGGTATCTTCTTGTGCCAATTTTTGCCCAACCACCTATGACACATGTTCAAAAGTGAACCCATTTTGTATTAATGCCCATTAAATCCAATAAACAACTCTTTTTAATTTTTTTTTCAATTTTGATAAGTTTCAAAAAGCATGAATCCTTTTCGTTTTTTTTGCCAAAAAGTTTTTGTTAAAAAGTCACAAATGACGTCACACTTCGTAGAAGCCTCGTTTTGAAGTCGCACGTTTCCCGCCATTCCTGAAAAAGAAATCAAATGAGATGGCTTCGCCTTCCAAAATTGTTTATTGCCATTCAAAAGAATATTTAGAAGTTTGCAATCTTCCACCAAAGATAAAAGGCCGTGTAAGTGTTTAAAACTCTACTGTCAATAAACATTCGCTTTCCAAGCTGGCAAAAAAGACAGGGAAAAGAAATTGTTTGAAAAACACCAGATCTCATCACCTCACCATGAAAATGGTTGCTTGCTTTTATGACAGTGCACTTCATGAATTCTACTTTGGAGAAACCCGGTGAAATCTCAACGAAGCTTTTAAGTTACATGGTTTTTCAAACTTTCTTAGATGTAATATAGCGTGCTCACCAAAACAGATCAGGGGGGTTCTTTCAGTGGCGTCGCCACGGGGTTGACTGGGGTGGACGTGTCCACTCCAGTTTTCCCAGTGGTTGATTTTCCAATTCTCAAAAATCCGTTGAGAAAAGTTTCGGGGGGGGGGGAGGTTAATGTATTCTGAGTCTCGTTGACAATGAGAAGGGAAATGAAACATTGTGTGATGAAATTAAAAGGCAACGTGGGAGAAATTTCTTGGCAGAAAAGGCGTTGCCTACATCCTCCAAGCTTTTAAAAGGCGTTGTAGCGAAAATCTCCTCTGAAGGGCGTGGCCCCAAACCCCCTACATACTTGTCCACCCCAGTTTCTTTTGTCTGGGGAAGCCACTGGGTTCGTCACATGTGCAAACCAAAGGCAATGCAAAGTGTGATGCACCACAGAACCATCATGTTGGGTTGTTATCATTTCCTTGCTTTTAGAGAAAGGCAGCAGCTTTTATTGTTAGTAAATCCCTCCCAGGCCTCCTTCGGGAAAAAAAGGAAAGGCAGAGGCTCACCACAGTTTGCTAAGAATAAACCTTGAAAATCAGCATCTGTACTGAAGGGCCACCCTCCCCATTAGCTAAATATTTGAACTGAAATGAAAAAAATGAAATGAAATAAAGTAGAAGGTCATTCGTTCTTTTTCAGGCATTTTTTGTCCACAAACTCCTAGATGCTTATGAACTTCTTGATGAATTGAGGTAAGGATGAAAATTTATGCTTGTATACTAAAATGATGCTGTCCATGTAGGAACAAGTATAAATTAAAAGGTATCTGTGCCAAGGATGTCTGGTGCAAAGACCTAGCTATTGGTGCACAAATCAATTTAAAAACTCCAATTGTATGCTAAAGTAAAATAGTAAAGACAGTGCTCTGTTGGGGCTTGCAGCCTGATGTGTTAATGAATGTCTGATGCAATTCTCAAATGTTGCCTGATTGAATTTTTAGGTATTCATGTTTTGCAAAAACTGACAGATGATTCCTCTATCTTGCCTTCAGCATTTTCTTCACTTTTAACTCTTTCATCAACATTGGCATTCATCTGATCATTTTTAGAGTAGAAAGTCCTTCATACCTCTCCCAAGAGGCTCTGCAACTCTTCCACTGCAAAGACTACATTACATGTTTACATAATATCCAAGAGATTTCAACAAAAAAACAATGTTCAGATGATGATGACAATGATGACGATTTTGAAGAACTAGCTGTTTTAGACCTAGAAGGTCACGGCTTAGGTATTTTAATATTTGATTTTTATGTTTGATTCCTACTTTAATCTAAGTTTTCTTTGACTGTACAACAAACTGCATTTTATTTTAATTTAATTTTTAGATTTTCTACTTTAGATTTTTAGATCAACCAATCAATAAACTAGCTGCATCTATATCTTAGAAATATTTATTTTCCATTTTTCAACTTCTCTAATATTCAACTTCATTTTTTATGTCTTGGTTTGATATATTCTTTTTAGAATATGACTGCGCACCATTTTCAAGAGTTATGGACTACATTTCCATGGTAGCAGGTGCATCTGTAAAATGTGCTGAACTGTTGAATGAAAAAAGTACTAAAATTGCAATAAATTTGTATGGAGGATGGCATCATGCTCACAGGTAACCAGAATCAAATCGCTCCGTAATGCAGAGAAAATGCTATGAAATGTATCAGAAGAAGTTGTCTATACTGCCGCAAACTACTAGCAACGAATGATAATGATAAATATTAATTTTAACATATTTGCTCTGTATTCCTGCCACTTTCATATTTCCCTACATATATTATACATATTTTGAGATAACATTATCATATAGAATTAATAAATATTATGAGTTTCTTATTTTACGTATCGAGATGTGAGAGAAAGTGGAATGATTGGGTGAACAATACAGAATGAAAACAGGCCTTACTGAAGTCACTACAAATACCCCTGAGGACCTGAATTAGATCATGCAACACCTTTCAGCCCCCTCCTCACAAAAAAAGTCAATATAATTATACAATCTTTGCAATTTAATCTCTAGAGACTCAGCTGCAGGATTCTGTTACATCAACGATGTTGTTCTGGCAATTCTGAAATTGAAAGAAAAATTCAACAGGGTTCTTTATGTGGACATAGATGTACACCATGGTGATGGTAAGACAAATCATTATTCATTATCATATGATTTATCTGTATTTTTATCTGTATCTACTTAGCTACCACCCCAAACAGGTACAGATGCTAAGGGTTGTTGTGGATTTTTGATTTCCACTGAACACCTCTATTCAACCAAACCATCCTCATACCCTCAAGCATGAGCATAAGTTTACATACTTTCTCTGCAGAATGAAAGTTTGATAACTTGCGTTAAGTTAAATTTTTATGAAGTTCGATTCACAGCCCATGCTGAAGGAGTTGGAAAAAGTTTTCAAAAATAGTGATCATTATGTAAACACATGAATTTGATGTCATTTTAATTAATCATAGTAATCAAATAGTTTTAGTATTTTAGTTGAATTGTTTAGAAAACGATTCTAGTTAGAAAAATTGACCTTTTTTACTCCTAAATAGGAGTTGAAGAGGCATTTTCAACAACTGACAAAGTGATGACAGTATCGTTTCATAAGCTCGAAGATGGATATTTTCCAGGTAAGTGAAATTTTTGTGTTTCATAATACAATGTGTTGTTATTAATGTTTTTTATTTACAAATGTTATTATTTAATCTCTTAGACTGTTGTATATTTTGTGTATCATTCATAGCCAGAACATGGTAGCCCTGTGTCTTTTTCGACCATGGATGGTACATTGTATTTGAAGTATTGTGTTCGTCTTGTAATTGAGTAGATGTTGATCGCCCAAAATTTTTCATTGCTTTAAGATATCTCTGCATCTGTCTTTAATATGTTAACCTTTCACTGACAAAACGGCCTGAGGGGGCTGAGCCCTCCCACCTGGGAACATTACCCCTCCTCCCATCGGGAAATTTCTAATGTTAAATGGCATTCTTTTGCTCAGAAAGGTACCCTCTGGAGCCACCCCTGATTTCATATCACAGCTAATGGCATCTCTTCTTTTGTAGGGTCAGGCAGGGTCTCGGATACTGGTTATGGCAGAGGGAAGTTTCACGCTGTGAATGTGCCATTAAAAGATGGCATCGATGATCAGCAGTATTTTGATGTATTTTCAAGGTATGTTCAACTCAGAAATTATTTGTGCAAGATTCATGCTCAGATCTGTGAAAAGACCTCGAGGAGATAGCCACCAAGAAAGTTATAAGTTAAGAGAAACTTGTGACAATGTCTTTGAGGAACTTTCCCTTAAATTTGAGAATTGAAGAGGACTTTCCAACCTTCGAATGTTAGGACTGGAATCAGAAATTTTTCTATCCTCCCCCTTCTAGGATAGATTTTGATCTCAATTTCTCCATATCTTCATCATGCAGTTTCTGCCTGCAGCTATTGAAGCAGTAAAGCATCTTTAAAATGTCTCCCCTATTTGTATGTACTGGCTTCTGGGAGCTAAAATGACTCCCCTACCAGGACCGCTTCCAAATGTGGTAAATTTCAAGTTATATATCACCCTTAAATTTTCACTGGCAATTATATGGAATGCACGTTTCTCCTTAGGAAATTTCCTCCTTTTTATTACTCCTGGTAAAAATTATCAAAGTTGGTTTTTCTTGTTCTTCTGGGAAAGGATGCACTGAGATTCTGTGATAATATAAAGCATTTACAGTTTTGAATCATTGCCCAAATTCCTTCTAAAATTAGTTTATTATAAACTCATGTTCGTTTTTAATAAGCTGTTTTTAAGAAATCGCTGCAACATTTCCAGCATTTTTTGAAAGCGCGCTCAAAATCTGCATCATACAGCGAATAGTGAAGATCATGAATTTGAACTCCATCTGCAGTGGCTGCTTCATCGCAGCTTCCCAGCAGTTTCACTTTTGGGTTGCCATCATTGGCATCCAGCATGCATAATACATGATTTAAATCCTCGTTTTTCATCACAAGAATATAACCGAAATCTTTTAGATCTTTCGCGTTAATCTGTCGTACGGTATGTTTATAGTCTTTGATTTTGTGCCGTTTCAAAGTCTGCAACGTTCTCTTGTCCGGCTTCGAGCCGACATAAAACGCTGATACTCCAGCACTATCGACAAGCCAAGAACGCAATTGTCCAATTTCCTTCAACTGCTCTCTAAAAATTGCCTCTGCCATTGGCGAAGCACATCTGTTCTCTGAACAGACAAACAAGACAGATTTCGGCATAGCTGTAGTCTTCTTCTTGGTCAAAATATGTTTTGGCTGCAACCTTGAAATAACCATTGTCAAACAATTCAATAGAGTTTTGAATCGAACTTGTTTAGGCTATTTTTTAATAAAATAAGCCAACCGTGCACAGCAGCTTTTTGTCTTTGAAAGATGAAAAGTCCGACTAGAATTTTCCGCCTCTTTTCGCTCATTTTGACTTTGCGCTTCTTAGAAGCGAAAACATTCTCTGTTCCAACACCTGCCCCTCTTTTATTACCGCCCTCACCTCTCCCCGATTAACGCCCCATGTTTATCTACCTATAAGCCCGAGGCAAGATAAAATTTAATGTGGTGACAAGTGACAAGATGACAAGTGCTATTTTTCTATCATTTCTTTTGTTTTACCATCCCCTTCTAGGCACGGGCCTGTCTAGCCCGATTAAGAGCAATGAGAGCGAAGGGGCGTTTTTCTCATCTACCCCAACCCTGCCACCCATTTCCTTTCATAGCAGATTCCTCATCTTTTGATCAAAAGATGACACAGGCAGAAACAAAAAATTCGCTGGCTTGGAAATATATAAATAACACTTTATGAAAAACATTGTAATTTTGATCATTTTTAATAAGCTGATTTTAAGAATTCGCTGCAACATTTCCAGCATTGGTTGAAAACTCTTTCAAATCCCTCATCACCTCTCCCATAATAAGGATCTTGAACTTGGTTCGAGCTGGCTCCCTGGTCGAAACTCCCGAGCAATTTCACCTTTGCCTTTCCTTGACCGATACCGCAAACATCATCAAAGTTATCATCATCCATCACCAATATGTAATCAAAATCATCAAAATCCTTACTTTTTATCTGTCTTGCATAATGTTTATAGTCCGTTATGTCGTGGCGTTTTAAAGTTTTAAGAGTCCTTGGATCTGGTTCAGAACCAACATGATAAGCCCCAGTACCAGCACTGTCCACCTTCCATGAATCCAGCTGTCCGCTTTCCTTCAGTTGCTCCCGACAAATGGCTTCTGCAATTGGAGAACGACAAATGTTCCCCAAACAGACGAACAAGACAGATTTACTTTTACTCATTGTGTTCTTCTGTTGACATCAGTTTTCTCTTGCTGAACTGCACGAGTTGTCCAAGGGACCACCTCAAATGGCAGTCCTGTTGGCAGAGCCTCGTTCAAAACTGGGCGTAAATGTAGGAATCTTGGAATGAAGGAACTATTAACTTGCAACCGTCTTAGATACGGGAGAAACTCCTTTCAAATTGTGTAATATTATGTTTTCAGGTAGATAAGAAATTTTGAAAATGCGCAAAATCATATTTTATTTAACTGCTACTGGAAATTGTGCAGAGCTGCAGACGGGCAATATGAATTTCTAACATTTTGAAGGGTTTACAAGGGGGCTACAAAATTTCTTGTAGTGTGCCGTCACTTTTACAATAATGAAAAGGGAAAGAAGAAAAGTAAGAATGCTTGAAATGTACAAATTACGTGCGATGTTTCAATACTCTAATTAAATTTTTTTAGGATAATGGACGACGTTAAAGGCGCATTTGAGCCAGAGGTAATTGTGTGCCAATGTGGTGCAGATGGTGTAGCCGGAGATCCGCTTGGAGGATTTAATCTTACCAATAAAGGAATGGCGAAAATTGTAAAATACATTGCAGACTGGAAACTACCACTGCTTGTTCTTGGTGGAGGTTAGTATAATATCGTATCGTATCGTATCATAAGAGTTACTCGGTACCAGAGTATTCGTATAATTTTCATAAAATTGGATCAACGCGACCCGTGATAAATTTCAGGTAATAGTTTCCAGATGTTTCATATCGTATCGTATCGTATCCTTTCATATCATATCATATCATATCATATCATATCATATCATATCATATCATATCATATCATATCATATCATATCATATATTTGCATTCCTTGTTTGATGTCGCTGTCTTTCCCTCTTTTTTAAGGTGGCTACAATTTTATAAACACTGCAAAAACGTGGGCATCTATAATAGCTGCTCTTTTAGAAAAGGAGATACCCACCGATGTGCCAGATCACCAAGTAGGTCCATACAATGTATATACAATTTCACTACTATTAGTAATCAAGACCTATGATTCTACATTCTACGTAAGTCAATGGTTCACAAGTTTAAAGGTCAAAGTGCCAAGATCCAAGATCAAAGTTGAAAGTTCATAGTCGAAAGGTCATTTTTATCAGGTCAACCAAATATGCTGTTACTTGACCCACCAAACATGGGTATTTGATTTTTCCCTTTGCCTGAATTTTTCTTATAAGAAGATGTAAGATAACCTTGCTACTAACCGTTGCTTAATGAACTAAATAAGTGTTTTTGCAGTATTTTGCAGACTACGGCCCATTCTTTGATATCAACATTACACCGTCTGTACGAAAGAGCCAGAATACAAATGAATACATAGAAGAAATTATCAACACGATTTCGGGTATGTAAAAACCTTATAATCAGTTAATGCATTGATGCTCGGACAGTTTATTTTCGAAATATATAGCCTAAAGTTCTGAAGATGACTATATTTGAGAAGATGTTAAGTTGAAATATGATAAGCCTTGCCTCTTTGTACTAAGAAGTATAGTTAATCCTGGGTGCCAGACCCCAAGAAGGAGAGCATGGAAGAGGAAGAGAGAAAGGAGAGGAGAAAAGAGAAGAGAAGAGAAGAGAAGAGAAGAGAAGAGAAGAGAAGAGAAGAGAAGAGAAGAGAAGAGAAGAGAAGAGAAGAGAAGAGAAGAGAAGAGAAGAGAAGAGAGAAAGGAGAGGTTCTTAATCTTTCAAGTATAGAAAATGAAATTCTTTTAAAGATGAAAAATGTATGAAATTTTTTAAAAAATTATCAAAATGTTATCAAGATTATAAAAACGTATGAACACTATCACCAATTATAGCTAAAGACTCTCAGATAATTTACTTTCACTTTTATCCCAAGAGAATCTAAAAAATATCAAGAAAAGAAACCCGTTGAGGCGTATACATAATAATAACAAAGAAGCCTTGCGAAGCACGAAGGCTACGCAGGGAAGGAAGACGATACCTCCTTCGCATCGCAAACGGGTTTATTCCACCGCCACCTTTGATGAAAATGGCAATAGACTTTCCTGTGCAGAGAATGCAACTTCAAAAGAGACACTTAATAAAAGGTCTAAGAACACGGTTGAAGACAAGAACGGTAATGTAAATAATGAAGTAATAAAAAACAATGGTTTTATTGAGAAAATTATAGATACTAAAAAGATGTTTGATTTTGATGAAGATTTTTGACGAGTAGATGGTAAGTTAAATGTTTACACTTGTTTTATGTTACTTTGTGAATTTTTTTGTAACTCTTCTAATCTGACTAGTAGATACAAGATTATTTTAGTTCGACTGGTATTAACCCTTTACTGCATCTTTTCATGCCAGCTTAGTATGCTACAACAAATAGCATACAGGCATTTTTGCAAAAATTCCACCAACTTGTTGCCCGACTGTAGCGAAAGCCCTTCTGTTCCAACAGCGGATTTGTTTACTGTCACTTCAGAGGGAACTAAACTAATTTTTGATATTTCAGATAATAGCATGCTTCAAAACAATATGAGTAACCTTAAGGTCATTGGCCACTAGATGAGTTGTTTCTTCACATCTAGCTGGAACTTACATTGTTTGTTATTAAATGTAAATGAACTACCTCCGTAAAAGGTATGGCAGCGCTGCAATAACAGAAACAAAACACAAGCAATATTATTACTACAAAACTAGGAATAACACCAATTATCAAGATATTAAAATTAGTAAAAAAATTATTAGCAGAAATCGTTATGTCTTATAAGTTACTTTCATTTCGTATTTTGAAGCTTCTTTCAGAACGAAGACATGTCTCAAGAGCTCCCTTTTACATAAGATGGATAAATTGCAAATCAGTAGGGGTTGTCTCTATGTTGGCCAATCTTATAAGAGGTGTTCTTAGTTTCTTACAACTCTAATTGTTATGATCTACCTTCGTTTATTAGTACAGCTATGTCTAAAGGACGTTGGGCAATATATAACGGGACGTCAAAAAGCAACATTAATTCTTTTGCAGCTGAGTTCTAAGGAGAAGATAAAACTTCACTCTTCTCATGCAGAGAATCTAAATGCTGAATTGAGTACATGACAAGTGCAACGTTTAACTCGATCGTGTAAGGAAGATTTTATTAGAGCGGCAGATTGCGTTTGGAGCGACAAATTGAGTCTAATGCATGTTGCTATGGCACCAATTTTGTTTCATTGTGCATTAAGGGCGGTGGATTTGGAGCGAGGTTCAATTCAGCGCCGCTCTAAAGTGAACTTTCATCGAACTCGATTCCATTTGATTCAGCAGGTGAAAGAGCCACGCTTACCATGGGCCTACAATGATCACAACTAACGTGATATTTAAAGTTTTTCGTGTTCTACACCTTCAACGATTAATTAAGCTCTAATTACAAGAAATCGAGCATTTAAATACAAATGGGCAAATAGCAGAATTCATTCTTTAGCAATTCAACTTATAACGAATTCTACAAAGTTGGCGTAAGATTCGGCGACGGACGCCATTTTGAAAGTTTAATAACTTCTTTTCTTTCTTCCGCTTCTAAGATTTCTTTTTTCTTGGCTGTGTATGTTCGTCTAAAAGTAAGCAATAGAAAGGAATTTATTGATGGAAGCTAGAGGAATTATTAGTGTGGGGTAGGGGTGAACGATATTTATTTTGGGGTATGAATCACCCTATTCGGAAAGTGTGAATGTCGATTTATTTGCAAACTTAACTTATTCGCTAGAAAAATTTGTATACTTAAAGTTGCATGTTAAACCTACCTTGGTTGTCGTTGAAGCGGCTGTAGAGGAATGAATGTATCTGATACTGGCTTAGATGAACGGCTAGAAATGAATAGAAAATTCTTAAAAAAGATATATATGATATGATATGATTTGTTATGATATAATATGATATGATATGATATGATATGATATGATATGATATGATATGATATGATATGATATGATATGATATGATATGATATGATATGATACGATGTGATATGATACGATACGATACGATACGATACGATATGATATAATATGTTTTGATATGATATGATATGATATGATATGATATGATATGATATGATATGATATGATATGATATGATATGATACGATGTGATATGATATGATACGATACGATACGATACGATATGATATAATATGTTTTGATATGATATGATATGATATGATATGATATGATATGATACGATACGATACGATACGATACGATACGATATGATATAATATGTTTTGATATGATATGATATGATATGATATGATATGATATGATATGATATGATATGATATGATATGATATGATATGATATGATATGATATGATATTATACGATACGATATGATAAATCTGCAAACTACTACCTGAAATTTATCACGGGTCGCGTAGATCCAATTTTATGAAAATTATATGAATACTCTGGTACCGAGTAACTTTTATCACCATCTGCCACCATTGGCAATCCAGCTCTTTGATTGTACACTGTAAAATAGAATTGTATTAAAAGTTTACATTAGTCTGGGTCGCAGAAATTAGAGGGGTAAAACGACATGAACCCCTAGAAAAAAATTTCGTCTTGGAGTATCTTTCGCTCACTTTGTCGCTAAATTTATCCTTGACACCCCCTTTAAGAATCTGCGAATAAAATCGTAAAATATTACAACCATTATAAAAACCTACCTCTCCTTCTTCTGCCAATGATATCAATCAATGTTGTTTCTTTATTTGTCTGACAGTTTCCCATCCTTTGCCCGTCGATGAAACATCTTTTTCCATAATGATATCCTTCAGGATAGAACGTCCATTCGGGGAACGCAAGCGCCTCTATATCTGTAGTAGAAATGAAGCATTTGATCTTAGCAGAGCATATATGCTTGGTTGCTGAGGCAGAGAAAAGCAGCGCTGAGCCCTCCCTTGGATGTTGGAGGGAATATGAACTTACTGCTTTTATTGACGAGAACGCAGAAACCTTGCTAGGAAATTGGGAAACATTGGACTAGTTTGGGAGATATTGTTGGTTAGTTGAAAAGCCCTTGCTCGGAAATAGGAAATTTTAGATAAAAGAAGAGTGTATATCCCCTTTTTGGCCTTGAGGTTTGGGAGGGGGGAGAAAGAGCCAAAGTATTTAGCAAGACCATGTAGAAGGCTCCTTAACTCTCCTATTCGCATGTGGGATCACAGTTCCGTGCTAGTCTCTTCCATTTACTTCTTCCCCTCACTGGTACTCATTCAGATTCTTTTCTTGTATATCTTGTATATCAGTTTGTCTTCCAATCCATATTTGTGCCGCCTAACTCCTTGTGTGTCCTTGAACTTCCTACTTATAAATAAGTAACTGGCTAAAATTATTAGGTAGAGCCAGAATTAATACGAAAACGTGTTGGCAATTTACCTGGAAAATGTCTTCGTCCTGTCGTCTTTTTTGGCTTGTAGATATCGTCGTCTTCCTGCATTGAGCTATAGGGAAAAAATAGAAAAGTTTTAAAGATCTTGTTTAATGCTTTTATGAGTAAAACGATTCTGGAAAAAGTTTCTCCTAGGGCATTTAATTTAATATTCTATTCCTTGCTGATCTTAAATATAAAACTTCTCGCAATATTTAGCTCAACTGTTACAGTTAATCTAGCAAACAGTTAGAACAATGTGCTCATGTTTTATCCCGGAAGATGGGAATTCTTAAGAGTAGTATTTTGTGTTTCTGCCGCTTTGCGTTCTACCTTTTATTTATAATTTGCAAACTTCATCGCAAATATTTCTCGAGAATCTAGAAAGGGAGCCTGCTATTTTGTCTTCTACTCTTCTTGCTACATTTGACCGAATAATTGCCCCTTTTTGAGAGAAACTTGACACCCACGTTATATGCAATTTCCCTGAAAAGTGCCCCCTTAAAAAAGCATCATTTTACCCTCCCTCCTGTTTTTTAGAATACAGCTTTTTCAGTTTGAAACAGTTGCCTTTCATACAGAACGTGAAGACCCTATAACTAAAGAAAAATGAAGTTAGCGTATTTATGGCTAGATGTTTTGATTGGTGCATTCTAATCTTCCTTTGCCTACTTAGAAATACTGCTTTCCTACCATTTTCTAGAATGTTCTTCTTGATTGAAAGTAGTTGGCGTTAGATCCATGTCGCCCAATTTCTCCATTAACAACTGATTCCGCACATCTTAAAAGTCATGTTTAGTTTGCCGTGTTCTTATCTGGAAGGGCAGAGAAGACAACAATTATGATAAAATGATTCTCCAAATTAATGAACTCTCATTTATATATCGAAATAATGATTACTCTTTGGATCGTTTGACAATCAGCATTAAGGGTGCATGTACGAGCCAATGCAACTGGCGAACCGGTAAAAACGGGCAGCGCTTAATTTCAAGGCTTTATTCTCGGAAGGTTAGTTCTTGCAGGTGTGCATTAAAAAGTTGATTCCGCGCAACGGCTTCAAGCCAACTTTCCTGCAATGTATTAAAAGCGCAGTTTCCATACAGACCCATTTTGTCTTACTCCTTAAACCTTTTTATAACCAGCACCGCTTATGCTGCGCTTTCAAAACATTTTCAATCGTAAATCAAAACAGTTTAAATTATTAACTATTTTATTCACCTTGCATGCTCACCTGCTTGATCCAAATCTTGATATTTCCATCATATCTACTTCGAATGTTATATAAACAAATTTGCTTTGCAGATAAAAGAGATAGGCCCTTTTTCAAGCTGTATACATTGCTATGGTAACTAATCGAAACGAGACTACCCTAAGATTCCCTTTTTTGCCCAAATCATTTTAATAGAAAAAAATACATTTTAGCAAAGTTTTGTTGGTAAAATTTTACAAATCACATTGTTAATTAATGTCTAATTTTTTTATGTACAAGTTAAGCATTTTAGGTGCCATATCCTGCTGTGAGATGTTGAAATTTGAAAGTTCTAAGAACTTTAATGAGAATCGAAAGCGAGGTTGTAAAGAACGGAAGATCAAAAAGGTTCTGGTAATAAATTTGATTTACTTTCTAATTTCTTGAGTTAAAACCAATAGCACGAGGCAATCGCGTTTTTGCATTGTAAATAGCGAAAGCATAACACGCCAAGTCGTATGTTAGCGAGTTTTCCCACCGCAATAGCACGCGAGACTGGTGATAGCTGGTGGCTTTCGGGGCGGCCGGCCTAATATATTGAACCTGCTGATACATCATGACCAAAAGAGAGAAAATTGAATTTTTGAAATAAATAAGTTGCAATGTATATCCAATTTTGCATTAAATTTGAGCTTACTGCTTATTTCAAAGGGTCTGTGCCGCAAAATAAAAGCTACCATATTTATTGGATGGGTCTTTACCATCATTGTTGAGGGAAATTTTATGACGCTCATCTTTTTCAATTATTGGTGTTAACTATTAATTTTTTGTGTTTATCTACTTATTTATTTTATATTCAATTTTTTAATATATTTCATCCTCTAGTTATAGTTGATAGTATATATTTTTATTATTATATATTCTATAAAAATGAATTAATTGATAAACAGATACATAATTAGGTTGATAGGATATGTAATGTATTAAATTGCAAAGATCCTAAGCAAAATATACTAAACTGGCAATTAAATAAATAAATAGATAGAAAATCAAATTAATACAACAAAAAAAATAAACTCGAAAATATACACATTTTTAAAAGATAAATAGAATATATTGTACATATGAAAAAGAAAAATATGATAAAATATTATATGAAAAAGATGAAAAAATGAATGAAGATTAAAGCTTTCATCAAATCATTCAATGTTAATTTATATCTGCAGATTTCAACAGCATGGCTGATCATAAAGATGTCTCCGTATCTGTTAGCGATATGTGGGGTATTGCATGTTTGAGACAAGCTGCTGGATTTCCAGTTGGAGCGCAGAGTAGGTTCCATTATGTGTGCCCACTTGGTCCATCTGTGGTTATTTGGGATATTGAAAAAAAGAAGAAAACTCTATCAAAGCAAATGGCAGATGATTTGATTACAATTTTGATAAAAAGTGAGACTTCAGGATTGATATTGTTGGTGTCTTATAGCGGAGAAGGGAAGCTCCTTGATCACTCGCTCAATACACTTTGCTCATTTGAAATTCCTGGAAATAATGTCATTTATGCAAGTTGGTCTAGAGATGGGAATTTGTTTACTGTCTGCACAATAGGACGTCAATCATCGATTAGTTTATTTGAGGTTAGTGCAGATAAAAGGAAAGTCACCCTGAAATGGTCTGTGAAAGCATCAAGTCTGAGTGGTGAACTGTCTAGGGAACAGGGGGGAAGTCTTAGTACAAGTGAGATGGGAATTAAGAATGGAAGTCAGCAGGATTCTGGTGCCTCAACTGATGTTTCTGATGGCCCACAACGTACATATCAATCTTATTACGGCTCAATATTTACAGAGGAAAGTACAATTATTGCAATTTTTAATAAAGAGAAAAAACCATGCGAAGCTCATCTTTATGATTTTGATGGGAAACTGTTGCAAATACAAGTCATATCCCCTTTGGGAGAAAACAACACAGGCATGCTATGCATGAGTGATTGCAAAGATGGCAAGTTTGCTATTGGTTTGCAGAGAGGCATTTTCGTATTTGTTCAATCTAGCAATCTTGAAATATTATCACTTTTCCAATCACAAGGTTCAGCGCAAGTTTGCTTGTGGGATAAAGACTTGCTGCTGACTGTTGCATATCAAAGTGGGGTCCTTCAATGGTGGAATGTTTCAGCTGAGGTTGTCAAAGAAACGAAAGTGGAGAATTTAGAATCTGTAGTACATTTGAATTGGTCGATGCCAGGGAAAGAATTATGGATAGGAGGGATAACATCTTTGAATAATGTTATCATTGAGCCTGAGCGATCAGTGGCGGAGAAGGAGATTCACGCTCCAAGATTATTGTCCTTGAGTGAACATAAAATAGCTGGTTGTGGTTTGAGCTTTAAGGATAATTCAACAGTTGCCACGGGCGATCTGGCCGGGAATGTCTTTGTCAACAAAATGGGTCAGGAATTCAGTTTTGATGATAACCAAGACAAAGTCAATGTTAAAAGCTCTGTACGCTGCCTAGCATGGGTGCAAGATGTGTTATTCGTTGGCACGCTTGAAGGAACCCTTTTCAAGTGGGTGCCAGTTACATCAAATTCAGAGGCACATAATTTGGAGTTAGTTTATACTTTCCCGTTCGGAGTACTTAGTATCAGGAAGTCAAATTTTAATAATTTATTAGCAGTTGGAACTGGTGGTGGTGATTTGTACATATTTGACACACAAAAGAACTTTGATCTTATTCTGGAGAAAAAAGTGCACCTGCCACAAGCTGTTAGCGCTGGATTGGAGAAGCATTTTATGGAAATTTGGAGCATCGCATGGGAGCCAGCAGATGAACTGATTGCAACTGCATCTGAAGACAGGACGTCAATTGTTTCAAATGCAAAAACAGGTATTAGTTTAAGTTTATGACTAATACTTGACAATCTAAGGAAAAATTCATTTTCATATTTGATGAAAAAGCAGACAAATAACTTAATATTTTGTTAGCTTTTTTTGCTTAAATTTTCTTTTTGCTAGCCTTGTTTGCTTACTTCTTTCTTAGCTTGCTTGTTCACTTACTCTTGCTTGATTTATTTGCTTGCTATAAACTAAGTATTTTGGTGTTTATTTAATGAGTTGCTTACCTTGCTTTTTTTGCTTGCTTATTTGCTTCCTTTTTTGCACACTTGTTTTGTTTGCTTAAATGTTTACTCTCCTGCTGTGGTTGTCTGTTTGCTGCTGTAGTCCAAATCTTTAAGAAAAACCTGACATTCAGCCATCTGACATCAGAGTCAATTCTCTATGGAAGAAAACTGATCAATGCATTGCATTTTCTTCCTTAGGTGATCTTGTTGTTACCATCAAAGGCCACACAACAGCTGTCACATCAATAGATTGGAAGATACTGTCAAACAATAAATGCATACTCGCAACTTGTGCAGATGATAGAACTGTACGTATATATGACGGCAAGACATTTGAGCTGTTAAACGTCCTTCAAACGGACAGTATCCATGGTTGGTATACCCTCACATATCTTGCAATCAACACATCTAAAGACTGGTTGCTTTGTTCAACACAGAATGGATTTCTGGTACTTTGGGACCTCAACACAATGAAGTGCATGTTTTGCAAGAAGTTGCATTGCGGATCTATTGAAGGTCTTAAATGGAGTCACTCTCAGGAAAACTTTGGCACAATTGGTTCAGACTGTATCGCAAATGTCTTTAGCATCTCTTCTTGTGAAGGAGGGATTGAAGAGAAAAAAGAATCTCCTATGTTGTAACTGAGTTTTGAGTTTGCGTATGTGAATTTGAATTTGCTTATTCTTAACATAAGAAGCATGGGGCTGCAAGGTCTGTGGAGGTTGAATCTCCATTTCGACACAATTTCACAGGTATGCTAGCAAAACACAACAATTTGGAGACTGTAATTATTTACTGTTGAAAGTCTAGTAGTATTAAATGATGTGGATACCCAAGAGAAGCAATAAAATAGGCCTTTCGTCTCTGAGCTGTATATTTCTAGGCTCAGCAGAAGTGATTTACCAATCATTGGTTAGAATCCCTACTCTTAACGTTTATAAGAATAGCACTCTTTAGTATAGACACGAAATTGTGCCACTCTCTAACAAGGGGGGGAAAGTGGTACTCTAGTCGAGCGTGCACTTTGGCTGTACCCTGCTATATGCAAAATGGCATCCCCACTTGGGAAAGTGTTATGTTGGCAGAGTAGCCCCAGGACAATAAATCTCAAATAGTCACCTTTCGACTCATTCTTCAGTTTTCAGTAATAAATAATGAAAGTTGAAACCACAACACTTTTGAATTAAATTTAACTATTTTTTGCATTTTTCACACCATAGCAAATACAATAACAGCTCATAGAATTAAAAACCATATTTATGTTCTAGGCACTAAACCAAATCTATTCTATCAAGTGGTCCAGGGGTTTTATCAGCTTTAATAACATTAAAACTACTATAATATTGCACTAAGTTATTCACAATTGTCTCATTAATTTTGTAAGTTTTTGCAATTTTTTCAGGAGTCCAATGAGATACATCGTTATATCTATTTGCAAAGAGTTCAAGCACTTGTTCACTCGATAGTTTACCAGGAAGTGGTCTTCTACTTGCACGTTTTGATGCAACTTCAGGAACAGACAATCTTGGATCTCTTGCCTAAAAGGGACATTTACGGAAGGTGTCATGAAATGAATTAAGTCAGAATTCTTTTCCATAAGGGCTTTTCCTAACGGGGGAAGTTAGGACCAACACAGTGATTCACAAAATGAAGACCAATACTGAAAAAACAGGATAAAATTGATTCAAAAAAATGATAAAAATTTGTAATTTTCAAACTTTTTATTGATCAATTTTAGTTTTGTAACTATCCTAGTAAGAAAGCTAAGCCAAAGGCTACTTTGGTGGCAAGGAATGCAAATACACATCTATCTTTAGAGTGGGTGAAATTATTGGGGAAGTCACACCCTCATTTGCCTTCCTAGATGTAGATCAACAAATTTTTTAAGGATTAGATTTTTTGATATTTATTTTGGATTTTTCCACACCTCCAAACTTCTTGAATAATTTAGTATACTTGAACTAAAAACAAAAAAAAATGTGTTCTTCTATATGTAAGATGTAAAATTAGTTATTTATAAAGACAGTTCACCTCTGGGTCAGCTGAGTCAACTTTAAAATCTTTAAGCATTTTTAGAAAATCTGTGTCTCTCATTTTGTTTACTTCTTGTAAAGCGGGGTTATCTATAAGTGAAAAAGATATTATTCAAAAATCATTATCATCATCATCATTATCATAGTCATCATAATCATCATAGTCAACATAATCATCATCATCATTAATCATCATTATCATAGTCATCATCATCATCATAATCATCATCATCATCATTATCAATCATCATTAACAATCATCATAATCATAATCATAATTATCATCATCATTATCAATCATCATCATCAATCATCATTATCATCCTATCATCATCATCATCATCATCATTATCAATCATCATTATCAATCATCATCATCATCATCATCATCATTATCAATCATCATCATCAATCATCATTATCATCACTATCATCATCATCATCATCATCATCATCATTATCATCATCATTAACAATCATCATCATCATAATCACCATTATCATCATATCATCGTCATTATCATCAGCATTAACAATCATCATCATCATTATCATCAGTATCATCATCATCATCATCCTCACCATCATCAGTATCATCATCATCATCATCATCATCATCATCATCATCATCATCATCATCATCAGCATCATCATCATCATCATCATCATCATCATCATCATCATCATCATCATCATTCCATCATCATTATTAATCAAATATCACCATTAAACTATTCATTTTTGAACCAATCAACTCTTGTACCTTTAATTAAAGTATTAAAAGCTTCTTCAGTTGAAGGATGCCGAGGTGCTTGCTTTGGTTTCTCTTTTGATACTTCTTTAAGCATCCTAGTTTCTGCCCATAATGTATTTGCTAAAATTTTCGATACTTTTGACCTTGCAACACCCATCTTTATTTCAAATACTTTTCCACAATTATGCAACAACAACGGTAACCTCGACACCAACACGAGACTCAATTGCCTAGCAACATGCCGAAGCAAATACAGAGAGGTTGATAAAAGGAAGTGAGAAAGTAAAATAGCTCAAGTTTAAAGAGAAAATAAGACGTTAACTGGTTAACGAAATATCATGGCAGCTTCGCTGTTTCCTCTATCAACCCCGGGTAAGATGATGTCATTTTTTGGTAGCTAAACTGGATATAATTTATCAAGATCGTAGATTTTTTTAGTCACATCGCAAGAAAAAAGATAAGTGGGTCAGCTAGAAATACGAAACAATTGATTTTGAACGTTTTCTTGCATATTTAGAGTAAAATGTAGGCCTACCTAGATCTGAAATGTATCGAAAATAAGTAAAATAGGACAATCAGAGGCAAAAACGCAAAGAGAAAACCTAATCTTTGGCTCCAATTCTACTTCTTATTAGTGTCGTCTACATTACCTATCCTAAATATGATAGATGTTATTTATATATTCCCATGAATTGATCAAATCTAGAAATCTTTTGTTTTTGTTTGTGGTATGGTATTCTTAATGTCCCATCTTTTTGCAGTTCCAACTACAAAAGTGTCATTTGGCACCACCTTGTCAAGAGATCTCCTACCATTAAAACCACCACATACAAGAGCTGGTAACGAACTTGGTCTTCGAGGTCAACCGAATTTAGGGCCTGGTGCATATGACAATCATGAGGTAATAAGTTGCTTAATTTCTATTGAGTTATTTAGTTATTGTGTTAAGATTGTACAGAGATGCAGATACTTTACTATGCTAATTCATTAAGGATACAAGAAATAAACAATAAATTTTATTTGTTAACCCAGGCTGGAGTGGGGCCTTTGCTGTCAAGCTGAAGTGGGCCTGAGACACTAAAGCCTGTGACTTCAAAAGGATTAACAGCTTGTGAGGAAAGGTTCCAACTGTGGACTTGAACTGGGGGCCGTGAGCTTTGCAAGTTTGTAGACTTGTGTCTTAGCCACTCTTCCAGGCCACCTTCATGACACAAAGTGACATGAAACACAAAAATAAACAGTGAAAAATGACCCCAGCATACAGGTTTTTGTTAAAGTATAAACAATATACAATGATTTAAACAAATAAAGTTTTATTTGCAACATCTCATTCCTAACAATCTTATGTCATCTTAATAATTCTCTCTTTCCCTCAGATTAGCTCATTTGTATACGAAACTGAACAAAAGCCTGTGTCAAATAAAGGCTACTCATTAGGATCCCGAACTGCTCCAAGATTTGAAAAGGAGGCAAATGTAAGTGACATCACTTTATTGAAATTATGACCAGTTTTGAAAAGTGCCTTAGATTCTCTTAACAGCCTCTCCTTGCTACTTTTATGAATGATTTCATGAAAAAAGAAATTAACATTTCTGTTGATGCATATCTTCTGAAAGCCCCCTCCAGCTTTGTTGAAAAATACTAATTTTCAATAATATTTTTTTGTTTTTTATACTTTTCATAGGCTGGCATACCTGGGCCTCCTTCCTATCAAGGTATCATAAGCAAAAACAGAGAATTCATACCGGCATACAAAGCATTTCAATGTGGTGCAACAAGATTGCCCCCAGTGAGACAAGATGTGACACCAGGGTAAGTAAAAGGGACAATTTCTTACCAAGTTTAAAAACTAGGACATATGTAAAATTTTTGTCCACTTACCCTCAATTTTTAAAATATAGCATTCTGAAAAAATTATATACTGTTCCATTTATTTGTATATTTGATCTATTTGAAGAATCTCTGTAGGGTTATATTAGCACAGAAATTGCTGATTTTATTTATTTGTTTTTTCATGCCTTATGTTGGTCTGCAAATCTCCTGTATTTAAGCTTAATTTAAACTTCATTTAGAGCATTCATAAATAGTTTGGTTGTATGCAACCCCTCCATTACTTTCAAATGTTTGATATGCTATCATTTTTAAGGCCTGGAGCATATGAACATCAAGTGGCCAAAAATCGCAAAGTCAAATTCCATGGGACCTTTGGTGGCCCACAAACTTTAAAAGCGTCAATCACAGTGATTTGTCATAATGGAGAACCTGACAGAGTAAGTACAGAAAGACCAGGTGCATTTTCAAACGATATAAAATATGGCAGTCTTTATCTGTCATTTGCATATCACTTATATTCCAAAAGACTCATGAAAATTTGCTTTGAAAGCCAGAATTAGAAAGGAGAAAAATTCACAAGAATTGATTTGTTATTGTGCTAAGTCTGAGGAAGCAGAAAAGGGTTAACTGACGTGATGGTATAAAAAAAATGATTTTGAAAGATCACTTCTCATTCAACTCTTTTGCGTTTGTCTATCATAAAGTCATGAATAATTGTTGTAATAGTGAAAAAAGACATCAAATTTGGGAATTTTCAGAGAAGAAGGGTCGTAATTTAAATCAAAAGTGAAAATTTGGGGCCGTTCTTGATTTCAGGGACAAACATGGGGTACTTTTGAACATCATAGTTAGAATGAACATGGTTTGGACAAAAAAACGGCTAGCTAGAACATGAAAGTGGCTTTTTGAAAAATGTAATTTTGACTTTTGTGCATTGTTGTTCATTTGCTGTTACTTATTTGTAGTGTGCGACGTGTAACAGAATTCCAAATGGTGATTACTACAGAAGCCGAACAAAAGCCCTTTGCAGAGACTGTTATTTAGTAAAATCGTCGGAACCGCAGCGCAAAGGGTCAAAAAGGTAAATTACCATTTTGTACTTCTTGAGCTATTTTGTGACGACAGGATAAAGTGATTGCAACAGGTGTGCATGATGTTTTGGTATGAGGAAGATGGACAAATGAGCCCTGATAATGTCAGCACTTACAGAAATGGAACGTACATCTTACTAATGTGTGATTCGTTTATAGTTTTGACTTGAGTTTTGATTTCGCTCTTTATTCACTAGTCAAAAATTCCTTTTGAACGATTTTATTTTATTGTAATGGAGTTATTTCTTCCTAAGGTCGAAAGAAGTTTACTCAAAAGTTCGGGATTGCCGCGACATACATGGACACGAAGGCACAAACGCAAAATTAAGGGTAAATAAGAGATTCTAATTAGAAATTCATCTACCACTGTGTTATAACCAATTATGGGTGCTTTTGTTGTTTGTGATAAGTTTTTTGGGATAGTATTCCCTAGTTGATAACCCTTCATTTTGCCTACAATGCCTCCTGTGTCTCACGAGAGCTTTCATTGCTTTGTTACCCTCATGGGGCGTTTAAAGTATATTGGTTCTTGTGTTGAGAACAACAGTAAACACAATTTTTATGAACGTTAATTCACAGTTATAAGAAATTGATTTGATGCCATTGAATTCTTTAGAATTTCTTTTCCCGAGCGAGCTTGATTGATAGTGTCTTTCGCTAGCCTAAACTTTAAGGTGAAAGATCATTCTGCGAGGATATTTATTCAAAACAGCGATTAATTTTGTTTTAATTTCTTCACTTTCTCCCGTCAAATGATCTTGGTTTATCCATCATCTACTCCTATGTAAGTTGCCAATTTTCACATTAACTTATCGTTGCCTTTTTGTCTTCTCCCCCTAGCTGATGACTGAGAAAGATATGAAAAAGTTACGGACACGCGAAGCATATATGAGTCTTTATTATTAGCCTTCTTTTATCATTGACTTTAAATTATATCTCAAGTTTGCCATCTTTGTAAATAGAGCATATTTTTTAACGGAATTCAAGTGTTTTAACAAATCAATGTTTGAAAGGATTGTTTTTGAAAACGTCTTTATCAGTTTGGGGCAAATTGGGCTGGTCGCTCTTACGGATGGTATATGTAACACGGATGTTTTTATGAATCTCTGTGCCTTTTTAACTGAATTTTCCGGAAACAGCTGGTTTAGGCGGAACGGAAAAAATCAGGCCACGTGTTTCTTCAATGGAGGCAAGTGAAAATCACGTTTTTATCCTTGCACAAATTTGTAAAAAGTATTATGTATTTTACAACTCATTATTTTAAAATCTACAAAAGGATATTTGCTCACTTTTTCGCTTCACCATGGAGCTTAAGGAGCTTAAAAAAGGGGGGGGGGGTGAAAGAGTAGCACAAACTCAGAATATAACAGTAGGACGAGAGGAGAGGGGTTGGCTAGAGGGGTTCTACCAGGGAGTGAGGGGTAGAGAGAGGGACTTTTGCACTGAATCAGAACCGAACTATCCCATGTTGTTTCTCCAAAGAAAGAAGCATTATCCGTTCTCAGAAGGGACTGAGCTGTTTGAAATCTGGTAAGCTGTATTCTAGCGGGCAATTCTGCAAGAAAGTAACATTTTTCTCGCCAGCGTCAAAGGCTGCGCTTCTCTCATTAGTAATCTTAAAAGCTTAAAAACTCCAGAGGCCAAGACTTATTGCCATTTTGAGCAAAATGCACTCGTTACTTTGCCAGATTATCCCTATTAGGATCAGGATGCTGCTGTATTTTTCACACGACGTATTACGACTTTTCCTACGGCAAGTAGATTTGGTGCACCCTTATTCCCCTACTAGCCTCGTATACGGACTTTGAGACGTTTAAACCGATTGACATCTGTCTGACATCGTAAAGGAGGGACTTTCCATACAATCTATAAAAGTTGGCTCCCTACAATGACCTTTCCTAGAAATTGATGTCCGAGGGGGGTGTAGGGCATCAAATTACCGACAAATTTAGTGGATCCAGATGAGTTAGCCCTCTAAATCCCGTTGATAGTGCACTTGCACAGTAGCAACTAATGCGTTTGGTCAGATTGCAAGGGGTACTATAATTGATGATATTGGAGCAGAGAAACCTTGCAAAATGTGGCAATACAAATTTATCAAGCTATTGAAGCATGAGCCCCTCCTCCTGAGAAGAAGCTCCGGGAGGGGGAGGGGGTCACATAACAAGTATACGGTAGCAGGGACGTGCGATTTCTAGGGGTACCTGTGTTTGAACTTCAAGCTACTGGGCCTCCAACGCCGGGGGGCCACTATGGGTCTCATTTTTCCAGTAGTGACACGGAATTATGTCTCCTATTTTCTTCTTCTCTGAAGATCCCTCCTCGTGTAAGTAACCAATTCTTTCTAAAGATCAAAAGACCATATGGTCCATCCAGGAGAGAAAGGCTTCGAAAAAATGACTGAAGATAAAGACACCTTATTGATCTTTAGATACTTTCGGACATCTTATTGACGCCTTAAATTTCAGTTGGAAACACAAAAGTTTGTACAATGTTATCGGTTGTTAGTTCAACTTACAAACCGTTTGATTGTTTTTGCTGCATTCAGGTTGCAACATAAGAGCTAACTATAGAAGCATTATATTTGCACCATGTAGTGGAATTAAGAAGAGATAAACTTAGAGAAACTCTATTATCTTCAAGAAATTTCTTGAATTGAGTGTCTCTGCCAAGAAAATAAATAAATGCTAGATGATAACCCTTCATTGATTTCATTGCAGTTCAAGAGGGTGGCTTATTGCGCATTTTATCTTCAAAATAAGGCCTGTCAAGTCATGCTTTGTTTTTGAAGTGTGATGGTAAATTGCCTGGCAACAATCTTCCTATGAACTCAATATGGGGTACTATTTTCCAAGAAAACTATCTTGCAGCAGGGCAGCTTTAATCTACAAGAGACCAACAGACTTGTAATTGATGCCAGCTCTGGGGTCAATAAAGTAAAACCAACAAGAGATTAAACGATCCCGAAACACCAGTTTTAAATTTTTTTTTCTTTGGAAGTAAATTTACGTAAGTTCTTCTGTTCCTATGTAGCACTGAAGGAAAATCATGATATAAGAATACGAGTATGTATGTTAGCCACCCCTTTTCCCCGCCCAAGCAATACCCCTGTTCGAAATCGGTGAATTGCGCTTTTCATTTTAGGTTTAATTCAAATCCTGCCTAGGCCGTTGGAATGGAGGAATTTATTCCGAACGGGCTGTCTTGAATACCAGTAATAGAGCGAATAAGTGAAACAAACCGAGGTAACAGGTAGCCAGTGAACATGCGTATGTCTTTAAAAATTCATCACTCTCTGGTTTTTCCACAAGTACAGAAATGATCAAAGTTGCTCTGACTGTTAAGCAATAAACTCCATGCGATTTAACAGTATCATTTAGCAGAATTCAGCGCGGTGTGGTTAACGCTAGATCACCAAGTTCATTAACAAATCTATCCGTAGATGAATTCATCAGCTGCGTTTGCGAGCGAAAAAGCAGAATGGCAGAGAGCGTAAATCATCGCTTCAGCGAATATCTTCGTAACAACGCTCAAGCGAATGAAGAGATGGGCACTTCTAACGCAATGTACGATGTCAGCCATGAAGCTGTCAAACTGGGGAAGACGATTGATGATCCGGAAAGATACCGAAGTCAAGAACGGAGGTCGAGTATAACTAGGTATGGTTTGAAAAGATTCTCGTCTTGATCTCTTTACCGCCCGTAACAAACAAAAACAAGTGCTTTATAGCAAGCATACCTGAATAAGTAACTAGATCTTTTACGCAAGTTAGTTTGAAAGACGGAAAGCTGGAAAGCGAAACAAAGAAAGCAAGACTGAAATATTGATAACTAATTATCAGGTTATCAAAATCGATAAATTTGGCCTAGGATAACACAGCTGAAAGCATGAAATGATCTCTGCCGAATCCATACTTTCGGGTACCTGTCAGTTCAAAGGAGTATTGTTCGTTGCCTTTTTAACTATGTTAACAGTAGCCTGTTACAACACGTTCCTATAGTTGATGCTGTGCATCCCCTCAAGGATCCTATCTTGTTTTTGTTGCATTTCCTCAGAATTATTCAATACGAGAACAGTTTATTTCAGATTTCAAAACAACTGTTGTCTCATTAATGATTGATAAGCAAAAAAGACAACTTGATGTTTTATAGAACGCAAGCACTTATGGCAGATGTATTTCGCAGCAGTTTCTCATTTCCTAATAAACATAGCATAATCAATGACTTCAATAATAAATTCACAAAAAGGGCCGTTCGGCAAAACAACATCTGGCTTGAGAATTCTTGCTAGCCTCTCCATTCTCCTTTGAATTCCTCAACTCGCTAAACACCGAACGCAAAGGAATTAAACTTATTGCTTGGATTCGTTGCATGTCGGTCAGGAATGGCGTGGCAAAATAAATAACGCAGGGAATTATTTAGTGAAGGTTCCAAATCTTATCTTCTTTCTCTGAAATTCAATTTACCAATTTTTTTTTGTTCTACAATACCAATCAATGCAACGAATTGTAAAAATGAAAATGGGCAGATTAAAAAAGTCTCTAGGACTCATAATTCCAGATTTTTGAGGTGAAAACTTGAAAATTTCCCGGTGAGCCACAAAACCCCTGGTATTAGTCCTTTGTCGTGTGGGTATGACATAAAATGGTGGCCTGAAGGGGAGGGAGCCGCAAAAATGTGAACGGCGTGAATAAGAGATCAAAATTATCAATTTTCTATCAACTCTTAACAAAAAATGTCTCTAAAGAATCACAAAACAATAAACAGCTTAATTATTAAAATTTGATAACTCACCCACGCTTATCGAAATCAGTTTCATATTAGATTATTAAACAGCGTAAGAAGTCGAGGTATTTATTTACAAATTGATTTGCAGTAAATGAGTACGGTTTTGTATTTGCCATTTTTAACTGCATCCTCATTCTCTATTTTCAGTTTCTCAGATTTATATGAAAGAGCCGTTAGAAATTTGCTCAACATACGACCATTGTTTGACTCTCCTATGGACATTTTTGGGCCAAAAGGCTCTGAAACAAGTACTCAATTCTCGCCCCAAACGAGACAATATAAACCAGAGCGAGCCCCACCTCCTGAAGGAAGGGAGTTGGAAAATGGAAATTCTGAGCCACAGCACTACAGATATCCAAGAACAGCAACAACAACTTTCCAATCGGAGCATTTTTTACGAGGCCATGAGAGTTCATCGAATGGGTTCTTTGCGCAGGTGCTATCAGAGCATGCGCGATTTAGTCACAATAGACAGAACCACTCGTTCACTCCACAGAGACGCATGTATGGTTTTAGTCATGTTGATAGGGTGCACCAGAGCAACGGACAAGTCGGGTCCAACAATCCTACCGGACATGTCGGGGCGAATAATAACACCGGGTATAATCAGACGGCGTTTAAAGGGGGAACGAGTGGCAAGGATATTTCGCATGAGAGGTATTGGCAACAAAATCACAGACACAAACCAAGTATGTTTGATGATCTGCGGTATCATGCAAAGTTAGTCTTGTCGGGGGAACTCGCAGCCCCTGAAAGCGAAACAAAAGATAAAGCAAGGAGCCCCACAGGCAACGAAAATGCCAGTTATAAACAGGAGGTATTAGAAGATGGCTCAAGCCATTCAGAGAAGGGTGGAGCAAATGTCGATGGTGGAGGGGGGAAAAGCAAAGATACAAAACTGAGCGAAAAGGAACAGTTGGATTTGATCAGGGAAAGAATAATAAAAGAAAATCAAAAACTGAAATACAGACCTTATAGTTTACGCAGCAAAAGAAATAATTTGAAAAAAGGAAAGGCACAAACTAAGAAAAATAAACTAAAAAGAAAACCAAAGATTGTAAATCTTTGGAAGCCATCAACGCCACAAGAAGTTTTTCTTTATCAGTTCGGGTTGATGAAGAATTTAAAATTAGATGTGAAAAAGGAATTAGTTGTGTAATGCAACAGAACAAAAATACATCAAAATTCATTATCAATATTAATTTAATGTTTCTGTATTGAGAATACATATAAATATGGTTATTATTTTATTTAAAAATCTTTAAAATTATTATCCATGTCTTTTCTTCGAACGAAGAAATACTATCTCGACGGATCCATCCAAGAGTTATTTACTCTAAACCGTTGTTTTACTCCAACCTAGGGCTTCAAAGGGGTTGCTGGGGTGAAGGAACGATGAGGTAGCGGAGGCATCTGCCCTCTTGCCCTAAGAAAAACGGCAATCGCGTTAGTTTTCTTATTGTTTTGCCTGAAACTTTGTAGCTCTGTCCACGGTCTGTTGCAAACGTCCCTCATTTCATAGTAATCTAACGCCCGGTTAAGATGAAAATGAGATCTATACTCTGTTATTAATGAATTAAAATACAACTTAATATTCGATATGAATTTGTCTTTGCCAAAATTTACTTTACATCTAAACGAATAATTAGGGGATTAGATGGCCCAACTCCCTAGTATCAACGATGTATTGTGTACAAAAATGGAACATCTTAGATAAAATGAATAAATGGATTAAGCGAGACACCCTTTCCCCACCAAAACGACACCCTATTGCCCTTCAGGGATGCAGGCTAAAGGGCAGGGTGAGGTGCCTGTCGGTGACATTTTTAGTAAAAGCCTCCAAAAGTGAGACACCCTATGCCAACCGAAAAGACACACTCTTCAGGGATCAAGTAGAAAAGGAGGATCATAAAAAGCCCCCCTGGCAAAAAGGCGATGCATTTGGCTTGAAGGCAAAATCTCTTTGCAGTTACAATATAGAAAGACGCCATGAATCGGTTAAATATCTCATTCTTTAATACACCTTTATATAAAATGCGCATATACATCCACACAAGTCTTCCCAGAATTGTTATCTTCCTCTTTGTTAATAAGATCCTCTCCATACCAAACGAATAGCTTGGAGTTTGGATTCGCGTATACTGGATCGTTCATTCGATTGAAGACCAACTCATCAGATGAGCCATCGAAGAGGTTTGAGGAGTACCAAGGTACACGAACATTCCCTGGGGGATCGCTCCCTGTCCTGTTGAAAATTACCCTTCTGTGACGATCTGTGATGAATATCCCCAAAGGATTCAAGATGTCTCGATTGCAGCCCCAATTGCTTTCAAAGTAGTCGCTTTTAGTGTCGCATGTCACTTGGCCGTATATGTGAATCAGCTTGATACCCCCGATGAAGCCTTCATAAGGGCTTGAAAAACTTCCAGGTGCATCGTATTTTGTGTTGATGCAGACGGGGGTTTCATTCAATCTGGTCCAATAGTCTAAGTAAAAATGAAAGATCATGAAGCGCACAATTAGGTTAAATTTGCATTGGTGAATATTTGGCAGTGACTTACAAGGGGTTTCCGAGTAGGAAGCGAAGGTTCTTTGTAAGGCATGGCATTACGAAGGAGCCTCCTTCGTTGTCACGCTTTAGACGTAGACAGGTTAAGATGCAAGTAGTTCATTGCCTTGATTTTCAAAGGTGGAAATGGATGACCCGGTTGGAGCCCACCTCCTCCCTTAAAGACAGAAGAATTAGATCCGTTTTCTAGAAACACTAGATGTAATGCTTATTGAAACCAAACTTCAATTCTGAGCATCATAGTAAAGCATGTTGGGTCTATCTAGGGAAAGTGGTTTGAAAGGCCAGGGTTGTCGAGTGATGAAGTTGCATTTCACCCAATAGTATCAGAATTTTGTTTTACTCACTCGCAAGCTAAGTGACTCGCAAAGATTTCTAAATAAATCATACATAGTGGCATCTTACTCGGTAACCTTGCGTCGACACCCATCAACAAATTATTCTAGCATCACCTCTATAAGGCTTATTGAGGGTACATTATATTCGAAAAAATCCTAAATTCTCCATATTGAGAACAGTCGCTAGGATACCCCTTCTTCTATTCAATCGGTCTTCTTCTGCAGATATCAGGAGATACCTCTCGCTTTAGACAGGTGGTTTACATTGAAACAAATCATGGAAAGTATTATTTTAAAACACAGATCTTTAAAACGTATCAGTATTTTTATTTGCTTTTGTTTTCAGCAAAGTTTTTTTGTAAATTGAAACAAAGAGAGGGAGATGAAGTAATTTTCAAATCAAATCCTGCACAAAAGGTATGCATTTTAAATTGTTGATTTAAATGATTGATTTCAATCTTCCAGCTTCTTAGCAATCGTAAGATTTCAATACAGAAACTTTCTTTACAAAAATTAAGAATTTTCACCCTCACAACATTGAGCATAAAATTTAGCACTTTGGTCAATAAAATTGAACCTTGAATGCTTTGTTTCAACAATTAAGCAAGGAACTTTTTCAATGCAGCCTTCTTTGAAGGAACAGAAAGCAATTCTTGCAACAAAATATAGCTACATGTTTTCAGGGGTGGGAAAGTTCAAATATTAACCCCATCCGTGAAGTTTTCCTGATAAAAAAAAAATATTTGTGGTTAAGAAACCTGTTTTACCTGGTTTTGCTCTTGCCATTCCGGTTTTCATTGCCTTGATCCTGTTGCGAGCCGCAATGCATTGAGCATTACTTCCAGATTCAGTGCATGGGAGTTGAGTCAATGTGGCGAAAATGAATCCAATTCTTAGCATATACGCCATCTTGAACTACGAATAATGGTAAAAAGATGTGTTAGTTTTGTAAAAGGCAAGAAACATGATGAGGCAAAGCAAGGGGGTACCAAAGACAAACAATGCAACACAATGCAACACAAGCAAGCACCATGCAACGCAACACAATACAACTCAAAAGATGCAAGACATAGCAAGCTATGATGTAGCAACACTATTCAACACAAGCCAGCATCATGCAACGCAACGCAAGATAAGACAACAGATGTACAACATGACTGGATCAGACAAGACAACAATAGACAAGACAATACAATGCATCACGATACAACACAAGCCAAGCTAATGCGATGGTACGCAAGACGACTCAAAAAATTGCAAGACATGACAAGATATGATATGGCAACACGATCCACACAAGCCAACACCATGCAACGCAACCCAAGACAACACAACAGATGTAAGACATGACTGCATCAGACAAGACAATAAAAGGCAAGGCAACACAATGCAACACAATACAACACAAGCCAAGTTAATGCATTGGAACACAAGACAACACAACAGATGTAAGACATGACTAGATCAGACAAGACAATAATAAGGCAAGGCAACACAATGCAACACAATACAACACAAGCCAAGTTAATGCAATGGAACACAAGACAACACAATAGATCTAAGACATGGCAAGATGAGATGAGACAACAAGCGACAAGACAAAACAATGCGACACAATACGAGCCAGTTTTTTGTTGTTTTGTGATTTCTCAACCGTGTAAGGAACATTATCAAATGCTACGATTTGGGTAGCGTGGGATATCTAGTAACTGTAAGATAGGATTTGATTTCTTGTGGGCTTGAAAAGTTTTTTCAAAACTTCTAAATAAGATTTTGAATTTGGCCGATGAATTTTGAATTTATAACAATCGTTAGCCATCATCTTGCCTCAGCATAACCTTGGGTATAAATTTTTTCATTGAAAATATGGTATTGACTTTGACTCGATCTAGAATTTAGACGATGCATCCCCTTGAGAAATTAGGGTGGATGAAATTTGAACAAGCCAAATATCTGAGAAAGCTAGGCAGGAAGTTTACTTGAAAACTAGACCAGATTTCATTAAGAAAAAAGCGAAAACTCACCGAACAACCAGTTATCGTTTTCTTCCGAAGTCTTGATAAGATCGGCCAAGATTCAAAATTTCAAATAGTGAACTAGAAACGACCAAAACAGAAAGAGAAATCTGGATGGATATCGTAAATAGTCCCAGCTGTGAGAACACTGCAGGTTTGCAAACCCAAACAACAGTTTTGCTGATCCGAAAATGTAAAATGAAGCCAAGCTAAAACCACAACGTAACTTCTACGTCTGTGTTAATTTGCTGCTGTAATCTCCAAACCATGGAACTTAGGTTTCACTTACTGAAAGGTCGCCCTTGAAGATTTTAGCTTGATTAAAATTGGGGCATTAACCCCCTGCTCTTGCTAGGGTACCATGAGTGTGACGCACTTCATATAAAACGGGGTGTATATAGCCATGTAGGTGGATTTTTTTTAGCAGATTTCATATTGCAGGGGTGTCATTTCAGGGGGTTAGAGAAAGGTGCATCTCGCCCTCGCAACATGAAAATATCAGTATAGAGAAAATTTGGCAAAGAGAAGATGATCGCTGAGTGGAATTTTGGACAATTTTTATCCTCTATCATCAAATTACTCCCCCCCCCCCCTTCGCGGAGGCTTGCACCGCCGTTGATGGATCTCATTCCTGCTAACTGTACGGGATCTAAATGACGGGATGCCAGCTTTGTCGACAAAGTATCCTGAGCAAGCCACCAAGGGCTGCCTTTTTGAAATGCGTGCTGGCTTCAGTTTTATGTAGGAGACGCAAAAATAATTCCAAATGGTGGATGTAATCTTTTGGGCACAGTTAGTTAACAATTTTCTACCTACGTTTTATGAGTAAAATAAATAACTATTCACCCCAGCAACTGCTGTAGAAGTCTTAATACGACGAAGAAAGTAAACATTAAAGTCTAAAATATTTCAAACATGCTGTGGGCATCGACAAAAATTTTATTTACTTTAAGTTAAACAATGTGTTACTAAAATTGCAAATGTTTCATAAACTCGCCTTATTCTCCCTTTGCAAGAATATTGTGCGAAATTTCAGAAAATGTGGCTCATTCAGCCAGAGAAAATAACAGAAAAAGTAGAATGGTAAAATATAGTAAATATATTGAAAACGAGACAAATTTAAAAACTTACTTCATCGTAAGAAAAATACTCTATTTTTTTTAATTTTATCAATACATTGCACAATTTTCCCTCAATTCAATTATTTTATTGAAAAATAAAAATTCTGATTTGGCAACACCCAGTAATGTACCCTTAAGGTTTTCATGAGACGGTTAGTTTTTCAATGATCTTTTCAAATTACTGCTTGTGCCTTAAATTAAAAGTTGCGCCAACTTTTTCAACGCTTTCTCAAAACATGTCCAAGAAAAAATGCAGGTGCAGTGGCTGTGGCCCCTGAAATGGGTACATCAATGAGTGTCTCATGCAATTAAATTCATTCAACAACAAGGGCCTGTGAAACTAGGCTTGTGGAACTCTGATATTCATGCCTATTAATGATCATGTATGTAGTGGCGGTAGGTGAGGGGGGAGTTTTAACCCCCTACATCTCTGAAAATATGGTGAATTAGATTCATCCACAATTTGGGGTAGGGGACTTATAAAGTTCTGTTTCTTAGACACATACTGCAAAAAAGAGCTGATCATTCTTAACTGCTCTAAAATAGTTTCATTGTGTGCAAAAAGGCGTTTCCAAAAATCTGATGGGCGTGGATAAAGCTTGTGACACCGCTAGCTGTCGTAAAACTAAGGCTAAGCCAGTGACGACGGCGGTGAGTGGCGTAGAGCAGCGCCCATTGGCGAGAAGCCCTGTTCATCGACACCACAGCATAGCTGAGATGGTCGCAGAAGGGACTCGTTGCTTTGTGCCAGAACTGATGCCGTGTTTGTCGTAACAGTGCCGCAGTTGAACCTAGGCCCATTTTTATGATGATCTTATTTAACAAAAACCACATAGCAGCATTTGAGCCGTTTACTTCTACAAGTTAAGATAAAAATTCCATTGAAATTATACTGAGCAATGTAAAACAGTAAAAAAAAATAGTTTTCATTCAATAATAAAATATCACAAATACAGCATAGCAAATTAAATACCAGGCTGCCTACTGCATTCTTAAAGAAAGCTTGCAGTGATGCATCTAACTTATAAATTTGAGGAACAATGCAAAACAGCAAGAGGATTATAAATCTAATTGATAATAACCATAACGTAAAATTTTGGTTTGGTTAAGCTGCCTTCTGTTGTTCCTTACATTTATCGAAAATATACTTTCACGTTAACAGAATTTTTGAAAGACAAACATATGGAAACATGCAAAATGATGCTATCAAAATTTTGCAAAAGCCAGCAACATAAGGTAACAGTCCATTTTGTTACAAAACTCTACAGAGTATTCAATGTTCTATGATGTACTTCTGTTTTTGGTGGCAAATGCTAAAAGTTTTCTCATTATTTTTCTGTTTTGCAATGCAATTATCAAATAGTTACTCCATTTCAAACGTTTTTTTCAAGGAGCTAGCCACTTAATTGGCAAAAATCAATTTCACAAAAGAAGTAAACAAGGACTTTTGCTTAAAGTCCATTGCCAGTTTTAACAAAAGATCATCAATTTGCCCAGGGGCAGATTCAGCCCCTGAAAAGTAGGTGGGGGGGGGGGTCTGGGGGTGGAGCTACCAGGGAAAATTTTTGCGCCCACTCCCATTAGACTCTCAGAAAGGAGGGGCAACACCCTTTTCAGGTGCATTTTGTACGTGAAAAATGTCTGGAATGAATCCAAAAGTGGAACAGAAACATTAACCTTTCATGTAATATCTTAGGAGCGAAAGGAAACTTTTCAAAAGTAGGGGGATCCAGACCCCCCATTCCCCCTTGTGGGTTTGCCACTGAATTTGCTTAAAATCTAGAGAGTGGGGAACATAATTCTAATTCTTTGAATGTGAAATCTCTGGTCAGATCCTTGATCGCATCCTTATATAGGTCCATTTTCATGGTCCTGACAGCTGCTCTATCAAATTGCTCTTTTCCAACCAAATCTTCCAAGAACCTGACTGAGTTATCAGTCAATTCACTATTTCCACAAACACCATCAACCAGTCCATTTGCAAATGCTTCAGGGCCTGTATATCTTTTACCGTAAACGAAGAAATCTGTTAATGTCTTCTTCTGAGCTACCTTCACTGACAGGGCACTGCAGATCCCAGGAGGAAAGCGTAAACGCAAACGGACTTCATTCAAACAAAGCCAGCCTTTGTCTTTTCTCATGAAACGGTAATCATGTGCCATGGCAAGTAGACCACCTCCTGCAAAGGCATGGCCTAAAAAGGAACAAGAGCAGAGCTTTCATGTGATCGAAACAGAGGCTTCTCCAGCTTTGTTCTAGTTTTGCAAAAAACAAAAAAACCAAGGCTTTAACTCATAGCCCCCTGCAGACCCCATGTGGTGCAGTATAAGTTAGTGTAAATCGAAGAAATACCTGGGGGCAAAGATGTCAAGATTTGTAAATTTGATCAGATAACATGCACTGCAAGTTTATTGAAACAGAATATTTCCTGTATCTATGTACCCCCGTGCAACATTTGCTCCCACAGCTATCTGCATATGAGTTCTAAATCGCTTTAGGAGACAATGAGTTATGCAAAACCAGGCCTCATGTGAATTTAAAGTCAGCTAGTGATGACAACCATTGAGGAGGAGGGAATGGGCTCATTGTTCCATAGAAAATCCTCAAATTTTCCAACAATTATTTAGGATTTTTGACAAATCATCTTTTGGAGGGGGTTGTCCTTTGCCCCTATTAGCACCTCCCATACCTCTCATTGGCCCGTCTTGGGGTCACCAGGAATTGGGGGTGGGATAAGACAATGATGGGGGTCGAGGCACGCACTTCAGATTTTGGGAAACACCCTTTTTAGAACAATGGATACTGTTTAAAAAAAAGTCAAGAAGGGTCAAATATTTTTTGTGATCAATTTGCAAAACAGTATGTGACTAAGAAACAAAACTTAATAATCGCCTAATTACACATTTTTAAAAAAGTGAGGATTATTACTCCATATGCACATCCCATGATCAGGGTTGGATCCAGGATTTGCGCGACGAGGGGCTAGGTCCCCTACAAGGGGGCTATATAACTGAAAGAGGGGTATCTCTTTCTGAGCATAGGAATACAATATTCCGTTAAAAATTCCCCGGCAGGCATACAATTTTTCCCCGACGAGGGGGCTGACAGTCCCCGATGGGGGGGCCACAGTCCCCTCGGCCCCCCTCTGGCGCCACCTCTGCCAATAACTCCGCCACTGCTATTGCAAATAAAGTTAATCTCTATATAAATATATCCTTTTACCATTTAGAGCAGCGGCAGTTGGAAGTGGAAACGTTAAAAGTCGTGCAATTAGCTTGGAATATTGGTGCATGAATAAGGAAACATTCTCCCTGTTACTGTCCAACACGAAAGGCAAATCTATGCCATTTGAAAAAAATTTTCCACTGCCAATTGTCACGAGGGCATCAACATCATTTTCTGTTTCAACCTCATCTAGAGCGTCGTTTAGATGTTTTATGAAGTCTGGGTTGAACCTGTTTTCTCCATATTTCATCTCCAGAATTGCACATCGTCTCACTAATGATAATTTAACGAGTGAGCTTTTAAAATTGAGGAATTTCGACATATTTTTTTGCAGCAAAACCACAACATGCAATCTTCTTACCTGCTTCACATCATGTGGGCATTTCTTTATAGTTATTGAATTGAATTGTTGCCTCACATCGATATATCATGAACTAATGACGATGATAATGATGATGATAATGATGATGATAATGATGATGATAATGATGATGATAATGATGATGATAATGATGGTGATTGTGATGATGATGATGATGATTGTGATGATGATGATAATGAAAATATTATAATAAATGTACAGTCATCAGAGGGCCGGGAGCTTCATGAGGCAGCGGGGCCAGAAACAGCGGAAAGGGCACCTCAAGGTCAGCGGCGAAGCCGATACTTGAGAAGTGAGGTGGTTTGGGCGTGGCCCCTTGGAAATTTTGCGTGACCACACCCTTTTAGATTTTGACAAACATGGCAATGCCATTTTAGCGTAATTAAGAGTTGGTTTTGTGTAGAAAACATTCATTAGATTGCTGGATTAATTACTTCGCGGCATTTACATTTATTAGCATTTAGATACTGATAAGGCACTATGCTGCCCCCGCGCTGCCCCCGTACCACTAGGGCAAAGGGGGCAGCTGCCCCCGCTGCCCACGTGGCTCCGGCGCCCTTTACTGTCATTATCATTTTATCCCCATAAACGCCCTTTCGGGGGGAGTGGATTTCTCCTACTTTCAAAACTATTCGGGTGATCATTTCCCAAATGCATTGCATTAATCTTGATTTGTTTCCCCTTGACCTGAAAGGCTACAATCATCCTTATTATAAGAATGAAATTGAATTTTTGAAAAAACCTACTGCCCTGTCAATATCTTTACTTGCCCTGTATACCTGCCCATTTGACAAATGACTATTTCTTTCATAAATTGTGGTTAATCTCAAAGTAACAGAACATACTGCACCATTATCACATTTTCTAAAATACATGCTCTACCTGTAATACTCCCTCAGTCTGGACGATTTGCAGTTTTGTTCAAAACTGAAAAATTTATTTGTTTCAAAATTCCTGTTGAGTGCATTAAGAAGTTATTGCCCTGTTATTAATTGCCCAGTATATGTTTCCACCCTGTTCTTTGAAGTTTCAAAAAAGAGTTACCCCGTTGCATTTTCCACTGGCTATGTAATGAAAAAATTGTTGCACTGTCCCTAAGAAACGCCCTAAGAAAGTCATCCTGTGATTGCTTGGAAAGTTTAAGCACTTAAGTCATTCCGAACCTTTATTAGCGTTAGGGCTGGAGGAATTTTTTTACAATTGGCGTGACGTCACTGATAGGTATTAAAACAACTCGTATCTGATACAACGAGAGTGTACCGTGATTGAAAATGGCGGCTCTAAGATGTCTGCAGAGAGTGGTCGCTTCAAATTTGGTTTATCTGCGACCAAAAACTGGTTTGAGATGTAGTGCCTGTGGTTTGTATTGATCATTTATGCTTTTTATTTAAAATCTGGAGAGTTTTGATCGGCTAACTCTTCAAAACATATGTTTTCCTGCAAGTAATATTTGATAGGCTAGGCCTAGCCGAGGTGGTCGGCCGCCTTACCCAGATAGATCGAAAAACATGGAGCTTTCCGATGAGATATTGAACAAACAAATGCTTTCTCGTGCATTTTTAAGCGTCCATCCGTGCAAAATCTCCAGGGTGCACGTGGTGGATAGGAGGGCAGATCCCCCAGGGGAAGAGCTGCAAACTGACTTCTTTCTTGTGCAATACATAGAGGTACATGATGAACATGGCAAGTTATAAAATCATTCTAGCATCTTGAGAGCCAAATATTTGTATTAAATTTCTCCTTGAAGGTTTCTTAGTATTCAGGAAAAAAACTGGAATGGTTGAACCTTTTGCACATATATTTGTTTAAATGGACCTGTATCTTTAGATGGGATGTTGTATTTATTTGAATTTGGTTTGTCATTACAATTAAATTGTATCTTTTAATTTTATTTTTTATTTTTCAGGTTTGTGCACTGAAAATAAAACCGAGGAAAAACATTTTATTACTGGATTTAACGAGATCCCAGAGCTCAAAAAGTGAGTATTCAACACATTCACCATCAGCAGCGCCAGCCTTCACAAAGTGGGAGGGTAAATTGTTGATAGGGTTCATCACAGGACACGCCTGGAATGGCCCCTTTATTGGGGGGGTAAAAGGGGGTAAAAGGGGACAATCGGAGGTGGTCGTGTGAGCCCAAAGGCGACCAGAGTAGCATGCCTTGTCTGTATAATTGCCAGTGCCATAGGTTGAAAGGTAGTCAAAAGCTCAAACTTCTCAAGGTAATCGACAATGATTGTCCATCTCGCCCTGCCCCTGCGTTATTCCACTAAGTCCCAACCACCCCTTTACTACCTCTAACTCCCTCCTTCTTTGCTACTTTATCTGCACCCTTTTCTCATGTCCTCTCCTTTTCACTTACACCTCACTTATGATGGAAGAGCTGAGCGGGCTTTGAGTGAGCTACACTATGCTATTTGATAAACAAATTATTTTTATAAGAAACTCACTATAGATTTTGGAAACACCCATTTGAGTACAAAATTACTGTTTTCGGAAAGTTAGGAAAAGTCCAATCTATTCTGCATTCAATTTGGAAGACAGTATGTGACTAACAAGCAAAACCTAATAAGGGTCCACCCCTACCCTAAATATTTCATTACCATGTTTTCAGAAAATTGATATACACCCCTTCGGCTCCACCAGTGCTCTCCATTCCAATGCAACCATCAAATATAGTTAATTATTGATTGAGATTGTATTTTTTTATTTTTGCAAAAAGTCTATATGTGAATGGTTTGATTTCAGTGCAAATGAGATGGTTCAAAGGATATTTAGCCTAGACCATGCTAATGAGGTAAGATATTTAATCTATTTCAATTTTTTGCAATCAAGTAAGCATGCAAGCAAGCAAGCATGCAAGCAAGCAAATAACAAATTTTATTTGTTAACCCAGGCTTGGATTAGGGCAACAATTAAGCTGATATTGGCCTGGATCACTAAAGCCAGTACTTTTGGGATTTCTCCTGAGTACCCTTTCAAAAACCCCAAGAGGATTGACAGCTGGGTTGGTTGAACAGCTTTTCAGGAATAGTTCAGGCTGCTGATGTTATTCATTGGATGTTAATTCCACGAATATCTCAATTTTTTGTGACAGTATTTTCAAATTTATTGCAGAAAGACAAGCGTAGAGTGAAAAAGGACGAGATCTTTGAAAAATTTCCTGGCGATGTTGAAAGGAAAGGTAAGCAGTGAGATTTAAGTACACAAGGTGTTACAATTTATTACTATTTTCTCATTTCTAAATGGCTTATGCAAGCTCTGCATCACTATGAAAAAAGTTTCTGGCAGGATGAAAAGAATTCTCTCCAGAAAGTGGCCTTCATCTTATATCTTAGATTTTGTTATCATCGGATTATGTCAATTATCTGGGACATTGATATTGAAGTTTTTCCACGAGGAACAGAAATTCTCTGCTGAATGACAATATTTTTGAATTTTAGTTGCTGAATTTACAATGAGAATAAAATTGCTACTTGATCATTGCCAATCGAACAAACAGGTTTGCAAAATTTGCATTATTTCTTATAATCCTATAAAAACACAACTAACTTCCAAATTAATAAACTGCTTACCAACCATTTTTACTTCGAGTTTGCAGTTTTGCCTGACAGCCATTTTTTTCGGTCTAGACTTTCTAGCTAGAACAACCCTATGTCCCAATATTCTCTCTCCTGTTCCAGAAGATTTCTATTACACCATTTTTCATAATAATGATAATATAAATAATAATAATAATAATAATAATTTATAAATATTTCAACAGGATAGCCTCTCAATATTTATAGATATTGTTATCATTAGGGATAATAATATTTTTTGTAATAATTGTATTTTTTTCTAGGATAAAGTCAACAAGGTATTTTTCATTTGGTTGATTGATCAACGAAAGAAGTTGTTGAAAAAGTTAAAAAAGGAAGACTTCCAAAGATATTCAGACATTGTTGAAGAGCTAAACATTCCACCATTAATGGACCCGCATGACAATGTAAACAAATATAAGTTTAGGAAGTATAAGATTAATGTACCACTAAAAAAGAAACGAGAACTTCATGAGTTTGAATATGATAGGAATTATTAAGATTAGTTCGATTTGTCTGTACTTGATTGTTTGTTTTTGTTGCTTGTTACCTTGTAGTTACGGAGTTTGATCCAACTTTTTACCGTTTTGTGAGGCATCATTTTATGGGGGCTTAGAGGGTGGCTCACCCTCCCAACTATTCAAAAAGCAGAGTCCACTTTTAACAACTTATACGGCGTTAATACTGACAGTAAACCAGTTTAGTGTAACCAGGTTATCGAATGGTGCCTTCTAATTGGTCACTCACACAAATCGAATGTATTTGATTGGCTGAAATCTGGGTTAGATAAGGCTGGACTACTGTGTCAGAATAATGTCTCAAGGGAGTTTGAAGTTTTGGTCTCAAGTTTAGGATTATCTCTGAGAAAAAACTTTTGACTCTGTTTTAGAATTTCCTCTTAGCAATGGTAACCAGCTTTAGAAAAAATCGGCGAAGAGCATACTCTAAAACGTAACAAATGCCCACTTCTGCAAAATTTCCCTTCTGGCAACCGCCTTTAGAAAACTGCTCTCATTCCATTGGAGTTCTTTACCAAGGCAACTAATTCAGATAATAAACGATTTATATTGCGAAGAATGGTCCTGTTCCTTTTCCAATTATCTATCCGAGATCTGGCATTTACTTTCGTTATTCTCCTTGTCTTCACAAATTGTTATAACTTTGCACCCCCTTCTTTTTACGTCAAAAGCCGAAGTTGTTTATAGCAACCAGCCCTTAGTTGTTGTTGTTGTTTTTGTAGAATTGCATTTCGAGATTTCAGTTCAGTTTAGGCCGTTTTAGCAGAAAAATAATCATGGTAAAGTTGCATGTAAAGCGAGGAGACGAGAGTCTCTTTTTGTACGAAACAACAGTTAAAGCTAATTTAAATGATGTCATCACTGATATTGCCAGAATACAAAATCAGAGGCTGAAAATAGAAAGACTTTTTTACGGTGAGTAAGCGAAGCGAAACCGAACTCTATTCTCCTTGCTAGGTACCCCGCGGATTGGCTTTTAACTTCTGAAGCTCTAAAATAACTCTCTCCAAACCATTGCATTCACACAAACTGTGGCTTAAACTATTTTTTAGCAATTTCGTGACATTTTTGTGGGCAGTGAATTTGAAATAAAAACTGTTGAACTGGAATGAAAACCTTGTGGCCTTTTCACCACACCATTAGCCCTAGCATGTAGCAAATAAAAGCGACATTCGTTCCATAAAATTTTTAATGCCACAGTGTTGCACACTATGATATAGCAAAGTTGAAAAGTGTTTTAACCTTCTTCCGGCTCTGTAGTTTGACCAAGACCATTCTTTCTTAAAACAATCGAGAAAAGGCATGGTTTGGGTGTGGCAATGTGTATGTTTTGTAGGCAAAGAGCCGTAATATTTTAAGCAACCTATCCAGTAATACTGTTCATTAACCTATGATGTAGGTGTTATGTACAATGGTTGATATATAAGCAAAATTAAATAGCAAAACAAAAGAAATACTGCTTTTCAATTCAAGTGAACTCTGTGCCCAGACTTCACAATTTGCACACTGCCTACATGGATGCTTAAAATTATATTGTATTTCTAACCATTCTGTCACATGTTCATTGATAAGGTGGTAGATCAATGCATAACACAGAGGCCTGCAAGTTTTTAATTGCCAAATACACTGTTTTTTCAATATAAGAAAAGTTTATTACAAACATAAGCTTCAAAACTGAGAGCAATTAAGAACAAGTTGAGGCTGAAGGAAAATCTGAAAATTTGATTTTAGCCAATGATGAATACCCTTTTCAATAAAATTTTGACATGAGATGCCATCTCTGGCTGGCCTGACAAGAATCAACACCTCTATTGCTTTTCCTCTTTGATTTTGTAAATAAACCTGGTTTGTTACTGTGTTACCATGTTTATAATATTTATTATGGTTTATAATTTTTTAATTTTTTATAAACTGTCATAAAATAGTCTTGAAAAACACCCTAATAATTTTTATCTGAAATTGTTGGCTCTTTTTCTCAGAAGTTGTGCAAGCTTTATGCCAAAAATAGGTTCCTAAAACAGCTTTTCTGCCAACTTGCTAAATGCTTTTGGGCTCAGGCTTTTTCCTGAAATCTTAGCTTATTTGAAACATCCTCTTCAAAAAACTGTAAAGATCATCTTAGCCTGCTTGTCTTTAATAACCAAAGATAGACTGGATGAAAATTGTTGTAATTGAGAGTTGAATAAGTGGTCCTTGCATGCGTTCTGTTGGTTGAAAGAACAATGATACTTTTGCAGAGATTCACAGTGCAAGAAAGGGTTTTAGATTATTGCTTATTTTGATACTCACATTCTAAAGATACGGCTTAAATTTGAAGGAGTAAAATTAATATCCCCTCTTCTATCTAACATATCTTCAGTAACTTTCAAATCAGGGCTGTTGGTATGGGGGGATGGGGTACTGTTATCTAGCTCATTTGATATAACTTAGGTTTGCCCCAACCAATTTCAAGCAAAATTGCAATCTGTGAACAAAACCATTGTTGGGTTTAGGGCCACACCCTAAATAATATGCCACACCCACATTGTCAGCAAATTCCTCATCGTTCACCCCTCCTAGTGAAATTGGGTCACAACAGCCCTGATTCAAATTTGTGACGGTATAATTAGAAAGGTAGAGAGCCCTTGGTGAATCTAAAGAGCAAAGTTTCTTATAAAATCATATGACCTGGGGTCTAAAAGGTGGACTTAATGAGATTGTAAAGCAAGACGTTGGCAAAAAAGCACTGAATTTAATGCTAATCTGGTATTGTATGTTATAATCCATCTATTCTTTCTGTCCACCAAAAGTCACATGCTTTTGTGTTGCATTCTCATGGTTTTGACCTTGTGGAATAAGGCTGGGGTGCTTTGATGGGCGTTGCAACCCCTTCCATTTCAAAGCTGAGAAATTGAACCCCACTCTCACTTCTCAGTCCCCAACTGGCATCTTGAATTAGCGCTATAGGCTTGAGTAAAGACGTCATAAAAAAATGATTCGCAAAACATCATTGAAGGATTTCATTTATTATTCAGAGTTAAGGCGGTCTCTTGTCGAGCAGATGTTTAACACCTCCATGTTTGTGAGCTTTCTCTTGCAACAGTATAATTGCGTATTAACTGACGACTAGAAACGAATGTTTTCTTAATCGCTCGCCGTACAAAACTCTCGTTTCTTGAATCAAAAAAAAATGCCAGTCACATCTTTTTTCCCATTGCTTTCGTTTCAAGTCATACACTTTTATCATATTATTCTGTCGAGCTCATTTGCATTTAGGGAGATAAGTATATAGAAGGCCCAGTCTGAAAATCGGCCCCGATCTGGCTCTGAACGTGAATTTATTTCTGCTTTTATTGTACTAAACAGAGTTGTGCTACCGTGCTATATTGTAGTTGGCCATAATAGTAGTTCCTCTAGGAGATAAAGTCGGTCTTGCTTCAATTTATCAGAAGAATTTTTTTATTTTGTTTATTGGCAACAATTGCTATTTCGGTCTCTTGTGGCAAAAGCTTGGTTCTTTGGGACCAAAATTCGGTCCTTTGGGTGCACACCCTCCAAGGAAGATACCGTAACTGACCGAATAACTTCAAAAATTCAACCCCCGAGCGTTTACTCGACAGGGGCGGTTATTCGCAAGGCCGGTCCAAAATGTTTCCTCATAATTGAAAGAAAGAACTCAGATGGTGTGATTTTTAATCAGATGTTTAGCAAAAAAATTTTAAAATTACTATTCATATTACGCTATATCTATATATTTTAGTATATGCAGGGCCGTCGGAAAGAAACTGACATTGTGTGTGTGTGGGGGGAGGGGGGGGGTTTTCTGCGAGCGCAGCGAGAAGAATTTTTTCAGGACCACGCCCTTTAGATCGCTGGAAAACCCCCCTGCTGCACAAATTTCACTAGTCAAATGATGAAAAAATGATGATATTTAGATGTCTAATTGACAAGGAACACTATCTAATGTCTTTATCAGCTTAAAGGTTTTCTTTACAGCATTTTTTCGATACATTTCGATATAAAATTGGACTTGCTATAGTTAGCTTATCTCTCAGTAAATTTTAAAACAGCAATCCTGCGATTGCTAAGAAAGTGCGAATGACGAGGTCTTCCTGAACTTCTTATAATCAATGCATAAGAGCTTTGCCGATCGAAGAAACTCGCTAACGACCTTTGAGTTTTGATGTCACGAAGATTTCCATAACCAGTCCTTTTTCAAGATCAATATCTTGTTGTATTGACAGTTAAATCCCTACACAGCATATGCTAAATTCTTCTCAACGGTCTTCGATCTGGTGGCAGCTGCTCGACGCTCGTCTCTCAATAGAAATACGTCTCTATTTTACTAGAAATTTTAATCGCCTTATGGTGAGCAACCGTACTGCCGGATTATAACAGTTCTCCTGAGAATATCTTGGCTGCGAAGGGTGATGTCACCCCGCCTACTGATCGAAATAGTGTCGAGGGTTTAAATTCATTGTGTAACTGTGTGCGTACAATACAATATCATCAATATTATAATGCTGCAGAACTTGGAAGAGATTTTGGCTTGACTTTCGGCAGCCTGAACGAAAGTTGATTGAACAAATAGAAGGTGCAACCCCACACCAATATCAAAAACCCCTGCTTTTAACACATTTTTATTTGATAAAAAGGTGGCTTATAGGAAAGAGCTCATAAAAAAGTGAAGAGTAGAGTTTCTTATGCCTAAGAAAGCATGTAGCTGTGTTTTATTGCAAAAGTTACTTTCTGTTTCGGAGAAAACCGGCTTTATTGAATCAAGGCTGAATTTTGGCAAAGTGTACTTTAAGAAGGTAGTATGAGTAATTGTGTTTAGCAAGTTCCAAGAAAGTTTCGGTGCTGAGATCCTGTAATTCACAGACACAGTGGGGGCTTGATTCTTGAGGATGGGAGGAGCTAAAGACAGAAATTTTCCGACATATTTTTTCTATCACTTGTGTACTTTGGAAAAGAAAATATGGAATTTTGTTGACAATTAAGTTCAAAGTTAAAATTACCGAAAATTTCCTACAAACTCGCTGCTTTGGGGGCTTCAGCCATAATGAAGGCTACTGAAAACTATAGAAATTCCAATGTCATACCCAGACAACGCTCAAGTTATTTTGTTTAATGAGGAAGAGTGATGAATTTAGCCATTAGACTGGAAGAAGGTTCAGCACTTTTCTGAGCTCTTCTGTCTGATGATATGATTAAATAACTTTAACTGCCTCTGCCCTAATACCCTTATCTAGCTAAAACCTCAACATTCCTAGCAAAGCCCTAACTATATTCTGTTTGTACCATTTTTTAGACATGGAAACTCTGGCAAAGCACGGTATATGTCTTCCCCCCAACATGCAGGGCCTGACAGATGAACAAGTGGAAGAGCTTCGCCTTGATGACGAATGGCAGGGAAAATGCATCCCAAGCGGAGGTTTTGTTGAATGTAGAGATACGGTTGGGAGACGGTGCGGTAAAGCACCGAATGAAAAAATGGCTGAAATAATCAACAAGACGAGACAGGATGCAAAAAGCCAAGTTTCAAAGGTACAGAAAATTTTGGTTTGATGCGCTGTGCACGTTTCTTTTATAAGAAGCTTTCACATGGCTTGCAAGAGAGAAGTACTCAGCAGCGCGTTGAACTGAGTTTTCCAACGCAAGGAAGTGTGCATCTATTTGTTGTATGAGAAGCTACAATCAGTTGCAAAATTGTTGGACCCCCACGGTAGAAAACAGAGTTTTCAACCCCTTTTCCCCAATGTGATAGGGAAGAGGAGGGGGTCATTAGGTTCAATATTCTGATTCTTTTTCCAGGGGTCCAAAAATTATGCAACTGATTGTAGTGCTTGGCTCCGCAAACAGTTGATTAAGTCCAGTATTGGGTTTTCCAACTTAAGAAAGTTTGTATCTTTTTTGTTTACAAGAAAGCAGTACTACTCAGCTGTGCAAACATTAAGAAAGTTCAGTACTTGGTTTTCCAACCTAAAAAAATATGCAGATATTTGGTTTGTAAGAAAGTAGAACTCGGCTCCTCAAAAAGCTAATGTTGATTACTGGGCTTCTCCAACCTAAGAAAGTATTTAATTATTATTTCTTTTAAAATATTACTTTTCACTCTGTAGAAAAAGGAGCGATGAAATATTTGGTTGCTTCACAATGTATCTAAGGCTCTATTTCGTTTATTCTGTAGCAAGAAAATATTGTAAATGGATATGAAGATAGCTAGGTTACCAAGAAAGTTGTATTGAAGTTTCGGGACTGAAATCCAGGGGCTGCTGGGGTCTTTTCGATGTTTAAGCTAGATCACAGGCTAGAGGCATCTCAATAGAGGATTATGAAGTAGAAATTCAAGTCTAATGAGTCAAGGTCTTCATTTTTCAGGACCTTGTCACAGCTGATAAATGCCTGACGTTGAAGGAGACGCAAGATGCCCTTGATAAAATGAAGGGTGCCGTTATGATTGTTTACCCAATGGGTTTGCCCCCACACGACACTGTAAGACTTGAACTGGAAAACAACGAAGATCTGTCTGGGACTCAGGTATGCTTTGATGTTTTCAGTAATTAATATGAGGGCAAGGGGGTGACACACTTAGGGGTAAGGAGTGGACAACATCTTCAAGGGTAAGTGGTGGACGACGCCCCCAGGGGTAAGGGGTGGACGAAGCCCTCTAGGGTATGGGATGAATGAAATTATCTCAAGAGTAGGAGGTGGCTGGTGTCCTCAGCATGAGCGATGAATAGTGCCCTCAAGGTAAGGGGTGGACAACAGCCTCAAGGATAAGAGTTGGACGTTGCTCTAAGGGTAAGAATGTACTATAAAGATGAAGGCAAAACAGTTCCAAAGCAGGATACCAGTTATTCGATAATGTTGCCTTTGTGTCGAGACAATTGGGGACCCCTTCACTCCTTGCTAATGGCTATATGATCCAGATTTCTCCTTATTTGTAGGCCGTAGCCCAAGTTTTAGATGAAAGTACTGCCCAGTTATGGTGGGCTGGCAAAGACATGCAAAGAACAAAGACTTTAGAGCAATATGTTGGTAAAAATGAAAAGACAAAATTAGTAGTTAAGTTACAGAAGGTGAATTTTCATCGATCTTTTTTCACAATCAATATAAAAGCTTACAAGGACATCTAACCTTACGCTACCTATAAGCTAGTAAACTGCACTTCAAGGGCGGAACCGGGGAGGGGGGAAATAACCACCTCCGACCCCCCCCCCGAGGTTGAATCTATGCCTAAGTACAACTGATAATAATAGTTTTAATGCTACATATTAATCTTGTCATGGATAGATGATACTTATGCCCGTTTCACATAGGATGCCAAACGAAGGTACGTAAGAGTGGTTACAAAGGGATAAAGTTGTGGTTTATAGTCTGTTCTACTGTCTGAACACTTGCCCCCAGTCACTTTGCATGATCACATACAGCAGGATGCAGCCACAGACAGCTCCCATAATTACGGATCAGGTACCAATTTCGCACCTCTGAATAGAGAGAGGGACACTTTTGTGTCAACATCTTGTCCAAGAGTGTTATCTTTGTAAATAGTAAGGGCCAGGATTTGAAGCAGCAACGTTTAGATCGCTATTCCTAAACCTTAAACACTCCGAAAAGCTTCCCTCTATTTTTCATTCGCTTCTTCGAAATAGTGTTGATGTTTTATTGGCCCAACTCTTGCAGTTACTGTCATTTGAAAGCGACTTTCGAACCGTAAATCTCTACAGTGGTTATTTTTGTTTGTAGAAAGGACAAGGAGCACCAGGCCGTGAGCCTGTAGTGAGCGAGGAAGATCAGAAAAAGATGATGGCTTATTATTACAGAAAGCAAGAAGATTTCAAGGTAATGTGATATAATGTAATGTAATGTAATGTAATGTAAAATAATGTAATGTAATGTAATATAATGTAATATAATGTAATGTAATATAATGTAATGTGATGTAATGTAATGTAGTGAAATGTAATGTAATGTGATGTAATGTAATATAATTTAATGTAATGTAATGTAATATAATGTAATATAATGTAATGTAATATAATGTAATGTGATGTAATGTAATGTAATGTAGTGAAATGTAATGTAATGTGATGTAATGTAATATAATTTAATGAAATGTAATGTAATGTAATGTAATATAATGTAATGTAATATAATGTAATGTGATGTAATGTAATGTAATATCATGTAGTGCAATGTAATGTAATGTAATGTGATGTAATGTAATGTAATGTAATGTAATGTAATGTAATGTATTATAATGTAATGTAACAGTGTAATGTAATGTAGTGTAATGTAGTGTTTTGTACTGTAATGAATTGTGATGTAATGTAATATAATATAATACAATATAATGCAAAACGTTTAATTAAAAACCTTTTCGAAATTTGTCCACAATGGCCTATAAATCTTGCTCAGAAGTTACCAAAATGTTTTTAATCATTAATTTGTCTAAATTTTAATCATTAATCACAATAAATCATTTGCAAAGTTTTTCGGTTATTCTACTTTGAGGGCTTCTTCGATATGATATCCCACAACAGTATACAAAGTTCAAATATGATTGATCCTGGAGTTGATCCAAAACGTTCCTGATTATGATCTCGTTTTAAGCGTAAGGTTAAAATTTTAATACCGATTATGTCTTAATTCAACTCGGTTTGTACGTTTTTCTCCGGCTTTGTCACATTTGGATTTTTCTTTGTTCTTTTTATGCGCTATAAAATCCAGAAATTCATGAAAACGAATATAAATGATAATCTTTGTATCGCCGTCCTTTCTCTGAGAGTTTCAAAACTCTGTTTTTTATGTTATTCAACTAGTGGCGGCTTTTTTTCAGCACTTCTTTGTCAGCGAAAAACCGCCACCGCTCAGTCATCTTGCAATTCTATTCAGAACTAACCGGATCTTCGATCTGCATACTTGCTTCTTGCTCAGTTTCATCTTTATCTACTTGCTCGTTAACTTTTTCGAGCGCATTTTAAGAAATTTTTTTCGCTGTAACATCGTTAAATATAGACAATGGTCTTCCATTTGGCATGAGGTGATATTGAGCAGATTATAGGCTCAGATAAATCTCAGGATGAATCTTAGAAAATACTCCCACAATCTCAGTTAAGCAATGTTTGTTGCACTCTTGTAGAAAGTCACAGGCGATATGTAGATGTTACATGCGACAGTCTCTCAAATATAAGAAGGGAATCCCTTCAACGCGTTCAGTACAGAGCCATCTCCATAATCGACTCTTCCAGGATTAAAGTTGAATGTTCAGATAATTTTATCAGTTTAAGCTACTTGCCAATGAGATCATAAACCGACTCTGCCCAGAAGATCTCTGGAACAAATTCTAACGAAGATGCCAATACTCCATCTGTAACACACGATACTGCAAAGATCTTCAGATTCCGAGGGACAATATGGAGTATGCCAAAAAAGGATTTTCGTACTCTGCTCTCAAGGTCTGGAATGAAACCCTAATAAGTATGAGGGAGCTTCCTACCTTGTACCAATTCGGTATTTGTAGTATTTACGTAAGTATTAAAAGTGGTATTAAAAGTATTTCTAGTTGTATATAAGATATTAATTAATAAATCTTTCTTTTTATATTAGACTTAGCTGAGGAATGTTGTCTACTAATAATAAATAATAATAATAAAAAAATGATAATAATATGATAATTTTTTTAAAGTCCATATCATCATCAATGAATCAAGTACAAGTGTAAACCTCGCTAAAGTTAGGTAGTTTACACTGACTACTTATAGAAATGATAAAAATGAAAATAATGATAATAACAATGATAATAATAATAAAATCTCATTACAATAAATGTGCGCATATGGAGAACTTATTTCTCTGTAACTTAGTAGTTTGGTAGTGTCGTAAGACATTCTTGTATGAAATCGAAATTTAAATGTATGAATCCTGAAGCTAAAACTGAATGTCAAATTTGGAGATATTTTATCCCATAGATAAGAACCATTTTATCCCATGCTCTGTCCAATTCCTAATTGAAAGATTTTATTTTGAATAAGGCAGACTGTAGAGACGCAACCCCCCTTTTTAGGGGGACACTTGGCAGGAAGTTATTGTTGTTTGTCCCTTTCATCCCTGGAGGGACCATCAGTTCTGTTGATCTCCAGCGAGAATTAGTTACCACTTAGGAGAAGGGGCTAATGCTTCAAAAGCTTGATTCAGTTTTAGCTCAACATTTGTAAGGCTTCTTTGCTCCAACATTACAGTACCCCCTTGCACTCTAATCAAACACGTTGGTTCCTACTGTACAACTGTATGGTGACCGGGAGTGAAAGGGTTATCATATAACGTTTTTTCTGGTTAACATGTAATTCTTCTCATTTTTAGAAACTCGACCAAAATGAAGAAAATGCATATCTTGATTCGCCATGGGCGGATGGAAAACAACTGCAAAGACAATTTCAAGGTTTGAATAATATAAAATGGAAACCGTGAAACCCAGACCTTACCCCCGTATCCCTCACCTAGCCATGATCCGAGCCTGGATTTAACTGTATTTCACCTCTTCTGTACAAAAGGGGAGATCTCCAATGACCGGGGGGTCTAGAAATGGAACAAATTGAGGCTCTAGTTAGTGCGGGAGAGTCTTTCGAATCAGATTTAGATCAGGGCGACTTTGGGTCAAGGGCAGAAAACACTGGTAAACCATTGCAGAATAAAAGAATCCATTTCAGGGTAAGGAGGGGTTATCGCCCCACTCTCCGTCTTCCTCCTGCGGAAGATGTCCCTGGTGAAGATACATTGAACAGTTGGTGGACTGCTTGCTTGCAAAAAGATGATTTATTTCAGCGCACCAATGATTCATGCAACAATTCGGTTTCATGGAATTTTGATAGACACCGAGTTTAAATAGGGACTTGATGGAGAGTTGGGTGGGGGTATAGTACACTCCCAAGAACTAAAATATCATCTTCTTGTTATCAATTTTTATTCGTTATTTTTTTCCATAGTTTATTCCTTATTTTACCGTATGTAAAGTTGTAATTTTCTTTTAGTCTGTATTTCTTATTTTTTCGTAAACTAAAAAAGGTTTAACTTATTTGCTGTATGTTTGTGAGTTTTTTTCGTTTGCAAAAATTTGGAAAATATGCTTGTGTAATAGACAGAAATTATAAATCATTTTCATATGATTTTTCTATACTCTCAGAGTTCATATAGCCAACTGACGAGTTTACAATGAAGTCAATGAATGGGTGGTTGTAAGAAAAAAAAGAACTAATGAATGAATGAACGAATAAATGAATCAGTAGATGGAAGAATAAACGAATGAAAGAATGGATTAAGGAAGAATTGAATGAACGAATGAATGAATAAATGAATGAATGAAAGAATGATTGAACGAATGAATGAATGAAAGAAGAGGTGAATGAACAAATGAAAGAATGGATGAAGGAAGGAATGAATGAATTAATGGATTAATGGATACACAAACAAATGAATTAGTGAATGAATGAATGAATGAATGGATGAATGGATGAAGGAAGAAATGAGCGAGTGTTTAAATGAATTTAAGAGAATTTAACGTAGAACGCAGCTATGAATGGCCAATTGCGGGCGTATTAACGGAGAAAAAATAGATCGAAGTAAATAATTTACGAGTTGAATATATTGTAAGATGTGTATGATTGAATGAATGACCATTCAAATGTGTTTTTAATCCTATTCTAAGTTTTGAATGAACGAGGGAGAGAAGGATGAGTTGGGCGGATGTTTTGCATGAAGTAGGAACGTGAAGCAAAAACGTGCTCGTATTTTGAATGAATAAGAAATTGCTTGAAAAATCACGGAAAAATCAAGCACCATATAGGGCTACATTTAACAGAAATTCACAACTTCATGTGAGTGGCATTAAAAATTCAACGTAAGATTTTGCATCGTGCAGCCAGCGTGGGTGCATAATTTTGATCCGAGAGCATATGCTGGTATTGCACAAAGTGAGTCTATTAACCTGCCAAATATACAATTGATAACACATATACCTCAAAAATATAAGAAAGAATGTAGATTAATTTTACCCTTGTTCTTTTCCCTGCTGCCTTTGGAAACCTACCTTTTAACCTCCCCAACATAGCGATATGCGGTATTGTTATTTATTTGAATATGATTTTCGATAAAAAAGCATCACTTCTTGCTCACTAAACTTTCCTCCGTAATCATACGCACAACTTACTTTATATTTTGCCTCAGAAATGAAGAATGGAATGATCCCGACCTTTTTTCATATTAATTTGCTTAATTACCCTTGTAGCAAAAATTCTATTAATTCTCTATAAGTAGGCATGCCAGTGCTGACGACCTAATTAGCGCGGTTTGTGATTTGACAGTTGATGACTTCATTAGTATCGTAAGGTAAACTGTATGTTCAAGTAACTCACTTCCTCAGCCATTTGCACTACGTTTTATATCTTTTGCATGCGTTACAAACAATGGACAGATCCTGACTCTTTTTCTCCTACTACAGGCCTGTCGGAACCGAGGAAGGGAGGGGGGTTGGGGACTTCAGCCCCTTCAAACAATTTGCTAGTGTTTGTTCCTAAATTCTCGAAAGAATGCTGTAAAGAGCAACCTCCAAGCTAATAAAGACATTAGATAATGGTCCTCGTAGGGGCGCTCTCCAGTGATCTAAAGAGCGTGGTCTCGAAGAATTTTCTCATAACCCCCATTTCATCTCACTTCACTCGCACCCCCCCCCCCCCAATATCAATTTTGTTTCCAAGGGCCTGTACTAGCATGAAAAACTGCATACAATCACATTTTACTAACTTTGCACTTGTTTATTATGTTTAGTCTATTTCATTTTAGCTATTAGATTTTTCTTCCGAACTATCTTTATTTCATCCTTGTGATGATAGCAAAAGCTGCCTTTTAGAGGCATAATTTGCGAAAAAGTGGGGGACCAGTGCACCCCGGCCCCCGTCGTCGGAGGCCCTGCTGTCCGAAGAAAATAAGCCAAAATGTTTCATTTCGCTTTTTTTTTTGCCCTTATTTTCCACTGCCTTGCCCCCCTTGCTCTGGAGTACAACAGACACCCTTTCGCATTGACCCTTTGCTTTCCAAACGCGAGCGTAAAATGAGCAAATGCTCATTAAACTTGTACACGGACTTCCAGAGGCAGATGCTCTTTTTGTCTTTATTATAATAAGGGGATAAATAACGAAACTTTTCATACCACCTGCATAGTTCGTGACCAATCGATCAGATAGCGGTAAGTTCTGACAATATTTCTTTCGCTTTATCCACTTAAGAGATATATTTCTTTGTTTCTCTGTCATAGGGTCAATTTATTATAATTCTTAGTTACTATGCGTGCCGTGAGGGCAAGTGCCCCTGTTTCTGCCACAATGATTTCAAAACCATGTCTATTTTGATAACGATCTCTCTTAGATTTATTTAAAATGCATGGCAGAGTATCAAAATTATCTAGATATATCGTCATCGTCAGTTGTGAAATCGTCGTCGCATCGCCCTTGGACTGTTGATAACACTAAAGTCACAAAATTCGATGCTTTCCGGAGCTGTACGTCCCCTTTACCCTCAGATAAACAAACAGAAACTAAATATTTTAGGAATATATTTTTCGTTGCATTTACAGTGCACAAATGCAGGCCGGAAACCTTCATGATTTTAACACGACCCCTTCAAAAACAATCCTGACAGACACACCATTATCATCGCCATTACCAAATATACATTTAGGAACTGATTGGGGTCGATTAAAATCTCTGCACGTCAACTTAAAAGTAAACATTTATAGAGGTGATGCTAAGATATACCGTGAAAAGGTGTCTGAGTTTGTGCGCTTGACAATATTGTCTGGCAAATTAGTCCGTACTAGAATGATTGAATGAATGGAAGCTTTACTACATTTACCCTCCCAAAGTTGGGCATGATATCGTTGAGTTCCTTGTCTCGAAAAACAAGTTCCAGGAGTAAGGTTCCAAACCAACTTGTTTGTAAACATTTGTAGACGTATTTAAATTGGAATATTAATTTACATCTTGGAATATTAATTTACGTGACTCTAAAGAGTCCCATTTCATTTGTAGCAAATTTGCCACACAACAATAATCACAAACTTTTATTTACAGTTGACTTATATCAAGTTAAATAAGCTAATTTAAGCTAATTATTCACAAAAATACAAATCAAGCTAAGCACAAATTTAGCACGTAAATTTATTTCCATCCTAACTTCGTATTTCAGTTCTAAAGCTTTTCAGGGCGGTTTCCAGTTTTGTATGATCATCTTGAATATTCCACATCAAACTTCTTCTATATAATACGGAGTTTATACCATAAAGGTTGAGCTTTTAACCTTCTTATGCTTTAAAAATACCACGCTACTCTACGAAGAACGGTGTTTTTGAGAAAGTTGATGATCATAGCTATGAAGAAGTTAAGCAATGAAATATCATAGCCTTCTATAAATGCATACTTTCTTAGGTTGGAAAACCCAGTACCAAACTGTCTAGACCTTTTGAGGAGCCGTGTACTACTGCCTTATATACCGAATTGATGCATTTTTTCTTAGATCCGAAAACCCAGTGCCAAACTATTTTAAGATTTAAGGAGCAGAGTACTATTTTTCATCAACCAATTCTCTATCAAACAGTGTCCGTCTTTGATCGAGTAGATAATCCCTTTTTTATGTTCATGCTTCAGCTCTTTAGATATCGTTAAAAAACATCTGCCAGTGGGCGAAATCATTCTTCTTTGATAGAGCTGGTAACAATAAAGTGTTTAGTTTCGTTCTGCGGTCTTCCGTGGCGTGGGCCTAGGGGAAAGGTCCCTGCAAAAAGTTTCCATTTAGGGCTTTGCTCTCTTGCAAACTTTTGTCAGCAGCAGCGTGAATGAACTGCAAAATGAGAGGTTATGTGAAACGAGAAAGATATCAACGTACATCTGATGCGTAAAGAATGGATCTAGAAAGAGGCCAGGGGACGCAGTGCCGGCAAAAGGCTATATCAAAATGGCAAAACTCAGGCCTATATCCCAGGCTTATATCATCAATGCAATTAACCCAATTTTTGAAGCCCCCGCCCCCTTTGAAATATTAAAAATCAACGCACCTGGTAGCCTTAAAACTTTGAATACTTGTGTCAAACGTTTTGCAAATTCTATTCGAAAGATTAACAGCATCTCAAAAAGAAAGCCCTTCTGATCGCACACTCGTGCAAAAACAGATCAGCTTTCCCACAAACTTTAACATATTTTCTTGCTATTAAATCAACACTTAAGCCCCTCAATCAAATAGTTTTCTCGATCCATTTCTTAAAGGGAAAAAACCGAAAAAGATTTTCCTGCTAATCGCAGATCCGTGAAAAACAAGCACGATTTTCTCACAAAGCTTAACATTATTCTTCATCCTGTCGCATAGCAAGACCTTGTTTACTAGGGGTTGGGTAACAGAAACCCTCCTACCCACATTTTCCTTTCTTGTCTACAAATCGCTTTTCCAGTGACAGTTTTCCGGGATATACCTAGAAACAAGGATGTATGCTGCACTCCATAACAAGGGGGCAAGCTTGGGGGTAACATAACAAATATAAGGTAGCAAGGACGTGTCATTTTTAGGGGTACCTTTTTGGAAAATACGAAGTTATGGATATACAATTTAAATTACAAATTGGGGATGTGCACGGACTTATGGGTATACATTTTGAGACAGGAAGGGGAATTATCATATGTATGAACTTGAAAGAATCTGATGAAACTAGCATCTTTATAAACTACAACGCGCCTTTTTATTTTGTGACTCTGCCCTGTTATCGTCAGTTACATGAAACTATGGGTTCAATTTTTCAAATAGTGTCACGAAATTATGGCCCCAATTTTCTTCTCAAAATGGCACGTCCCTAGCACCTTTACCCATGAAGATACCCCCTCCCTCGTGGGGGCAAGACTGGAAAATAAAGGCAGATTTTAAGTCAGACTTTTTCTGTGCCCCATTGAATGCAACCTCTGGAATTTAAGATTGCCAAGTGGTTGCTTGTAAATATACCCCCAGATAAAGCAAACAAGAGCACCATTGGATCTATTCTTGGGTAAGAGGCTAGGGGCACCCCGGGGGGGGGGTCTATATAGGATTGCACCTCTCCCAACTTTGAATATACCAACTTATTGTAGGTAACGAAACCGAAGCACAAAAAGGAGTATGTGTCCCGACCCCCAGTAGCCGCTTGCTAATTGCTGGGCCTTTGTGTTGGAAGTGATGGCACCTTAGACAACCCGGAAAAGTAACAAAAGAAGGATCATCTCTATGCCCAGTTAAGGGGAAATGTCCATGGAGCTCTTGCAAAAAAATTTAGTTCTTCTCTATAATTTTTCATCGGCAGTTCCTCAACCTTTTTGCTGGCGTTTATGAGGAATGTAAGCAATTGGCTCTTCTACTGCAGTGTGGTTCCATAGAAGATACTTCACATCTCTTGCACGCTTCATGTGTCAAATTTGAATCTGCTGGCCATGCCAGGTACGGAAAGGAGAAGGAATATGACAGAGATAGGTGCAATTTCTAGGTCATGTGTTACAAAGTTAGAACTAGAAGATGTTGCATTGACTGGGAAAAGAGCTAGAGAGAGGCCTGTATCCCAAGCCATAGCCAGTGAATACAGGCCGAGGCCAAGGAAGGGTAGGGGGCTTGGCCCCCTAGTTAAGATTTTAGCCCCCCCCCCAATATAGATCATCTAGATGTTAATTTTATGCCTCTTTAATTGAAAGAGGATGTACCAACACTACGAAAGGGGTATTGATCTGATAATATTTCTTCTGTTTAACCCCCCCCCTTCTAATCCACTTTCGTCTGTTATGGGCTTTGAAGTAATGGAAATATATAGTATTTCAGCTTTTTATCTACAGTAGTGTATAATCACACTTGTTTGAACTCTTGGACGACGAACCCCGCATAAAACCTGATGAATAAGGACAAGAATAGGAAGACGAAATACCACCCATTCGAATTCTTTGGTCCGTCACAAGAGCACCATGAGGTTTCCTTTAGCCCTCCCCCCCTAGACTTTTTGCTGGCCACGGGGCTGAGTGGATGGGAACAAGTGAGAGGGACATTCTAAGTACTGCCAAGGGAAGGGAATTAAGGAAGTCCATGGAAGTCAACGTTCTGGTACCTAGAGAGAGAGAGAGAGAGAGAGAGAGAGAGAGAGAGAGAGAGAGAGAGAGAGAGAGAGAGAGAGAGAGAGAGAGAGAGAGAGAGAGAGAGAGAGAGAGAGAGAGAGAGAGAGAGAGAGAGAGAGAGAGAGAGAGAAGCAATTGGATGCTACAGTTCTTGGTCTAGCTGCTCTACTTGATTAGGTGATTTGCTTAGGTAATCTGCCACAGCCGGTTTTTCCTCGCAACAGGACATGGTTTTCGCAGTTAGGAGGATGAATAACCCCCAAAATTTCCCTGAAATAGATGCCTGCTTGCGTCCCCAGCTTCTTTGCTTTGTCTATGAGATAAAGAAATGGAAACTTATGTTTAAAACTAAGATGTTTAAAATAATATGAATTTTCAACTGCTGAAGAACAGCTTGAAATTTTTTCAACGCCCTTGCCACCTCCAGAAATTGTTTTGTTTGCCGAATTCTGGCTGTTTTGAACAGTACAATTATTCTTTAATTGCAGCTGAAACAATTTCAAACGGTCCTTAAATCGAAGCGAAAGGTGAGTTACTTGAGAAATCTAATTTATTGGTTTGTATTTAGTTTTTAACCAGTAGATACCCCATCAAATTATATCAACAGATATATATCTATATGATTTGCTAATAAATGAAATAAAAAATCAGTTAATAAGATTTCCATTAATGCTCGGAGTCCACTAGAATTTAAGATAATTAGACTGCATGGTTTCTTATATGAGTAAATTTGGAAGGATTCCAGCATTTTAGTCCTGAACTTTTATCAGAAAATCCCAAAAAGCTGACTATTTTGACCTTAATGCCATTTGCATGTAAGAAAAATTTGATTGACCCAAATGCTAACATTTCTGCGATTTGCGGAATTCAGTAAGCACACTTTCCCAGAACTGTGTACACAAAAATAACGTATTACATTATGTGCTAAGGTTGTAGACCAATGTAAGCGACATTTTAAACCTATAGGGTCATTTTGGTATATATTCAGCCTGTGGCTAATGCTCCAGATAAATCAGAAGAAGCAAATTAAAAGAATTAGGCTTTTTTCTGAGAGCTGGAGGGACAATTACCCCAGCTGAACCCTGTTGCAAGTGTCCCCTGCATTCTGCCATATATCTATGAATGTATATTATGTATGACAAATGATTGTATCTTTCATAAATATTGGTCAATCTCAAAGGAACAGAACAGACTGCACAATTTTTGCATTTTCTAAAATACAAGCTCTACCTGTAATACTCCCTCAGTCTGGACGATTTACAGTTTTGTTCAAAACTGAAAAATTAATTTGTTTCGAAATTCCTGTTGAGTTCATTAAGAAGTTATTGCCCTGTATTTATTTGCACAGAAAATGTGTCAACCCTGTTCTTTGAAGTTACAAAAAAGTAGTAACCCCGTTGTATTTTCCACTGGCCATGTAATAAAAAAATTTGTTGCGTTGTCCCTTGGAAACCTAAATAATTTTTATAATAAATATCTTAATTCTTTTTCGCGGAGCAACGTACTACTTTCTTATCAACTACTTTCTTTTTAAAAAATTTCTGTTCTATATGTACTGAATACTGTTGTAATTGCCCTGTCAGACATTAATTGGTAATTTGTTGCTCGTTTTGAAACAAATTTGACTATTTTTATTGGAACTGTTCTCACTTCCTTTGTCTGCTAATTTTCACAGTTTCTAGGGTGCATTTAACAGCAAATAGATAATCTCAAGTGGGGCTTTTCCGCACATATAGTGCGGATGCAATACTCTCTTTTTCTTCCTGAATAACAAAACCAACTTCACATTAATTATCATTTTCGCAGTTATTACCAACAGGAGACGCAAATTACCACCGTGCTTTTTGTTTTTATTATGTCACATGACCAAATAGCTGACACATCCTTTTGTTTCGTTGCAATCACGTGACTATCGAGATGACACGTTTTTGTTATCCGATATTGTCACGTGACTATCGAAATAACATGTTCTTTTGTTTACAATTACTAATGCGTGAAATCGAATGTAGCCGTCACGTGATCGTAGCATGTCAAAACCGCGCGTCTTTCGAGAATCGCAGAGTTTTTCTTTTTAGAAGCAGGTATTGAACAGTCAGCCTGACTTTTTATTTCCCTTTCTAACAGATAAGCTAACCAACTGAGTAATCAACTGACACCATCTAATCGCATCAATGGTGACAAATGACATGGCCGCGTCTGAATACCTCAATCAACTCCTGCAGGACAAGACGACGATTACAAAAATGCCAAAGATATTCCTTCATTCCGAGAGACTCTTAGATGAAGGTATAATATTTTATTTTTTTATCTTTAGATCACGTCTTTTTATCAAATCATTATAAAGTCAGATATGATCCTAAAACGTTCAGGGCAATTGCTCTTCTTCCGTTTATTTGATAAATGGATTATATGACTTAACTTGTGTCAATTTTTCCATTGTTTACGTTCAGGCTGTGTTTGGCCTTTTCAGTTCCTCTTATTTCCTGTTTGAAGAGACCATCTTTGCAGCCCAATGCAAATATTTCTTCTATAAATATATAGTTATGCGGAAAACCCTTAACATCAGGTACTTTCAATAACAAGAACTGTGTTTTGTTTTTCTCAAAATTTGGCAAAAGTTTAAGGCTTTTTTTTCTTTTCATGTCTGCACCTTTTTATAAAGGTTTTATGTGAAGAAATTCAAATCTCCTAAGCATACAATATGATAATAGCATGAAAGAATGTATTTTATAACCTAGGGTTTGAATTATATGTAGAAAAACTAACCCGAAACATCAAATTTAGGCATCTGCAGGGGTTAGGCCAAATTTGTAATTCGAACCGTGATGAGAAATCACTGCAATGAAAATAAACCCTTTGTTGTTTTTTAAGTGCTCCCTAATATTGACGTGGTGGATTTTTCATTCCTTTATCATGGAGAACGAATGATTTGGATTTCCAACTGGGAATGGCCATCAAGCGAAAAATAATCCTTTACTTAGAAACTTTTAATCTCGTGCTCGCAAGGCGTTCCAGTGAACAAAACCTTCATTATCAGTTCTTATATTATGCTGATAGCGAAAATGTTGGGCATGCTTTTTTCAGCAATGTTTATTATTTATCATAAATATAGACGGGATTTTTGTAAACAAGTATTGATCTGGTAGTCAGTGAAGCCTAGCACTTGATTGCCTGCTATGTATGGTACTTAACCCTGCCTTCAACACCTGTTGCACGTGTTATGTTAACAAAAGAATGCTTGTAGTATCAGTGATCTTTTGCTGCTTATTAAGACTTGCTCATGGTGTTATTATACGCCTCGTTTATCATTTATTTACAAGCAAAAGTACATGACCCTTTTCAAGGTGTTTTACCAACTCCCCAAGTTGCACAAAGCTGATTTTGAATTTGTTTGCTGGTGGTCATCATAGTGAACCAGTTGCAATGAGTTTACCAAAGGCAGCTGAAAAAACACTTAATCCTAAATTAATATCACCAGATTTTAAATTCATTATTTAAATTCCATTGATTTTAATATTAGTGCAAACAAAACTAACTTTGTAAATTAAATAGTCATTGAACATTAGATTTAATACCTCAGGATTTTTTCATGTGAATATCAGCTGATTTAGCAATATATATATTTATATACTGTTGTTTACAAAAGATAGATAATGATTGGGTTTCAAATCATAGTATGACAGAGCCTGTAATTAATTTGATGTTGGAAAGCTTTAATCTATCATGCAATCTATCATTGATATGTAACAAAGGAATGACTGAAATAAAGAAATTAAAGATGATAATAGGAAGGAAGGAATAATGATGTGTAAGTGTACTATGGTCCCTAGTAAGACCCATTTTGATGGTATTCTACTAGTCAAGTTTATTCGTTTCCAATTATCACCTTTAACATTTAATTTCAACTCTCTTTTTGGAATGGAATGTTGTTCTGTTGCATCCAAACAGCTTGAACCGTGAACACAGCTGGAAAAGTTTTTAATGGGAAGATCAAGCTGGTAAATTTGTTACCAACAGTGATCACCCCCTAGTGATAGGGTGCATGATTTGTTCCAGGCGCTAATAGAATGCTGGGTAAGGGGAAGTAGAAATTTCGCAACACCTGGTCACAGTCAATCCTTTAAAATTGCACTTAAAATTAATAATAATAATGATAATATGAAGATTTATACATGATTACTTATAAGCATGATAATTAAACTGTTATTCATTGGATCCTGTTATAAAAGAAAAAACATTGGCATTTTGAAAATATGAATTATTTGGAGGCTTCCAGACACAGCTAAGCCTTTTTTAACAAAGTTTCTTAGCCCAGTGCTGAGTTTCTTGTAAAAGTTTCTTACAAAAAATGAAGATATTTGTAAACATCAATGCCAGGTGCCATTGTGAATAGGACCTGCTTTCTTAATGAGAGCCTTTTGATTAATCATAATCCCATTGAAAAGGTTCATAACTTGCTGTGGTTTATTGCCTGTGACTCCTCATGGTACCATTCTACTCACTGAATGTTGCTACCAGAATTGGTTGCTAAGGACACATTGATTTCTTTTCTCCTCTTGTTTTTTGATGTTTATTTCACGCTATGTAGATCATTATTTTGTTGATGAATCAAATTATTCTTGATGTGCATGTCAGTGATGTGTGGTCCCACCAAGTTCTGTCATGCCAGTTTCCATGGCAGTCAGATCATCTAGTAGGGGTGAGACTGCAGTCATGCCCCAAGGTATATCAAGTGTCTAGATAACAATTTCTCACCCCATTTTTAGCAACTGCTCATAACAAATTACCCTAAACACTTCTTGAGCAGGCTCCATTGCTTTTGGCCAGTCCAAAAAATTGCCCCTTGCCCCCTGCCCCATGCCCCCTCCTAATTCTGAGATTCAATATTGCTCAAAATGAAGAATTTTTAAAGATATATTAAGCTCTGCCAGGATTTTTTTATTATTGATTATGTTTTCATATAAGTAATTGCCATTAAATTCTTCCTCCAGAGATCAACAGAGTGCGTCATGACCTGTTCAGCCCTTCGAGTTTCCTGCTTTCACTTCCACCTCAGAATGGACCAATTGTAAAACTCACTGAAAAAATATATGCACCAACTAAAGAATACCCTAAGGTTTGTGCTCATCTATTTATTTCTTCAAACTTTTGCAAAGACAAGTTTCATGTGCAGTCTATTTGTATGGAGTGAATTATATGAAGTGCAGTGTGACCAAGTGCACACAAATTTGATGCAGTGGAATTTTCTGTTGCATTTCTGATTGCAAAGTAAAGATTTTGAGGGCCATTTTGTAAAATTCAATTTAACTACTTTTTTTCCCAATTGGCCCATAACTACTGGGGGCAAGTAGTTAGTGCCCCTCCATAAGATATTCTCTTCCCCTCCCAATAACGTATTAAGATCCAAGAATATTCTGGACAACTGGACAGGGATCAATCCATCTGAAATGCAAAATTAAGCATTGATGACAACAAAGTAAGCATCTTAGCTTGTTAATTTTATATTCAAGTTCATTTTCTATTCTCCCTTCTTTTTCAGTTCAATTTTGTTGGACGGATTATTGGACCTCGTGGTCTGACTTTGAGAAATGTCGAAACAGAAACTGGTTGTAAGATACTAGTTCGTGGCCGAGGTTCGATGAAAGATAAGAAGATAGTAAGTTAAATATTGCAAAAGATACTTTTCTTTGGTGGGGGGGGGGGCAAAATCTTTTTATAAAACTGTTATGACAGCAATCATGCCTGTGAAAATGAAGTTAATATTTATGCAGAATATTCACTTTAAATGTGTTACTAATTTAGGCCATATGACAAATGCATTTCAAAGTCTTTATGCTACAACAAATTCACAATGTGGCTGAACATCAAGAAGATCTATATGCTTTTCACCCAGTGGCATACCCTTAGGGGGGGTTTGGGTTGCGGTTGCCCAATTATACCTGAAGACAATAATCTTTTGCTCTAAAACAAGGGACATCTTATAAAGAACAAGGCTTGTCTCCAAAATTTAGCAAATATCTGCCACTTCTTTTACCTTATTTTAAGTATCAAATCTAAACTCATCTCTAAAAATGCAAAAGTACTATGCAGTTTTCTGTTACTTTGGCATGAATATTAAAATTGTTTCTGTAGCCACACAGAACTTTGTTGATGCTTGTAATGAAGATTTGAATCTAAAAATAAACTTGAACCATTGCACAAACAAAAAACAGATTGCTCTCTCTTTTTGATGAGTTTGATTGAAAGTTTCTGTCAGCTCCAAAATAATCATGAAACTTTGTTCAAATGATCCGCGTTGCTTCTAATGGTTTGCAATGAAAAATTATTTAATTTTCATTTCACACTGAGCATAGATATTGAGATGACAGATTTCCACAGTTGCAATTTGCTGTTAGCAGCATGGAACAAAACCTTCTTTAGCTTTCTATGTAGCTCTTTCAAAATATATTCAGTAGGTGTTTTTATGTCTATTTCAAACCATGTTTTTAAGATGGCAATATAGGACTGCAGATTGATGATTGTTGCAATAAGCCCATAAAAGAAGCAGATGTTTCTTTTTGCATGAAGGGTTAAATTGTTCTTGATTTTCTGTCTTAAACAAAAATCTCTAAACTCAACTTTTATTTTGAATTTTGAAATTGCCGCAGATTTATAGTTTCGTAATTTGTATACGATATGAATCATGTACACGAATATTTTTTAGCGTTTGCTTTAATTTTTGAGTTAACAGTAAAGAATATTTAGTTTTAAAGTTGTCGGTCAAGCAACTTGGTTTCAAGTGAACCAATATGCATAAATTTTTAAAGAGTCTTCTATCAGTCTTTGTGAGACTTTTTAAAGAATTAATTCCAGTTAATATTCAAACCACACTAACACCATAACAGCTGAAATATGATGACTATGTAAAATGTATTCAGGCGCCCAATTTCCTTTTATTTGACAAAAAACCCTTTAAGAGAACATTGCCCGATACGTGCGAGGCGTTGAAGATATCGTGAATTAAGTCTAGCAAGACATCGTTTGTTCTGATTAGGCCTTATCTTTAGAATGGATGATAACAAACCAATCAAAGAACTCCTCTACGGAGGATGATTTGATGAATTTCGACCTTCTGGGCGACCTTATCTAATATTTACAGATACTTGTAGATATCCTTTTGAGGTGTGGTTAATTATTCGATCAATGGAAGATTTTACGAGACAACAGAAAATAATAGAGAAGGCTGATTCGCACTGTTTATAGATTTCACGCTGTTAAAAGGGTGAATGATAGGGAGATGCGCAGAGAAAAAAGAAGAAGTCAGGTACATAAATATTGTGTAATATCTGTTTCTTAGGGTTTATAGGCGTATTATTATATTATTTTATTAATTTTTTAATTTTTTAAAGGAAGAGGAGAAGCGTGGCCAACCAAACTATGAGCATTTAGATGAAGATCTGCATGTTATGATCATGGTGGAAGATACTGATGAAAGAGCACGTCAGAGATTGTCAAAGGCTGTCGACGAGATGAAGATCCTTATGACTCCTCCGGTAAGATGACACTTTATTTTTGGTAAACATCTTGAAAAAACCTCTAATCTTTTATAATTAGTTGAAGGATGGAAATAGGCTATGGTGTAGGAATGACTTTGGAGTAGATTAGGAGATTAAAAGAATTGATTTTATCTCATAACTAACCTCTTCTTTATTATAAATACTTTGAGTTTGGGATGAGGCTGTGGTAATCAAACATTTTGATTTTGTCTCACAAAACCCTCTTATTTTAAAGATACTTTGCGTTTTTGGTTGAAGCAGTTTTGTAGGGATGAGTAGGAAGTAGATTTTGACATTTAACGAATTATTTTTATCCGATAACAGGAAGATGGCGAGGACGAAATTAAGAGAAAACAACTCAAGGACTTAGCGATACTTAATGGTACACTTCGACCTGAAGCACCAACAAGTGTATCAGTCACTGGTCAATCGAGTTTCCCACCATCGCCATCTGGTCTTAGGCAAGGTAAATACCATTTAATTTTGGTTTTTCCTTTAGTTATTTTTATCGATCTTTTTGTCCAGGTGGCGCAGATGAGTTGTTATGGCGCAGGGCCACAAATCCTTAAACCTAGAATTCCATGGTTCGAGACCCGTAAGCTGGTCAGCCAACCCAACTCCTGAGGACGGTGAATGGCTACTCAGGAGGAATGCTAAGGGGCACAGGCCTGAGCGCCGCAGGCCCACGTCAGCTAACCCGAAGCTGCCAGCACTCTAGGCCCGGTTAAAAAAATAAAAAAATCGTTGCTTGCTAATCCTTTGCATCTCTTGGTATCGTTCTTATAGTCTCGTATAGTTGTATAGTAGTTTTATGATTCTTCATCTGATTGGTCAGTTCGTAGTTTCTGCTGATTGGTTCTTCTTGCCTTTGACAACAACAACCATTCATCATTGATCATTTCATCTCTTGCCACCTTTTTTGAAGTATATTTATCAAGTTTGAAGAACAGGACAGGAAAATTTTTCAGTGCCCCATACGGTGATTCTTTACTTTTATAATCGAATAAAGGCCATATGCACAGGCCAAGCTGAATAAGCTCAATTCAAATTTGGGGTAATTGTTATAATTCGCCACACAAGCAGCTAGGAATAGTAGAAGCCCATTAGATGTTGATGCTGCTTGTATTTTTATACCATTTGGTATCGTCTCTGAGGTTTTCTAGCTTGATGTGACTTCTGCTTTTGTGTTGTAGTCCAGAATGGCATCCTGAGTAGTCCACTGCCACCAATGATGCAAAGTTATCCAATCAGGACTGCAGGTGAGCCGCTAGAACTACTTTCTCTTCAGCTTTGCGATTTGAATATTATGAATCGATTCTCATCAAACCAATTTTCGCCAGCGCCATTCTCGCCAGCTCCGTTTTCACCAGCTCCGTTTTCACCGTCACCACAGCTTTGCGAACTTTAATTCAAGAGAGACAGGTTAAAAATTTCCTTACATTTTTCATTTTTTTACCCATCATCAAGACATCTTTATTGAAAATTATTTCTTAAGTTTCATCAAAAGGCAGTGTGTTGTAAGACTGGGTTTTTTCGTTTGATTTTGGACGCATTGGGGTCCCCCCTGTTTCTTCTTTGGGATTGCACTAGACCCACTTAAACCTTGGAAACATTTTAGTCCATGAATTCAGGTTCCGGGGGTTCAGCTGATATTAACACCTTTAGCCGTGGCTAACTTCACACTGTCTCTTGGAAAACAAAAAGTTTGCTTTTCAGAAATGTTTGTTTAATTGTGCGGCTATTTATATGTCATTATGCTAAAGGATTTCGATATATCTCATATATGTAAGTTTAAAAAATTTTTATGCATGTTTTCATAATTTTTTTGGATGGACTCATCGACATATTGCTTGATCAAGGCTTTATCAAATGCTGATTGGGCACCTAAGGAGGGGGGAGGGGGGCTTGAGATGAGATACCGTGGATGTCAATTTCTACTATTTGTTAGGAGGGTTGGGACATTTAACCCAGCAAACGTCATCATTTCCCGGTTATAAACGCAAAAATTCCGCATCGTTTAACAAAGATTGCTAGGGCCGATCTTGTGATCGCTTGCAACCAAGCTCGCGATAAGTCACCCCCCCCCCCGTCGTTTGGGCTTGACCAACTGCAATTGCCTTAGGTTGTAGACTATTTTTAAGGGGTTAGTGGTTACCGAGACTTGACTGTGCAATATGCAATGAAGCCCTTAATTACCATCGCTCGCTTTTTCAATATGATTTGCGTTTTGAACTTTTTAGCTATTAGCAAAACCATGATATTTTAATTTGTTTTTAATAAGAACACAATTTTTCTTTCAATTCATTAGAAGTTATAATGCTTTATTTAACGAGAAGTTATTATCAATGCTGAGAATGCACTAGCTTAATTTAGGCCATAGTCCAGTCGCTTCTAATATTAATAAAACTATTGTCTAACTGCTTTCCTATTTATTCGCTTCTATATTTATTTATTATTTATTATATTTGGTTTCTGATTTCATTGTAAGTTTCATATCAGCGTGTAAATGCTTTATTAATGTTTTTTATTTCATTTCCTCCTCGATTAGTTTATGCATTTTTTACTAAATTCTTTCGGCGCCAACGTGTTATTATTTTCTCTCAATTAACCCGCTATTTGCTAATGTTTTACCATGAAGTTGCAGAAAATTTCTTGCTAAGCAATAAGCAAGATAAGTAGCAAAAAATACTGAATAAAAGAAAAATTTGCATGTTATGAAACTTTTTAGAATATTATGCAAAAAGAACCCGAAATTGCTAAAAATTTACAATGAATTTGCCAGATTTTTCTCTCCTTGTAAACCCTACCAATAAAAGCAGAACATAGACCGCAAAAAAATCTTCTTCACAGTTTAGGAGCAGGAAAATCATATTCATTGCCATAATCCGGTAAAATTTTTTCATGCACGTAAAACTTCCCGATTATATCTTTAATTTTTTCCTTTCTTCTTTACGGCTTTTAGGCAATTTATTGTTATCGCTTCGATTTTTGTATATATTTGATTTTTAAGATTTTGACTGTAGCAACAAACCCGTGTATGAGAGGGGAAAGGCATTAGAGCTGACATTGATCTCCTTCAAAGCGATTCCCCTTACTGCTGGCTCTCCTTGTTGTCGAATCTGTTGCTTAGAAGGAGGCACCTTCACAGCAGCAGCCGCGCCTTTGTCATTCACGGTTTGTTGCTAGTTGTAACTTATGTAACTCGCTATTAATTTCTAATCACATAACCATTAGGAGAACTAACGCTGCAATGGCTAACCAGAGTGGAAGCGAACCGTCAACATTGGCAGTAGGCTGGAAGTGTGCTTCAACTTAGGCCATCGTTGGATAGACAAACTTGCTTGCAAAATATGGTGCCGTAATTAAACTGGATTCCTCTTTTAATCATTCTAAATTAGGAATTTTGAAACTGAATTCACTTAAACTGCCATAATATCTAACATTAACCAGATCTTAACAAAAAAATAGCGCTAATGATTTGTTATTGTTGATCCGAACACAAACCATATATGAGAGCCTAATTGGTGTCAGTTAAAGTACAAATTCTTGAATTAAACGCGAGGTAAGTAATCTGCTGTTTAATTCTCATTGACATCAACCTAAAGTTAGAATGTGCTGGACTCGCATTTTGACGTGAGATGCAACAAAAATGTTGAATGTTTGCAAATAATTGCCAAAAGACTTGAAAGGTGTTTCGTTGGAAAGTAGAAAGCACTAACTAGATAATCATTTAATCTGCAATTTGCAATCCTAATCATCGCTAACTGATGATTTTTTAAACACTTTAATTATAAATTTTTGCCATAAAAATTTTTTATTTTCAAGCGATTAGTTTCGTTGAGTTCAAACTGGCTTTTTTTTATGTCATTAAAATTATTATGGTTATTTTTCATTTGTTCAAACATCATTCGTTCATTCTTTGTATTCATTTTTTCACTCATTCCTTCATTCATCACTCGTTCGTTTATTCATTCATTATTTCATTCTGTTATTCTTTTAATCATCCGTTCATTCATTTATTCGGTCATTCTTTTATTCAATCATTCACCCACTCATTCAGTTATTATTCTTTTGCCCGTTCATTCATTCATTCAGCCATATATTTGTTCATTCATTCCTTCATTTATTTATTCATCCATTGCTTTATTTATTCATCCATTCGTTTGTTTATTCATTCGCTCACTCACTCATTTATTATTTTACTCGTCCGTTCGTTCATTCATTGATTGATTTAATTATCCATTCCTTCATCTATTATTTCATCTAATCACTCATTTCTTCATATTCTTTCAACACGGTACTCACATAAGTCGATAGGTGCTACTGTTTCGCTCCGTGATAAATTTAACGTTCTTTTAAAACTTTGATATTATACTTTGTAAAAAGCAAAGCTAAAATTAGAACTATTGATTATTTTGAATTTACAATTAAACAAAATTCAGTACTGTTTATCAAAAGGCGAGTTAAAATTTAGAAGAACAAGTATTTCCCTTTGTACTAATTATCAATTAGAGGTTAACTTAAAATTTAATTGTCGAGGATAAGTAAATGACTGTGTTACACAAGTATTTTGTACTGAAAACTCCTTGTCCGAAGGGCAAAAATTGTAGGATGAATCTAGCTGCAATTGAAAGAAAATCATTAACTAAAAAAGTTTAAGAGCCTAAAAAACTGCAAACATTCACGAGCAGTTCGTACCAATCATGAGATTGGTTTGAGTTCTGAAATTCATTAGGTATGTTCACTTACAGTGAGAGAAGGCGAGTGTGTGGATGGTGGTGTAGAAGAGATTCCACCCTTTGCTAGTCGAGTGGCCTTATGGGACCTAACAGGACCATAAAACAGAGATGGGTACACGCCCCGTTAGTCAAAGATAGAGGAGGTGATGGATAGCGTCTATGGGCCTTTAACGGTTCTGGAGGCAGAAAATTTCCCAACCCCCCCCCCTCCCCATGATCTTTTGCATGCGTTGGGGAAAGAGTTGGGTATCCTATACCGACCTGAAGGTTGTGGTTGTGAATTGGATGAATGTGTGCCTTGTTTTTGGCCTTAAGCCACGGCAGCGGCGATGAATGCCCTATTTGCGACAGTGGTGTGATAACTTAAATTTCATCTTAAGCCTAGAAGGATTATCGTTACAAAAAGCGAGTGTAACTGGTCATCGATAGGCACTTAAAGTTGATGATAATTAGCCCAGAGTAACGCGTTCTCTTTCGCAACAGTTTCAGCAAGTTTGCCTGGTGTCTATCCGATCGATGCCTACGCACACAGGCCTGCTTCAATGCTTGACTTCGCTGCATTTGATACCGGTGTTATTGGGAGCAAGAAATGATTTGCAGATGAATTTATTTAGACTTTTAAATCAAGGGTTGATATATGCATATTCAAATTAAGGGGGAAATTTCTGGTAAAATGCTTGTAGTAAGTTAAAGTGCAGAATGTACATAGGGTAACATATTGATCTCTAACTCACGTTATTTATTTCTAGTAAAGCGAACTAAAGAACGTTATTTCAAAGCATTTGTTAAAAATTAATCATGGGAACAATTTTACCGGCAGATTTAATGTTCTGATGAATGCTGTAGTGCCAGAATCCTGGTATCAAATTTGATTGGTCCATTTCCTAGTTGCCATGGAAATAATGAAAGTGACCTTGAGATTGGTTCCTTTTTTAACAAGAGCAACACCATAAACAAGAACAGCAACACATAGAAAGGGCGTTATCCCTTCAAAGCAACCAATCGAAGAAGACCTCGCTTGGCCTCCATGGCAACAGAGAAATAGGCTAATCAAACGCTGTACCAAGATTCTGGTACTTGGAGTAATTCATTAAACAAGAAATCTGTTGAGTTTGCACAGACCAAGGCATTTACAGTCTTGCTAAAATAAGCACTGCAAACTAATGATAGTTACGCCGGGAAATGGCCTTTCAGAACCATAGACAAAAATGGTCTCCTTTTTAACCCCTTTCTCAGCAATTCTGCTCTCCCCCTGTTCTGCTTTACGTTACCCCTGAGGGATGAGAGCATTACCTAATTTATATATATTCTTTTCTCGATATTTATTCAATTTTTTGAATTATTTATTCATTTATATATTTATTTATTAAATTATTAAATTTAAAATCATTCACAAACTTACTTATGACGACTGCAATTCCAGCTATTTATATTTTTATTATTATGATTTCTATTATTATTATTTATTATTTCGACACATTTTCCATTGATTTAGGAGTGTAGGAAATGACACGTGATAGCGGGTCACGGCACCAAGATATTGTTTATGGAAATACGTCGCAGTTTCCCCTTTGATTCCCCGATATAGTTGAAACAAAGAGAGAAGCATAGGCAAGTTTTTAACTCCATAGAATAAGTTCATAATCATATGAAGGTTTCAAAGGTCATGGGCAACCTTTCCCTGTTTCCGAAAGCTAGTTCAAAGTTTGCTTCAACTCAAAGGAACCGCTACGCCGTAACCGGATTAATTAAATATTTCGGCAAATAGCATAGGAAAAAATGTAATAACATCAGAATCATGTATATACTGGTTATGGATCATGTGAGAGTGACTTACTTCTTTTCGAAACACAAAGTTCTTGTTTTAATTAGGGGAAAAGGGAATATGTCTCTCTTTTCATCTACTGGGTTAAAGATCAAAGGCTCATTGGCTGTTCTCAGTAGCCCTTGACTACCTCGCAATGTCAAAATATAGACCTATATGTTTTCAAATATTGCTATTCGTCATGACTTCTCACAGTCATGTCTTAGGAACATTTTACGAGCTGCGAAGCATTCTTGGTATGTTACCACTGTTACCATACCCAGGGTCTTGTAGCCAACGATTCCACAGTGCCAAATTCCGCTGTAATGTGTCATAACAACACCGTTTCTTAATTAATACGCATTTGTAAGTTACTGGAAAATTGTATGTTTAGTCGTATCACTTAATGATATCCAGTATGTTGCCTGTTAATTTGTATTTAATAAGGTTTGCAAATTTATATAAGGTATTTGGAAGTATATGGTTATCATATCGTCGATTTTTCGTGCAATCAACACTGCCAAAAAGCAAAGAGAGTAGCATGGAGATATCTATCACCTCCATTGGCGCACGGGGAAGCAGGGATTCGATCGCTTTTAGACCATTTTTGAGATTAATTGATGAATTTTCGACATATTTTCCACCACAGATACAACCTCTGGCTGTTCACCATTTCTGTTTTGACTACAAAACCCTTTAGATAGATATTCTATCACCCTAATCAGTTTGGTTCTCATTGGGAGGGCCTCGTGTGATCAAAGTTTCGTTCCATATTTTACCTCATTTTTTGAGAATTTATTTCGTATCGCTACGAGCCAGGACCATTTTCCACATATCAGCCTGGGGGCTAATGCCTTCCTAACCCCCTTTTTGATTCATATTTTTTTAGCATTCAAAGCAATAAGGCTATTGGTATTTTTAACAATTACAAGTAGATTTACCCATCTGGTCTTAAAGGCCAATGGTTTTTGATGAATTTTCTCTCTCATTTTCGACTCTAAGTAAGGGGAAGAACACCCCATTAAGCTTAAGTTTAGATCAGCTGAAAGGGCAATAAAATCCCCCCGCATACAAATGTAACGATTCTTGTAGCCCTAAAGCACTGTCGCTAATCAGGGGGATGCGATGATAGTACGAGCAAAGTCGCCCCACTACCACCTGCTATAGGCGCTCCTGTTAAAAGTATGTAACCAGTGTCTTATTTCACAGATTACAGGAAGGAAGCATTCGCCTGGAAAAGTTTCTCAGACACCTTAATAGTTTAATCCCATTAAATCAATCATGATCGTAATCCTAAACCAACCATAATCTTGATACTTTCACTGGCCGTTTCCACAATCCGAAACAAATCCTTTACTGACCTAATACAAAGCTAACCCTAACCATACGTTGCTTTTGGTCCTTTGCCTTAGAATAGAGAAACTTGAGAAACCATAATCAATACTTTTGTATCCATCGCAATCTCGTTCTTTCATCTTTCCTTCCCGTCATAATCTTTCCCTTCTTTCACTCTTGCCGCTTTCAGGGACACCTCTTACATTAAGGGCAAGGAGCGAAAGTATATAAAAGATAGTTACAATGCAATTGCAAATTAAAGCCATTATGCTTATTTTCTATGGGCGTTAGGGGTGATTGCCCCTGCAGCGCCCTTCCTGAATGCGTCCCTTAAATAATATTCCGATATTTTCTAATTGGACGAGACACAACTAGTTTAATCCCCGTATTGTTGTTATTAATTGTTTTTATATTGAAACTAACTGCTAATTTCGTCTTTTACTAGGTACAGAAGTGAAACTTCGTTCGACTACTTTGCGATTTCACCCTTATACAAAATAAGGTTGCGTTTTCTAATTTTTACTAATTTCTAACTTTCTAATGATTGATTGTACCCTTCATAATCTAAAGTTTCAAGGGTTATTTTCTCCCAAGAATGTAAGGGATGTGCAAACTCGAAACTGTCAACCCTAGTTTTACTTTCAAAATTCCCCCTTTTCCTCGTCGAAGAGAGAAATATCCCTGCACCAGTCTTTGCAGCATATCTTTGGCGTTATTTTTTTCTTTCTTTCTCTGAATGTTATTATTATTCTCACAGGAGAACCCCTCCATGGGAAATTGTTTACACCATTTGCAGTAAGTTTTTTGCCTGACCCTCTACATTTTTAGCTATTCCCTGGCGGCGCCTTGGACGCAATGCGCCAATCGCGCGAAAACAACTGCTGCCTTCTAGGCAGCAATATTTTATATTTTTTTATCACCTGAAAATTCCCATGGGAATAATAAACTTTAGCAGCCTTCAGTTCTTTGCGATGCAAGATCTCCAGGGAGGTTATTTGTTTACAGTCATTTTATAACATCAAAACGTCTTTGCCTAATGCAGAAATCGTTTTGACGAGCAATTTCTGGATCCAAAACTGACCTTTCAAATCGTTTTTTAAACTTGCAACTCCTTTCAAGCTCCACTTCCCGTAACCCCCCTCCTTCCAATAAGTAACTTTGGGTCTAGCTGCCCCTTTTTATTTTGTGAAGCGCCTTTTTACATCGATACAGACTCCATCTGGTAACGTTTTCAAAGCCCCTATCCGGTAGTACTGTACCAGATAGATTAGCGCTTAATCCCCTCTTTTTGGTGGCATTGCTCCAACTCCTGAATGGTAGCATCACCTCTTTCCCTTGGTGGACCGTCGCGACCAATACCCTGAACAATCCCGCTGCACACGAGACAAAAGAGAAACGTTCTTTGACGGAGTTTTATTAATGATTAATGATGATGATATGATAGATGTAATCAAAGTTGTAATGCTGATGGGTTTAATATCAAAGGCGGGCTTGGACCATATTGGGGGGATGGCTGTACATCGTATTGATCTACCAAATAGGCAACGCGGTTGGATGAAGACCATTTTGTAAAGTTTGGCGAAGGAAACCCCAAAATCATTCCGAGGAGAGTTTTAGGGTGGCCCCCACCAATCCCAACTATGAAAATGTAGCTAGTGACTATGGTCAATAAAACGCTATTATTCTTTTTGGATTATGCCAAAAATTTTATTAAACCCTTTTTATTATGTTGTAATTTTATTTCATTTGGCTTTACACGATCCTAACATCCTCCGGTAGACCCACTTCTTTTTGATAATAATAATGATGATGACAAATATAATGAAAATAATGGTCATAGTAATAGTGACAAAATTTAATACTAATTTTCTCTCTAACAGACGTACGCTAACCAACTTGACATCACTGAGTTTTGTGTCAATGAGACAGCAAAGAATACAAATGAGATAGAGGGAGATAGTTGAGTTATTTCTATTTGAGTTTTATTGTAAATTCTTTTGATTCATAAATAAAGATATAAAATATAAATACATATACATATATGTCTTGGAAGGGGTCGATATAACAGCTAACGGCCTGTCACCAGTGGAGGGTTTTGTTTGTCAGGGGGAAAAGTGGGGGGAGGGTAGGGTACGCTATCAGCTATGACAATGGGCTATTAATTTTGTGTCTATACATATTTCCAAATGGGGGGGGGGGGGTAAGATCTTTAAGTGACTATGTAATTGCGTGAAGTTTCCATGGGGGTCTTTATAACTAGGCAGAACTTTTTTACTTAATTTGAACAATTTCAACATTGCCCCAATGGGGTTGATAGCTGTTGTAGAAGGCTCTCTTCCAAGCTTTTAATTAAAATCATTGATTGAAATGAAATATCAGATTTATTATGCACTGAAAGATGTCACTACTGAACAAAGAGTAGCTTACGAAAACGTTTTATATTCTATTTGCCGTGTAGAAGTAGGAATTGTTCTTTTTTTGCTACAAATGTAAGGTAGGTGGGCAGATATGGGACAAATTAGATGAAAGGTGGGACAAAATATTGAACAAATTGTAAGGTATCAACTGTAAAATGTTGAAAAAGATCGTTAAACACACTCGGGGTATATTCCATAATTTCCATAGGGTTTTACCTAACCTTTCTCCTGAAACGCTGTTATTAAACGCGATGAATTATTACAATGGGTATTTCAGACTTGAGATTTCATATCGGAGAAGATGAGAAATGTGACCTGTTAATGCGAACAGCACCCTTGATTGACCCACTAGAGATGAAAGTCAGTCATTGGGATTGTTGGGTAGAGGCCTTACGCGATAGCTTTCAACATTCCATTCCTAAGAGATAAGTTTAAAGGCAGGGTTGCAGTAACTGGGAACGAAGAAAGGAAATATATATACTCTTCGTTTCTTATCTATATGCTTGTCGAAGATTTAAAGATCAATCCCTTTCAACTATAACCCTGAATTTCCGTTAATGATGGCAGGCTAAAGAAGTCACCCAGAACGTGAAGTCCTGTCTCTGCGGTAGCCCGTGTGTGCTGTTATTTGTGTGCAGCGATCGTTAGTCGAGTCGAGGCTGTTTAAAAGTGACAATGGTAATTCTTTGCACAGCCAAGTGTTAATATAAAGCCTTTGGCCAGACGATTTCGTGGTTAAAATTCGAAGCCAGAGGTTACAAGTTCGAGCACCGCTCCTTGTCGCATTGATAACTCAAATTTGCTTTCAAGTCTTGGGTTTCTCTGACCCAAGCAAACCGAACTAATGTTCGAAAATTTGATTAGAATAGAATACGTTTAATGAAAGTCTTTCCAGTTGTTTGTTAAAATAGCCATTGACATGCCTTCCGAAAGGGGCGTTGCAGGGGCAAAGTCTTCCCCCTCTTGCGCTCAGAATATAAGCCTAAATCTATTTATCGGATGAGGCCAGAAACATGGGGAGCTAAACTTTGATACAAAACAATTACCACAGTACATGATGACCTGTCTTTTAGGACAAGTGTTATAAGTCTTTGTGTCAGTAAAATATGTATGAGTTCAGTCCTATTCAGAACTATTATTGTAAAGTAGACACTGCCTCCCCCTGTCCGTTGGAACCCTAATCTGTGGACCACGAAATAAAAGAGTTTGACCTTCTTTTTAAGTTTCATTTTTTACGTCATACCCCATCAGTTACAAACTATGAAGCTAAAAGTAAGCTAGATGCAACAGCTCTGCTTAGTATTTTTTAGAATTGATCGTTATGTACAATCAGTGATTTAAAGTGATTTTATTGATTAGTTGAAATAATCTTTAGTTAGTAACAAAAATTAAAGCAATTATTGGAAATCAGAGTATTTAGAGAAAATCTATTAAATGTGATCTATGTAATATAATGAATTTTAATTTATGGCAAATATCATATAACAAAGAATGATTTACATAGAAATTTTATAATATAGAATCTACGTTTTTTGTGTTTAGCATCGATAAATCTAGCTTGTATGGACAGGAGTTGGCATAACTCAGAACCTGGGGAATACATTTGACCAAGAAATGAGGCAACAAATTGAAATGAAATAAAATGAGGTAATTAAAGAAATGAGATTGGGTGAAGTGAATCGAGGTTAACTGAACTAAAGTGAAATAAAAACCATACCTGACGTTTTTTGCGTGAAAGGGAGAAGTCTGAATTTTTTAATAACACGAACTTTTCAAAAACCAAACTGAAACCAAGTTAGCAGCCTCATTTTCAGTATCCGCGCGGGGAAATATAAAATTCAGAAGAAGCAGAAAAAACAACATGGTTAAGAAAAACTATCAAAATTCAAAGCGAGAAATAGACTGTTTTACCAGTATCTGTGATTCCAAGACTGGCCTACGGCTAGCTAGATGCAAACCGATTTACTTCAGCACAAGCATAGCGATATGCAATAGCAGAGAAACAAGAAATATGCAAGTTTCGAAGCGAGCTTTTTAGGCCCATAGCAGATGTCAGTAGCAGATAGTGATGGTTCATTTGAATGATTGACTGCTCCATTGTTGAAAAATGGGGTAGACAGATCAGTAAAGATTGCAGAATGAGGTATGTTCATTCTATTCTTTCGCATTTTATTTCATAGGACGGTTTAATAGGCAGAGAGTGCAGATAAATTGTAAAGTTCACTGTTTGTTCAATAATTTGTCGACTCTTAATTGATGCCTAATCGATCGAATAACAAGGAAATTATGGTTCCGTGGATTTAAATGCGGTTTTATTTTTTTTAAATTAAGAATGGTTTAAGAAATTTCACTGCCAAACTATCAAAGATGGACTGTTAATACGAACGACGCAAAACGGCAAGGCAAACATCACAAGAAACGGCACATTTAATAAGTAAACATGTAGCTAATTTTGCCCCAGCTCAATCTGTAAACAGGACTAGCCTCCTCTTCATACCTCGTTTATCATCCTATGAAAGAAAATCAATTTTATATACCTGTCTGATTGCGAATTGTAAATAATTGTTATCCAGAATGCAAAGAAGCAATGGTGCACCCAAGACAAAGTGCACCTGGGCACCCCTCAGATTTGGAAGTTTTTATGTTTGTGCTGGGATACCCATATGGTGTAGTGGCACATTTAACGATTTTTGTACGGTTTTAGCGCACCCACACCTGAGGTGCAGGACTCTTGGTGCACCCAAGATCTTGTCAAAATCGTTCATACTTAACAAACTGGATTGTAGTTTTTAGAGTGATCTTTTGATCAATTTGAAAAGCAGGGAAGGCAATTCCTAGATATTTGGTGGTTCTCTCCTTTGTCTAATAGGCATGATAATGACAACCTCACTTTAGCACTTGATCAAAGAGAAATTCATTTTATGATCATGGGACAAGCTCCTTCATAAGGGCTTTATCAAATGAATGAAAAACCATTTTAAGGGCATGTAAGAGAGAAAAACAATGTAGAAAACCTGCTTTTGGGAAAGCTAATGCCAGTTCTGAGAGAAAGAGCCAAAAATTTTCAGACAAAGCTAGGAACTTATAGCATAAGGTGGCTGGGGGATCCAACTAGCCCCTGCTTTGATATGCCATGTAAGGTGAGTAGAAGGAGAGAGTGATTTATACAACCCCCCTTCTTATTATTAGTGGTTAAGTTGGATTCTTATCTAGTACTGAAATCTCTTGGACAGGCAATAAATCAAATGATTCTAAATCTCAGTACAACTACCATAAAAGCCCTATGAAAGGTCTTTGAATATCAAATATTTAATTTTTTAGGTCCTGAGGAAGGGGCTTAAAAGAGAGGAGGCTCAAAAGAGTGGAGGGTGTTATAGGGAGGGGTGCTTGAGAAGGCTTTAATTGTATTTTGGGGAAGCTAAAGTCCATTACGAACTGGAAAAAGACCAACCTGAGAAGCTGAGTTTCATAGATACATATTGCAGAAATACATGGGAGTCATTTCCTTTATAATTAAGAGAGATGAAAACAGCCACTCCTCCTTAATTAATAAGAAAATCCTCCTCAAGGTGCAGCCAACCAAACAGACTAACAAATCATTGCAAATTCATTAAAATCCATCAAAACCTTGTTAAGTTCCACATGCTAGGCTTATGATTGTCTGAAGGTGGATCTGTTTGTGGTGTTTAGCAACCTCTGCTAATTCACTGATCATATTTACGAACTTTGATGGAGATTTTCGGTTATTGGCTACTCACTAACTTCACGTTGATTTAGTGTTTGCTGGCGACTTTGGTTTTGTTTTATAGACTGTTTGATGTATTGAAATCCCCTAATATTTGGAAAAATGAATGATAGATCATTTTAACGGTGGAACCTCTTTGTAATTACACAAAATGAGGAGACATAACTTAGAACGGTGAAATAACATTTTTAATGAGACATGTGGATGATTCATAGAATGCAGAGGGGTCATTCGAAGATGGGGGTGAGGGTGTTGTTTTATATAAGCGGTTTTATGTGTAATGTTTTCCCATGGAATGGCTATTGATTTAAACTTAAAACGGACTTTACAAGCTACGCCGCTTATCAAAACAAAGGGTATCTTATTGTGCCTACCGATAGAACGCCTTATAGAACATTTCGTAATGTATATAAATGCGCAGTCTGCATAAATCACTCATAAGTATTGTTACACCATTAAGCGAAAAAGTAGGCAATTTCACGTTGTTTGCATGGCATTAAGAGGTATTTTAGGTGCAAAGAGTGACTTTTACAGGTATAAATATTTATAGGATAAGTTTGCTTAATCATTATTAGGTGTGAAGGAAAAGACTAGATTGTTCTTAGGGAAACATGAAGAATGCTGGGTAAGAAAAAGTAGGTCTAAACAAAGATTATGACGTGAGAGATTATTTTTGTAGAATTAAGTCATGGTATTAATTGTTTAGGAAAGGGAAGGTTATGAATAAAGCGGAGATGCTTTAAGTGACATTTGCAGGAAAAAGGTGCCATAAACCCCCCATTATGTAAACACCTCTGGATAAAACCAATCATTCACACTTTGTTTTAAAAGAAGAATGTTCATAAGAAAGAACTGGCTGAGATTTGCCCAAAAGATAAAAAATGAAATACCAGAATTAACAGAAACGGAATAACAAAAAAGCAGAAGGCATAAACAATATTGCAATTTATAGAAAGTACCCTTTTTCTGCCCTGAATCATCACGTCTTTTGGCTTTGAATTAAGCTTTACTCAGAAGAATTTACATCATGTTTAAAAAGGGTAAAAATCCTCAATTACAAATACATCTATCCTTTCAATTACTTCTAAACCCAAAGCTTTTCTCGCATTTCACATTCCTTTTTTATAAATAGTTTCCATCGATCAAAGAGGGACTTGTCCTTTCAGAGCTGTCAATTATATTCGCATTACTTCATCAATAAGAACTCCACAAATCACAAGATTTTTCATGGAAATCTAAGCCCCTAAATTGTTTCTGTCCATCAACGAGGTTCAGTGTTTGCCATAAATAGTTATAATTATGCGAAGCATGGATGAGCAGTTTTTGTAAACAAGGAATCATGCTCTAAATCCTATGAGTCAGTAGTCTTAAAGAACCTTAGCCATTTAGATTGGACAAGATTCGAGAGCGTTAATCTAAGCCTCTTCATCATGAGGTGTTTTAAATATAGCCAAATTTGCAACTCTGTTTTCATAAAGCCAACTTCACGATAAACCCCTCATAAACTTTGTCATATCCTGCTATGGGGCACTTTGCAACTTCATAGAGATTTTCTTCCGTATTGCATGCAGTTTTATAAGGATTTCTGGATAAGTCTCGCGGCTGAAAATTCCTTGACCATGTGTTTAATTGAGGTCTCAAAATTCCTTAAAAAGGCAGTTCCTTTACTTTATTGGGAACCAGTGAGGTCGATGGATGCCTCAGGTAATGCGAAATTGTCCTTTAAGTAAATGTTCAGGTCAGATTGCTTATTTAGTGCCCAGGTATTGACCCTTGAATGATCTTTGATGATCTTTTGTCCACAGTAGGCCCGCTTGTGAAGAACTGTGTATACCGGTTGTCAAACGCTACCAACGTTAAAAATGATACAATATTATTTATAAAGAATGAAGAAGTTCATAAAAACAGTCATAAGTGTACTAGAAGTATCCTGAGCCCATCCGGTATAACGCTTCTAGAAGATTTTTATCAAGCCCATATGAGATTTGTCTATCATTTATCAAGGCCAGATCTGAGCCCTTTTCTAAGTTAGATTAATTTTGGTGATTACAACTAATACCTATTAAATTTGCTGACAAAAAGCACCAATCCATGTTTTGGAATGTCGCCGGAAAGCCTGTCTGATGATGTCGCTATTCAGACGGACATGTTAGCAAGGGTTTAACCATCTTAAAATGGGTGTGTATTTAAGATCAAATGTCCAGACGTTTTCATGGTTATAAAAAGGTGAAGTTCGCTGCATCCAGACAATAATTCATACAACAGCTCGAAGCGAAAGTGAGAACTAGAAAGTCTACTGACAAGAAGAGAATTGTTGCAAAGAAGAGACGAGAAGAAGAAGGAAGAAAAGAAATTAAAAGAACTATCAAAATAAGTTATCATGAATTCGCTATATCAGTGTTTACTATTGGCAGCTTTTCTACATATATTTGGGGTCAACTCATGGGTAGTCAGAACGCACAACAGGCCTTTGGTGAGTTTCGTTTGAGTTTGTCCTTCACTTATCTGACACTGACGTTGTTTTATAGGCAGGTTTAGCTAAATATCAGGCAACAATCGCTAGTTATTCACCAGCCCTAACTAAATATCATGGAATTTTTAGCTCAAAATAGGGCAACTTTAGCTTAATATCACGCAACTCTAGTTAAATATAAGGCAACATTAGCTACATTTCAAGCAACTTTACCTAGATATCAGGCAATTGCAGCTAACTATCAGGTAAAATTTGCTAAATATCAGGCAACTATCGCTAGTTATTCGCCAGCCTTAACTAAATATCAGGGAATTTTTAGCTCAAAATAGGGCAACTCTAGCTTCATATCACGCAACTCTAGTTAAATATAAGGCAACATTAGCTACATTTCAAGCAACTTTACCTAGATATCAGGCAATTGCAGCTAACTATCAGGTAAAATTTGCTAGATACCAGGCAACTCAAGCAAAATATCAGGCAACATTATCTAAATATCAGGTAACTTTAGCTGAATGTCTTTCGAATGTGGCTGAATATCAGGCAACATTATCTAAATATCAATTCTGAACGCGTCTAAGAGAAGAGAAGACAGCGTAGCGTAAATAAAAGCACTTAGGTGAGGTTGAATGGATCGAATATCATAGCTTTTTCTCAAATGTTTGCTTTTTCTCTCCCAGTCTGTACTAGCCTCGTCTCTAAAGCAAGGTCTTCTGCGTTTCGTTAATGTTTCTTTCTCCGACTACATGCTCTTGTAGCTGATTTTTTGTTCATTGGGTTGTCAAAATTGTGACCTACTTCCAAATTTCTGCTTTCAAACTTTGCAACTGATGAAAAGGTGAAAATAAGAAAGCATTTAGATGCAGGATTCCTGCTTGGTTTAGCACCTTGCAAGTGGCCATTTCTTTGCATACTCTTTGCCAATATCTGACATTTCATGCTCTGCTAAGTGTCACATGCAACAAACCAGGGTTAAGTGAACCAAAGAGGGCTGAAACTATTTGATTTACTCAATATAACCCATGAAAGTACACTGCCATACAATGATCTTTAGCGAGAACGGTTTCTTTCCTAAGAAAAGGGGCTAATGTTTTCCATAGACGCCTTTTCTCCATTACCATCAACCACATTGCCTCCTTGCAATTGGACCAAACTACTGTAAATATACATTTTAACCGGGAGTTAAGGGGTTAACTGAAATTATGTTTATTTCTAGGGTTGTCCAGAGATACCGGACTACGATAATTGTTACCTTAACGAGCCTTGTGATCCAAATGAAAAGAACCCCTGTGGATGCCCCCACGCGTGTTGTGCCCCCACAAAGATGTATGACATTGCAAAGGGATTCTCTGGAGACAGGCAACCCACGGTCAGAGTAAACCATACCTCTCACTTCAAAATCGTGCACTTCTGTTTCAAGAAAGGCGAATGCAACGCTCTCTGTGACGACACCTTAGCCTTTGGCAGCAGCCTCAACACATGCGGATGTGGGGAAGGACTCACTTGTTCCTACAGCATCTGGTTTGGGCAGTCGCGATGCCGACCGTGAAAGCAATCCACCTTTCTTGAAGAAGCAGCTCTTGGGGCGTCAAGAACCTTAGGACGTTAACAACGTCAGAAGCAATACTGACATGAGCTAAATAGAGCAGGATAGAAACTCAAGAACGATGTATCTTGAAGATGACACAGGTTTTTCTTATCAAAAGAAGAATGGAAATAGTAAAATAGTAAATTGTTGGTATTTAATAATAGTTCACTGTTCTTCTAGATATGCGAGTTATTTTTTTTTACCATTGACTTTACTGGTCTGGTTTCAAGGGGTAGCCGTTGTGTAGATTCTTCCAGGCCCTAGCTTTGTCCAGTAGTATATTCTCATTCTTAATGTCGCCAGCCGCCGCAAAGTGGGATGGTAAGATAAAACAAATAAATAAATAATGAAATAAATAAATAAATAAATAAATAAATAAATAAATAAATGAATAAATGAATAAATGAATAAATGAATAAATGAATAACTAAATATAAAGCTAGGTCTCCATTTCGGAGCAGCTACCCACAATCATTACGAATATAAGCGGCAGTACTATCAGGGAAAGTCCAGTAATTTTTCAACGTCCCTGTTAATTTTAATCAAAGTTTTCGCATATTTTTGTTGTACATTTGTTGGAGAAATCAGGGCATTCCCACAAGTGTTCGATATTTTTGCCTGGGTTCCGCATCTTCTGCACAGAGAGTTATTATAGTTTCGCCCTTTAGATTTTGGGAAGCGCCCTTTTGAACAAATTAATACTGTTTGAGAAAAGTTGAGAAAGGTAAAACTTTCTTCTTTTCATTTCGCAAAACTGTATTTGACTAAGAAATGACACTTAATATGGACTCTTGCTCTAAATTTTAGTCGAAGCTACATTGCCATATTTTCAGAAAAGTGGATGGGGCAAGACAGAAGCTAATGGGGGGCTTGGGGTGGAGCGCTCCCTCGAGAACCACAAATTGCCATTTCGTCGGAAATTTGTTTTGATTTAAACAATAGATAAAACAATAGACTATTGTTCTGTAAACAATTGACCAACTGTATTACAGTCAAATGTCGGACATTTTGTCGGAAATTGTTGGAAATATCTTCTCTTTTGCCCCCCACCCCTCTTCATAAAGGCCAGAATCCGGCTCTGGAATGGGGAGGGGGTATTTACACCATCGTGGCCGCTGATTTCAAGGCTGGCGTTTTTTCTTTGTTCTTATAAGAAAGGATTGTTTCCAGATAGTTAAACAGGTGATCTGCGAGAGCCTGTTTATACTTAGCCGAATTCTCGACGTTCCTTCGCCATGGTGATCCATTACAACTGCAGGCTAATAGATGTATCATTTACATGTATTTTCACAGAGATTCGCTTCACCTTTAATCGCGGTGCACTTTTGCAGCTAGGGTCAATACGAGGAGATTCTCGAATAAACAACTTCACCGTCCTGGATTGTGTTTCAATGTAAATATTTTCGCCATGCGCTTCAAGCGTAAACATGGTTCATTTGAGATTGCTGTGAAGGCAAATTAAATGTTGATTCATACTGGCCATCTTGTGCAAAGCCTACAGTATAACGCGTCTGGTTTCGAAAGAGTTTAGACTTTGCATGAAAGCAACCTGTTATTTCAGCCTCTACGCTTTAGATAGCATACAAGTTCTAGCTCAAAGTTAGCAGTGGTATTATCTAATACAAGAGCGAGCTTCTACCAGCAAGGTATGTTTTTTAGAAACATCTTTCGATACATTGAACGCACTTTAGAACTCTCGAGTCAGCATCCGCAATGGCCTGAAGAGTGCACATTTAAATACCTAAAGTTGAATACAGAAAAGGTAGATAATTTGCGAAATCTGATACGAAATAGATGTAGTTTACTAGACAAATAAAAAGCAAAAATGTTGAGCATCTAGCTTAATAAATATAAAATTTAGCCAGAAACACGAGTTTGACCAACCTGATTTACAAATATTGCCTTTGATTATAAATCTTTTAAGTACAAATAATTGAAAAATTGTCAATGCAAAATTACGTACTATATATTTAATATTGAAAATTGAAATGATGAAGACGAAAATTGAAACGTTTAAAAAATTGAAAAGTGTTTATAAATATGTTTTTAAAGTTTCTATAGGATAGGAGCTGAAGATTACTAATATTTTCTCTCAATACACTTTTTTTTATAAACAACTCTAAAAATAAACAACTGCCCCGAGATTGGCTCAAAAATTAAACAACTGCTAAACAACTTTAATGGGGCAAATTTTTGGCAATAAGATTAAACACCTTTTTAGACATTATGTGAAAGGTGTCGTTCATATCTTATTCTTTTTAAAACTTTAACGAATATAAATATAAATATAAGATAAATGTAAGAAGATGAAATTAACAAAAGACTTGATAAAAATGGTAACAGTACATGTATGGCATGTTTCCTTAAAACAGTTCAGAAGACTTCATTTCCAAACAAATCAAAGATATTCCTTTCTTCGTCCTTTTTGTCGAAATTGGCTCAAAAATTAAATAACTGCTAATATTGCTTGTTTTTATGATGAGGAGGTTTTCCTTTGGCTTGATCAAAGATTCTATATTTGTGCTAACAGGTGTGTCTTTTTCACATCTATAAAGCTACCCACATAGTAATCAAAGTCTTGTTGAGGATTGTGAATAAGGAATGGTTCTAATTCTTTCTGCAGGAATTACTTTAACACTTTTTTGTTATTTCTAAATAGAGACACAAGCACAGATGGCTGATGCATCCACGAAGCGTAGAGTCAATTTTGGCAAAGACGTCCCACTGAGGTCAATCTCCGAGGGTAAAGATGGAGAGGAGGCAGACTCGATTACAAGTGATGACCTCGGTTTGGACTTCATGCGTCATCATTCGATACAAGCTATCGTATCTGCAAAGTCAGCTTCTAAGATTTTCAAAGCGAGGGCTCTTATGGCAAAGAAAAACAAAAAGAGGGATGACGGTTTGGTAGAGGTGAAACTCTTTCAGCTTCTTTTTCGTTAATTTCTCATTGAAAATTGTAGTCAGGAGCGCCGAAACTAAATGGGGTGATAGGGGCATGAAACCCTTTGGGATCTTTGTCGGCGGCTGGAGAATATCGCACCTTCTTTGTCGGGAAGCTCTTTCTAGACACCCACCGTTTCAGTGTTGCAGAAAGCAACGGCTCTGAAAGTCAGGCCGGATGAGAAAGGAAATGTTGTGCAGATTGGAAATTTTGTAATGTGCGATTTAGATCTCGATCTATATTGCATAGAACCCCCGCTTTAATCGTGACACCCCCCGTCAATTCGATTCCTCCTAAAAGTACCTTGAAGTACTTCACAATTGAAAGGCGCAACCTTTGCCAAAATAAATAAAACTCTTTTATAATGTAATGCCATCTTTCTCATTTTCTTTTTCTCAACCTTTTTATTTATCCTTTCTTGCAAATACCTGCATTTTGTTTAGCAAACATGTTTAAATTCAATTTTAATCGTCAAAAGCTGAGAAAACGGGCGAATAATGCGGCACTTTAGAGTTTTTGTTGCATCTAACGGTAGCGAGCTTTTTAATCATCGATAAATGCTTGCTTTTGCATCTTTGGAGAATCGAAAGCTTGGTAGTTATAACTCTGAACTATGAAGCCTTTCAAGGTTTGCATTCTATTTATATTTATTTTTATAAAGGATATATACGTTTTGATGCATGAATATGTCTTGAATGCACTAGAAGAACGCGGGCCTCAGTATCACAGAGGCTCGCGTAAAAGTAACCAGTAAAAGTGAACTTGCTTCAGCTCTCGACATTTTCTTAATTTGTTCTCAATTTTCGGTCAATTTTCGAATTGATCGAAAAATTGAGAACAAATTAAGAAAAAATTGAGAGCTGAAGCTAGTTCACTTTTACTGTTTCTTAGAAGAAGAATGTAATTCGCACAGTAAACGATTTATGTTGTCTCAAAAAACTGCCTTTTTTCTGGTTTTTGCTGAGGCTTGGTATATATTTTTTCCATTTTATTACCCATTAGTTGACTGGCAAATCAATCCTAGCGCGTGTAGAAAAAAGCGATCTTACAAAACTATGCGTAGATGCCAAGCAAAGTATTGCGCGAAATTTTACTAAACGAAATTTTACAACTGGCTCTCACCGGATTCGCGAGAAAAACCTTGCAACGGTTTTGATTTAAAATAAAGATAATAATGGAAATCTTTCATTTATATTTAAATAAAAATACAATTACAAATCTCATTATTACAAGGTAATTTGTAATTGGCTAGCTTGGGTTTACAATAAATCAAGCTGAGAAAAAAAAAATAAATTCATAATGGGAGTAGCTCTTGGTTTGCCAATGTCATATTTCTAGAGCAGAAGATTACATAAGTGGTACGAATACAGATTGTTTAGAGTTTAATAATAATAATATTGATGATAATTTTATTACCTCCGAAATTTATAGCCCGTACAAAATGCAGCCACCTTCTTTAACCTCTAAAAAACTTAGCGGTTTCTTTTCCTGAGCAGATTTTTATCCGTTGTACATTTTCCAATCCAATTTCTAATCAAGCCTGTAATCTTGTTTTCAATCTTATCAATCTTATCAATCCAATGTTTATACTTCAGGTTGTCCATGCGGATTACCCCTTGATCAAAGATGACATGCTGCAAATGCCAAGGGGCAAATCTGCAACCGCTGGAAGTATGCGAAGTGGCAGTGCGACTTTTGATGACAACAGCATTTCAAGGACAAGAACATATAAGATGGAACCAACGCGAAAATTTCAGGTTAGTTTTTTAATTTTTTGCGCTGCAATAAAAAACTAAAGCTACGCCAGTGACGTCGGCGGTGAGTGGCGCAGAGCAGCGTCCCTAGGGGAGGAGTCCTGATGATCGACGCCACAGCGTAATATTTTTATAAGGATTGGATAGTTTTAATTTTAATATCCACAATTTTACGTTATAGTTTTATTTTTGAGAACCCCCATGAAAAGCACTTATTGGTGATTGGGGCATCCTCCTTAAAATTGTTTGAAATAAAAATAAATAAACAGCATAGCTGAAATGGCCGCAGAAGCAACTCATTGCTTTTTTTATAATTAATCATATATTTAAAGTAAGCTAGTGAAAAAGAATAGCTAGATTAAAGCTAATTAAAGCCTTCTATTTACAGTATACATCATTTCAATAAAGCAAATAGAAAATATTACAAGATTCAAAGACCTTTCAAAGGTTTTGATTGTCTAAATAATGAACATTTGATTGCAAAATTGAATGCATTTGGCTTCAGTAGATCTGCCCTGCTCTTTATCTATAACTCCCTCATCGATAGGAAACAGAGGGCCAGCACTGGTTGATTAATATTTGTGCCAGAACTGACGCTGTGTTGACGTAACAGTACCGCCATTGAACCTAGCTTCAGTAGATGATAGCTGTTGACTAAAGTTGAGGTCACCCTCACAGGAAAAAGCCAGAGTCAGTTTACATTAGTATCAATACATGTTCTGTGCGAACCCGATCAGTTTCTAGCATTGAAGGCTCTTCGCCTAGCCCTAGAAAATACACTTCGCCGCCTTGTGCAAACACCATCAACTACGTCACAGATCGTTAATACTTGGTTTTAGGCAGCTCAAATAAGTTTCTTCTTTTGCAGGTTTCCCCAAAATACGTTTCACCCTTATCATGAACCGAAACACCATAACATTATCTCGTATCCTAAAGAATGGATGGGTGAATGAATGAAGGAATAGATGCATTGGTAAACAAATGAATAAATGAATAAATGGACGAACGAATGAATGAATGAATGAATGAATGAATGAATGAATGGATGAATGAATGAATGAATGGATGAATGAAGGAATAGATGCATTGGTAAACAAATGAATAAATGAATGAATGGACGAACGAATGAATGAATGAATGAATGGACGAACGAATGAATGAATGAATGAATAGATGCATTGGTAAACAAATGGATAAATGAATGAATGAACGAACGAATGAATGAATGAATGAATGAATGAACGAATGAATGAATGAATGAATGAATGAATGAATGGACGAACGAATGAATAAATGAATGAATGAATGGATGAAGGAATGAGTGGATGAATTGATTATTTATTAAATAATTCATTCTTCGAATAAATCAATGACTGAATGAATTAATAAATTAACGAATAAATGAATTTATAAATGAATGAAGGAATTAATAAATTAATGAATTCAATTGATGAATCGACCAATAATCTTTTTATCTGAGGAATCTTTTTTGTTCGACCACTCCTTCTCTTATTTCTTTAATGCAACCAACTTTGCGACTAAATAATTTTCTTTCTTTTAAAGGAGCTGGAAGTAAAGCAAATCATAAAAAGCGTTCTGGATGAGCACTTATGCGACAAGGAATACAGTTCTGAAATGTGTCGATTCAACTCTAGAGTTTGTGCTGATCTGATCAAAGAGAGGGTAAAGAAACTGTTCCTGCCTCGTTACAAGTTCATCTGCCTCGTTCACATGGGCCAAGTGGGACAGCAGACAATGCGAGTCGCGAGCAGGTGCTCATGGGATACGCATGTAGACAATTTCGCCGAATATTCATATGTTAACAACACGCTCTGGGCGGTTGGTTTAGTGTATGGATTTTACTATGAATGATCTATTCGAGGTATGTTTTTTAAGGATTTTATTGTTGGAAATACATTTTCAGGGAAGAGAGAAGTGAAATTTTATGTTCGCTAGCTCTAGGTTATGTGTTCTAGCAGGTAGAGAAACGATTTCTGAAGCTTTTTGAAATGTTCAAATTCAACAGTTGCTATCCAATATTTGTCAGTTCATTGTTTCTTCGCAATTCAAATCGTTCACATCTGCTTATTAATATTGATTGAAATAGAATACAAAACCATTGATATTAGAACTGCAAGGCGGCTTATGCTCTATGATTCTTCTAGACAATTAATACCAAACAAAATTGATAGTTTAGCAGGCTGTGAACACTTGTTTGTGGTAAGAATATGAAAACTGAAGACTCAATATTAATGATAGCTCTAGTTGCTTACTAGATCATTCTTTATTAACAGGAAAGTCAGCGATGCTTGCTGCACCCCAGGGCTATGGGTAAAACAGTGTAAAGTGAAGGCAAAGCACAGCTAAATAGGCTTGTTTTCTGATGGCAGGCGGGGTAGATAACCCCATTGTCCCCCTACTGTCGCCTTTATAGAGTGTACACTCATTTTATATGAAAGTTCGGAATAGCCGAAGTTTTCAAGCTTTCTTAACAACCGATGTATTTCAGTGTTGAAAATTTCCTCAATCTTTCGTAACAAATGTGAACTTTCGCAAATATAAATCATTTCCAAGCACTAATATCTTTGAAGAATGATACTGTTGACAAGATCGACCCCTGAAATTGGTTTTGTTTCACCAGTTAATTAATAAAACGTTTCAATGCAGCTGCTTTATTTACCAAATTGAAAGAATATTCCGAGACAAAACAGTTTATTGCTTTCATAAGTTGATGAAACTCAGTACTGAACTTCATAAACATTTTGTCAGGCCTGAGTAGTTCTTTATTATTTTTACATCTCATTTTCTACGTAAAAAGCGTGTATTTGATTTAAGTTTTGGTTGAAATTTAACCACAAAATATAAGTCAGCAGATCAAAAAGTAATCGAAACTTCGAGAAGGCAGACACAGAGATTTATATGGATAACCATGAAGTTAGACGATTCTTATCTCTTTATAGCCCAGAGATTTGTTTATCAAAAATAGATGTCGGTACTAGGGGCACTCTCGAAAGCATATACAGGGCCTCCGACAAGACCAAAAAAGTGGGGGGAGGGGGGGCAAGCCTCGATGCCAAAAAAACACCACAGCTAAAGACCATGAGCTGCCTCTTAAGGCATAATTTGCAAAAAGGTGGGCCTGATTAACAGCAAGGGCAAAAAGAAATTGAACTGAGGAGGCTGGAGAATTGAACAGGGTCAAGAACACTTTTGCGAGATAATATCGGGCTTCTCAAACTGTCACAGAAGATAAACATGGACCAATATGACTGTCATTACAAGTATCACTTCTCGGTTCTCTTCAATGTCTAGACGGCAGAATATGTAGTTTTTATTTCCGTCTTGTGAAGACATTGTTCACTTGTTCTTCTTTATAGATAGATGCTTGCTTGTCTTATTGCTTATTTGTCTGTTTCCTTGATTGGATTATTGCTTGCATGTTTGCTTACTTGCTTAACTGCTTACCGGCTTGTTTTTTTAGTAGTTTGAGCGATTGATTGCTAGCTCACCTGTTTGTTTGCTTAATTGGTTGATTGTTTGTATACTGGCCTGTTTGCTTACTTGCTTGTTTGAATGTTGGCTCACTTGCTTACTGACTTTTTTTTTATAGTTTGAAAGATTTACTGCATTTGGTTGATTGATTTTTTGCATGTTTGCTTAAATTGCTTAGTTGTTTATCAGAATGCAGGCTTACTTGCTTTCGTGCTTACTTGCTTGTTTTTGATTTTTTTTTCATTTTTGGCAAAAAACTCAACTCCGCAAAAGTTACCCTCTTCCCCTTCCAAACTCGCCCCATCCAGCCCGACACCTGCCTATGTTGGGTCGAACCCACACCCCGCTAAAACAGATATGCCACGGTAGCTAAGATCCTTTAACACCAGTCCATAAACTTTTAAGATTAAAGTATTGATTGCTAATTTCCTTCAGTTTTTTCGAATTAATTTCCCCGTTGAAAATATAGACGATAGGCGATTAGAGAAGCTAGAAGAATGCGATTTAAGAGACAGCGATACTCCGCACAATATTTATACATATTATGTGTCAACAGCCTAAAGAAAGCGATCTATATTGAACATATAACCTACAAAGCCGCAGTTACTTTCATTGTGAACTTTTAATGGTTGTTATAGGTGTTTTTGCCCTTAAGCTACTAGGAACAGTTATTACTATTGTGTATTGTTCTGGTCAGTAGAGGATGTTTTCGTCAGCGTTGTATTTGCCACTGTCTATACAGTACGAGATGTCTCACATGTGTGATAAAATACTCGCTTGAACTCTGCCTCTAACTTTCTGGGGTTCGATTTGGTGAGTGTTTACATTTGTTCCTTTTCAATATATAGTTTAGTCGCTACGAAACTAGAGTAGACTGCGCCCCAATCCATAAATCCACAAATGCTTATCAAAGTAGCAGCATTTGCTGAGTTGGGTGCAGACTAATTTAGGGCCGGTGTCAATAAAATGCTAAACAAATTGAGGCCTCGATGAATCAGCTGTTAAACAACTGAGAACATTTCTATTGCTCATCTTTAAAGCTTTATGGAAGGGATATAGCTAGTGCTTAATTCACGTTAAAATTAAGCAACTTAAATATTCAATGAGTTGCCGGGTAAGTCTTCGCCTACAGCAGGGGGTAAAGTTGGTAAAAATTTGAATGCAATTATTTACTATTGCTTTGTCCTTATTACTGCTGTTGCCCCCTTGATCTCGGGTGTAGTAGGTTTCCCAAAGAGTTGTAAAGAATTAAGCAACAGATTCTAGCATCCTTGGCTGCTTGCTTATTTTCCTGTTCATTTGTTTTTTGCTTAACTGATTAATTGCATGCATGTTTGCTAGTTTGCATACTTAACCTGTTTGAATTATGGCTTACTTGCTTACTTTCGTACTTGCTTACTTCCTTACTGGCCTGTATACTAAAAGGTTTGAACGATTGATTGCTTGCTTATTTGTTTGTTTGCTTAATTGGTTGATTGTTTGCATGTTTGCTTACATTGCTTACTTGCCACTTTTTTACAGCTTGATTGCTTGCGTGCTTGCTTGCTTGTTTGCTTGTTGCTCGAACATTTCCTTGTTGTTTGTCTCTTTGCTTAATTGCTTACTTGATCGTTTACTTTACAGCTTGATTGCTTGCTTACTTGCTTACTTGCTTATATCCATACATCGCAGTTCGAACAATGGAACACAAATCATTCTTCTTAGGTTCGAGTAAATCTCTTTTAATTTTGAGTTTATCCATTTTTCTAATTTGCTTTTAAATCACTACATTCTGAACCACAATTTGCGATTTTCATAAATCCTAGAAAGCTCTTGCCAATTTCGTAGTTTTTAAAGCATATTTTGAAACTTCACCCGCGTACTTTTATCGCATAAATACCGTAATTTCAAAGCAGTTTCACTCATAGATAAACCAATTTTACAATTTTGCGGATTAGCATTCTCAATCTTGCGCAAATTTTGTGAAAAACTGTGCAGCACGGCCTTAATTACCATCTGCCACATCGTCTCTTCTTTAACAGATTGCTTATATTGTAACCATGTTTTTTACAACTCTGAATTAAAATGCCACAAGCTTAATTTTAACATCGTACAAGCAGGATAAAACATTTCTAATGAATTCAATTTCTCCGCAAAAATCACGATTATTCAAGTTGTGATAACCACTGATTCAGCCATTTTCAATGTTATGAATAATTTGTGTTTCCTCGCCTATTTACTGCTCTCAATTGAAGCTTAAGGTGTTGCATTTGCAAATGCTTTTTTCAGATTAGGCCGGCTCAGGTGGAGGATTAGAAGGTTCATGTTGCAATTTGCGTCGTGTTTTCGTAGCATTTACTTTTATTAGGCGAGATAAGGGTTGTATCATTTTAAAATAAGGTTGATTCTTCGAAAGCCTTGGCAATCCAGCTCTCTCAGACAGCTAGGCAATGATATATTAGTTGACGACTGGGGTTCAGGATGATGTGAAAAGGTATTAAATCTACGCAGAAGAAAAAATACTATAGGTATATGTTTCTCTTTATACTGCTTTTGTTATATTTTATGACACTTTTATCCACTGTGTTAGAACGGTGATGACTTATCTGCCATCGTCCCGAAAATTACGTTGATTTTTCGCTCCTTACCCCTTACCCCTACAAAGCAATGTTGTTGTGCGATTTGAGGGGGTACCTACCCCTGATACCCTCTTAACTCGCTCCTCTTTTGGGGTTAAAGAAATTTTAATTTTTCACAAATTTCAGTCACAAGTTTTCATTAAATATTTGTCATTCTTTGTTCAAATTCTTTGGACATCTGAGATCTAAGTTTTAAGTGTTGCATTACCCCAAACTCAAACTTTTCGTTGTATTTTTGCATCAGTTTCCCCCCGTTTATGCATACCTCCACGCCCCCTGTTCTGTCCGATATCACTGGCTTTGACAAGGCAATATGAGGGTTTTTTAGGGCCAATCTAAAACCTACTTCCATAGCATGTTCCTAGGTAACAGAGTCTCGAGTGCGAGAGCATGGAAGATGAAAGAGAAAGATGGTTAACTGAGATCCAAGCTCAATTTTTCCACAATTTTATGCTTCAAAAAAGTTCACCATACTTCAAAATCCTTACAGTATTAAATTTAAATCTAGTTTATTTTGTCATGAGAATTCTAGGAAAGTTTAAGTAATGGAATCCTACGATTGGTAAGAAAGATTGAGAACTCGAGTCATTTAAAACATTCTTATAAAGTGAACTCTACGCATTTTCGAAGCCTTTCTGCCCAGGTAGACTGCGTATGACCTCCCATAGCTTTCAATTTCACGAGTAATAGAGCAGGATTTTCTTCTCTTTACTTTCAGATCTTGACTTTAATCAGCTTGGAGTAACTATCAGCTTTATTATTGTTCGACGTTTCCAGAGCTGGCTTACAGACAATGTAAAAATGGATTTGTTATGAAAACAAAACGGCAGGAAGGATTGGCTCAGTTCTGAAATGTAATATTTAAATGAGGGATTTTCCGTCGATCCATTTGCCAATCACCAACAATGCCAAAACTGTGACCAGTTTTTGAAACATGGAGGACCAAAGACGCAAAAGGGTCGCTATTTCGATAGCCGAAGACGAAACCGAAGATTCGCTTGTCGAAAACGTAGTATCGCTATCGCAATATCCAAGAGTCACAAATCGCCAGTATGTAATTAACAGGACAGAACAACAAAGTGCGATATGGAGCGATTTGTTGGGCGAAAGCAGGAGGATTTCGCTGAAAAGGGAAGATCGAGAAACGACAATCGAAGCTGCGCTGTTCTGGCTAGGAAGTCTGTTGCAATTTTTGGCTCTCATCTTGAGTTTTTCGAAAGATACGCTGCATGGCGGGTCGATATTACGAACAACGTTGCTCGAAATTCTCTTCGGCATGGGTGGAATATTAGTTACGTGTTACAAACAATGGAAGTCCTGGAAAAATCTTATCGACGCAGGTAAACACGATAAGGAGCAAAATTTGCCTAATAAATCGGTCCATGTTAGCGGTTTCATTATAACTAGTAATCTAGCAGGCTGTGCTATGATGGCTAGCGGCTTCACTCTTCTGCTTTTATTTGATAAAAACGAATACACTTTTCTGAGAAGCACAATGTACTTTACTGGGTTAACGATCTTCACATTGATGATAGTTGACAATATTGTGATGAATAAACTCGCTGAAGGCAAGGCAATTGTGGAGCAAGACCAGTTTAAGCTACTTATACACGAACTGAAAGAAGAATTGTTTGAAGTATTGCAGACTAGTAATAAATACGAGAGAGTTAAAACATTAAGAGATTATCTCGAAAAATTCGAAGCTTTTAAATTGCAGCCAAAAGGCTATATCTATCCTATTTAAGTTTAAAATTCGCTGATACTTAACACTCAGTTTTTATAAGAAATCTCGTGGGGTGTCTTTAGGGGTAAAGTGACCGGGAAGTGCCGTTTTGAGAATGAATTGTGGCCACAATTCCGTGTCACAATTTAAAAAATGGTACTTATAATTCCGTTTTGCTGACCCGAAAAGGGCTGAGTCACAAAATAAAAAAGGCACATTTTAGTTTATATAGATGCAAGTTTCATCACGTTGCTATAGGTTCGTTGATAAAATGATTCCAAATTTCTTCTTGTCTCAAAATGCATACCCATAAATCCATGTGCCAACCATATTTTGTGAAATTGTATACCATAAATTTCGCAATTTCCAAAAAAGGTACCACTTAATAATGGCACGTCCCCGCTAAAATATACTTTACCTTTAAGGTTTTGCTGTCGCAGATTTATTAACGGTGTTTAAATTCAAAATAGGGTAGATATTTCAAAATCCATAAATGCGATGCTCTGGGAGGGGCAAGGTTTACGGCTCTATCATTAGTACAATCTTAGAATAACTGAAATAGAATAGCCACTATAAAGAAGTATCTTGAGTGAATGATTGAGTAAATAGATAAATGATCACAATAGAAAACATGGAAACTTTATTTTAATTGCAACATTGTACTAGCAAATTTCGTATAAATAGGTTTCTTATAAGACTGCGTGTTTGAAATTATCAAGCCAAGAAGTCATAGCAAATTGAAAATTAGAGCTTTCTCCAATGCACTATTGATGCTTGAGTTTTTAATAAGAAACTTGACAGAGAACCCCATCTTTAATATCAGATTCTTCGTCTGCAAGGCAAAATTGCCAGAAAACGTATTGCTATCCTGTAATTCTGACGGAATCGTGAGGGGTAGCTGCCCTAACGCCTCCCAAAATTTGCTCTATTAATTCGAAAATCAGGCACATAATTAAAATGTGTTGTAGACTTTGAGAAGAGAATTTCTGGGGGAAACCCACAAGGACGCCTGTAGAAGCGGGTAGCGGGGTCAGTTGCCCTCCTGCCCTCCGAAAATGATTTACTCTATTTGACTATTATTTTGCTCTTGTTTTTACTGCCTTGCCCCCCTTTGTTCTGGAGTGCAGCATATGTCCCTGGAAACCATTCAAGATTTTTTGGCAGTAATGAGATACATTTTTATGGTTTATAATGCTAGTGAATAATCATACTGGTAGAAGTATTTAAATCTTTATTGAGGGGAGTTTATTCAAGGTTATAATTTCAAGCACTGATTATAAATAATAGAGGTATCTCTTTGATTGTGTATATATTTGCTTTTTTGTTTTTAAAGGAGGATTCGTTTTATTTCTTATTGATATTTTTGTGAAGAAAATGATGTAGTGAAGAATGATTAAAGAAAACAAGTTGTGTTGTGTTCTTTCATTCAATATAACTTGCTTTTTAGAATAGGAAATTATAGACCATTTGTTATTATGCTCAGATTGCAAGGGGGTACAAGAAGTGATAATGTAACAAGTTTTACGAATGTTTGGAAGAAGAATGTTTGAAGAGATTAGTTCCCCTTTTAGTAGGAAATAGCCATTTATCGCTTAGATCTTTGGGTCAAATGGTTCCTTCGTTGAGGAAATGGATAGAGGTGAGAAAGCTTTGGAAGTGGTAGCACCACATCCGAGACGTGTTTGTGCTCCTTATTGAATTTTTGAAATTTTTGAAAAAGCAAGGTTTCGATGGGGGTTGAATTTAAGGGTCTTTAAAATTAGTAATAAATAGAGCCCGCCCCCCCTCATTTTGGACACGAGTTTGGTCACTGCGCAGGAGAGTCATATTGTCTGAAGCCAGATGGTGTTGTGTGAGAAAGACCATTCTCATCTTATGAAAGAATAAAATCATTTCTGGCTTATTTTTAAGGTATGAGCGGTAAAAATAGCCTAAAATCGTCATTAGAACTTGATTCGCGAAGAATGAGCAACAGAAAGAGACCAAAGGTATATTTATTTTTCATGTTTTGAAACAAAAAGTGCCTGGTGCGGGATTCGAGCAAACTTTTGTGAGAATTTAGGCCAACAAATTTTCAGTTCAATTTAGGCCTAAATATTTATGTATCAAATGCCCTAAGAGACCAATAATTGGGTATTACGCACAAAATTCGTAGTTGCTACTCTGTGATAAATAGAATTAGGTATTTTGCGCTTTACAGGAATCATAAACTGGAGATTTTGATGCGAAATTTGAGTTCAAAGTTTTGTGTGTAATATGAGTGACGAGTTACCTGTAAATAAGTGAACTACGGAGGGGGTGTTGATTGATAAAATTGTTAACAATGAATATAACATTCAACTGCTTATTTTCTTTGCTGAAAAGTCTTCCTTAACAAATTCCCTACCCTAAATTATTACTGTAATAATTTATTTGAACTATATTAATTGTTTTTTGTTGTTATGAGTTGTTACAATATAAACAGATTAAATTGGTAATAATTATTGTATATTTAGCAGATTATTTTGTGTGTTAGATATCAAAACTGGAATTAAGCCAGCTAAATTTTCACATTGTCTGAAAAACCTCATTTTAGTTTTTCTAGTGCTTAATGGATTGGGGCTCAGTCTAAGCATCTAAGTACAACCCATTAGAATTACATTGATGTAATTTTATACTTACTTACCTTGTTGTGGTCTGCAGTATTTACAGAGCCTTCACCAATGGAGGGGCATTTGGGGCAAACCCCCCTCTAACAAGACTGTTGTCAAAAATGCCCAATGCTTGTCAGAAAAATTTTTAGGATTCTCAACAATGCAAAGATTGGTTGCAGACTAATAATAATGACAATCATTGAAAAAATTATGATGTCCACAACCCTTTGTATCTCTGACAGTAGCAACATAGTTACAGGGATTTTGCCCTATAATATGATGTTTAAGATGTTTTTATTGCTATTTTTATTACCAATTTTAACGGAGGGTCTATCTCATGTTGAAGAGCTAGGAATCTTGTTGGAAGCAGGGACATAGGAACCAGCTATATCCCCCTACTTTTTGGCAATCTATGCCAAAGTGCCTCTTCTAAACCAAAAAGTTGACAGTTGGGAGTTGTCTTCTGGCCCAACTTTGACATGGCCCCCACCTCTCTCTTTTAAGATGCTTCCTATGCCCTGGACATAGGCCTTTTATGAAACTTACCTGAAATTTAGAAAGTTGTTTTGATTCATTTAGGTTGAATATTCTGAAGTTGATGATGGTGCGCTACAAGGAGCGAATGAGGAAATGGTTATTTCAGATGAAGAGGAAGAAGCTATGGACCAAAATGAGCCTTCTGAAAGCATTGCCAAACGAAACATGATTGCATTGAATATGCAAAATGAAGCTGAGGAGGAGGAGGAAATAGACCATTTCATTGGTTAGTTTTTGATCCTATTGTTCTACATTATTTAAGTCTTCATAAAATAAAAACATGCTTACTAACTAGAATCATAATACTTCAGGTGCATATCAAACATGCAGGAGCATAATAGAAAACAAAATGACAACATAAGCTTATATATACTATGTGTCCTAAGTACACAGGTTGCCTCGGAGCCACTGTGGTGAAAGCTAGGAGGGCACATTGTATCAAGCCTATTTGCATATATTATGCTTGTCTTCCTCAGGTTGACTTGAGCACTATGTATGCTTGAGCCGCATTCGCCTATAAACTTATTTAAACTAATAGTTTTCCTTTTCATATGAGTGCACTAGAATTTTAGCAATGTATAACATCTTTCTGTATGAGGCAGTTGTGGAGACCCATATTACAATGAAAAGACTCCATGATTGGTCTCTTATTAAAGGCGTTTTGAGTAGAGATAAATATTTTCCACCCCACATGTTAACAAGCCATCACTCGAAACATCATCTGCATTTGCAAAATGAATCCTTCTAATGTGTAAGCATTAAAATGAATGAACCAAGCTAAATAGCGGCCCTCTATAAAAAGAAAAAAGAGAGACCAACAGGTGCCATCGTTTCTGTCACATTGCATTCTTTCAGCATGTGTTCAATTGCCAAATACAATAGGCTCTTTATAGAATCTGAGTTCATTCGCTTTAAATATCACTTTCTTATAAACCATTGAGAAAAAGGGAAGTGCAAGAAACAGCCTAATATCCAGTTCTTTTCCTTTCACCTTTCATGCTATCTCTTTTTTGAGGTTCTAGTACCCAGGCTTCATCCAGAATGAATCTGGGTAAAATACTCATCCTTCTTGTAATTCCTATAATCATTTTTCATTGTTTCTTTTTGTCTATTTCTAGATCCTGTTGAAGTTCTGAGAGAAGCATCCAAAAGTGAGTAGGCTATAGCCAAAAAATTTTATTTGAATTTTTTACTTCACTTCTCTAATTCACTCAACCAATCTGAAACAGCTACAGTAGAATCCTGATAACCCTGGGTAAGTTAGATATACCTTGTCCCCCTTGGATTTGATGTCCCATATCAAGACTTCTGATATATCGGACATTCACTTGTTCAGACAAATTTGCTGTCCCCCCTAAAGGTCTGCGTTAAAACTGGATTCTACTGTTCATTTATCTAGCTATTGAATAAACAATTTCAGACTGAATTTCTGAAACAATAAATTATATTTAGTATCTTGCATATAATTGTTGTTGTTATACCCACTTTTCAAAAGAGGGTTTCTTTTTTCTTCCAAAATAATTCATAAAAATTCATAAATCTTGTCTCCTTCCTGGTTGCTAATTGAGGAAGACTGTTTCAAGTATATTCAAGAAATCTAGATAATATAGTTTCGTTGTTTGGATCTTTTTGAGGAATATACTTATCTCTAAACAAGTACAATTTTTTCAGCATTGGAAGGTGCAGCATTTGCAAGCCGGCTGCCTTCAGAGAAGATGACTGCACAGGAGACAACTTGTTTTCAAGATATCAGTGCAGGACCCCCAGGTCTTCAGAAGAAGTTTTTATTCATCAGGAATCGCTTAGTATGTCTCATTTGCATTAACATTTGCTCATTTTAAATGTATTTTTTATTTACAATAGCATGAAGAAGTGAATACATTGTAAAGCTAGTCAAAGGTGTAAAATTGTCAGGTAATGACAAAAGTGAGGGGAATGGGTGCCAATTAATCACAAAAATAGCCAATCAGGCACAATTTTCTTCTTGATACAAAGTTTTTTAATTGCAATTGGTTATTCATATCATAATCCATTTCTGTACAACATTTTCATGTTCTTTAGAATGTCAGATGAAAATGTTTACTATTCTGAATAGTTGAATGTGTTTATCTTTTGTGTGGTTTGAAAATTTATGACTTCCACCCTCCTGCATACCACTGCTAGTTTCACCTCTGGTTGTTTTGCATCGTGTTCTTTCTATATCGCACTGTTTGTCATTTTTAAAAGCATTGTTACTATTCCCAATATAAAAGAACATAATTTTTCGCATGTAAGAGGCAAAAACATGTTTTATTTGATTATAAATCACATTTTCCATCTAGCTGCAACTTTGGATAGAAAGTCCAAGACAAGAACTTACATTAGAAAATGCTTTAGGAAGAGTGGAGGGAATCGCAAATGGTAAGAAAGTATATTTATTTATATATTTATACACTAAAAACAATTTTTATAAAAATATGTTTACACTCTGAAGAAAACGTAGCTTTGAAAGGCCTCACTGTGTCAAAATCAGGTTCTTTGTTTTGCAGCCATTTTTGTTTACTTAATCATAATAAATATTGTCTAAATTTCCTACCATAAATAAATATCTATAACGCCAAAATGTGTCAAAAATAATCACTGGCAATAAACTTCCAGATCATCTCTGTTTTTGTTCTTTTATATATATCTAGATATTGTTTTATTGCTAGAAATTTGGAACCTTTAAAGACAAGTTTTTATTTAGCAAGATTTTTTACCTACCATAATTTCATCAACTCGATTGTCTTGTGACTCGACAAAATTGAAAGGGTAACAAACAATCCTGACCCAGGTTTCTTTTAAGTTTAAAATTACGGTAGAAACTTTTATTATGCCTTTTGCACGTAAGAGTTTGCAAACGAGTCGAGATTTAAGTGAGAGAAAAATGATATTTCAAGCTAAAAGATGAAAGACAGACAGAAAACAAATATATATAATAAAAAGGGAGCATTGACATTGATAGAAGACTTATCCATGTAAAAGATGTGCACAAGATATGTTATATATTAATATATGCTGCCCATGACATACCCGGATATTCATAATATTTTCTTTTCATTAAAACAGTTGTAGTAAGGCTTAATTGAATGATTTTTTCTAGAAGATGATAGAATAGTTTTGCGCCGTCTTCATGGCTTCCTTGAGAGATATGGACTTATCAACTTTGGTGTTTACAAATTCTTGAAGGCCAAACCGCAGCGTATGTTATTGTTTTTTTAAGTTACCTTCCTTATTTTATCTACCATAGAACAAGTTTTATGTCTCGCAAGACAGATAAAAAGCTGTATGCATTGTGTTTTGTGTCTCGCAAGAGTGTGCATTGTGTTTTAAACGAAAGATCAGCTTCCTTTTCATAACCTTTGAGTTTTCAGACATTATAAATATGTTAAGTTACGCTTCCTTCTGTCATTCCATGAAGCATTTTTCTTGCCATTTGATATCAACTTTTTGTCCTATAGTTTTTAGATCGAGGCTTTGTATTTTAGTTAAAATGCCACCGAAGATCATCGTCATCGGTGCTGGTATTTCCGGGCTTATTGCAGCAAGGCAACTACAGTCTTTTGGTTGTGACGTAGTTGTTCTAGAAGCCAGGGTAAGTGGTCAACAGTCATTCCAAGTTGTCAACTTTGACTTTAAATCCCATTATAACTGTACTCAATATTTTGCGAATTCGCAAAAAGTCGAGATTCGCGAAGTTATTAACACTTCGAATAATGAACAAATGAGAAAGAAAAAAAGTGCCGAAAAACAAGGTGGTATTTTTTTTATATTGATGAAATCTGCTTTCGGAAGAATAATTTCTTCTAAATTATTTGTTTATTTACGTCTCGAATATTTTATCACTACCAACCAAATATTTTCGTTTTTTTGGTCATTCCTGCATCGAATTTCATCGCAAGAATAGGATCATTTGCTAGGCAGAGCTCCGCCATTTTATATCTAGCACACTTCCATTCATCAGTGACAATTTCATTTCTTACCAGGAGCGTGTTGGTGGTCGCGTAGCAACGGTTAGGCAGGGGCAATACATTGCAGATCTTGGAGCTATGGTTCTGACTGGCCTGGGTAGGTTGAAATTATCTCCTACTTTGGCTTAATTTATCTTGTTTTCATAGTGTACTGCACAAGTAAGTACATCATAATGTTACAAGTAAAGTAGATAACGAAATAGCATGCTGGCTACTGGATTCTCGAGGAATACTTGCGAGGATGTTTGAAATAACGGTGATAAAGAACAACGAAAAGCGGCAGGAATTCAAAGCAAATACAAACAGATAATAATTATATATATTTCTTTAACTTAAACATATAAATATAAGTCACAACTTAAACCGTCTTGTTCTGTCATTAAGTTTGAATATTTCTTTATATATAAGTATGTGAGCACCTGACGTTTTATTGCTCGTCATTATCACATGAACATTGACGAATGAATCTGATTGGTCAATTTCATGGTCGCTATGGAGATCAATTGTTATTGCTTTTAAATTTTTAGGTGGTAACCCATTGACAATCATAAGTAACCAGGTCAACATAGAACTGCATAAGATTCGTCAAAGATGCCCACTTTTCGAATCAAATGGACTTATCGTAAGTTATCCAACAGTCTTAGAATATTGTACCATCATAATAGCTTCTTGAAAATTGGCTCCTTTTGGGAATTCCTACCTTGTTTTTTATTGCTGGAAATGATGTACTGTTGCTGTGTTTGAATTTAATTATATAATTTATAGTTGTAGTTCAAATGGAATTTCAATCAAAATCAATAAAACAAAATAGAATGTTGAATCTTTACGAATGTTTAGAATAATTTGTAACCAGATAATGAGAGGATTAGTCTCACTGTTCTAAGAAAACCAATTCTCACTGAAAGTTCTTTGGTCAAAATTGCCCCCCTCCCCCCTGTGGATGATGATAACAACGGTGATGATGAAATTATAGGATTGATATTAATTAATGATTTTTTCAATTATTTTTCAGGTACCCAAAGACAAAGACGAATTAGTTGAAAGAGAGTTTAACAAACTTCTTGAAGCAACGACTTATATTTCACACGTTCTTGATTTCAATTATCTGAATGGCAAACCTCTGTCACTTGGACATGCATTGGAACTTGTTATCAAGTGAGTGCTTACTCTTGCTTCATTTAACATCGTCTTTGTAGTGTTGTAGAGTAGATAGTTTGTGAGTTGTAATGTAGCTTGTTGTTATATGTAAAAAAAAAGGCCTTCATTATCTATGACGGTAAAATGCCATCTTCTAGCTTCTGCACCATATCTGCCTCTGACTTTGAAAACCATTTTCTAGTATGATCAACCTTTATATCTGATACTATAGCTTTCATGTACAGTTGAACCCCGTTACTTGGACCACGGGTATCTCGGACATTGGCTTAGTCGTACGGATTTCTCGCCCCTTGGATCTGACGACCTTATCAAGACTTCGGATATCTACGACATTCGCTTAGTCGGACGAATTTGCTGCCCCCCCCCTGAGGGTCCGAGTTAATGGGATTCTAATGTTTTTTATTGTTGTCGTCATTTCCTCTTTTGCCTTCGACTTTTCCTTCCACTAGAAGTTTTGTTAATGACCTGTTCTTGCATTATACGGCCTAATATGCGCTGGAGCACATGTCCTTTTACTTCATGGTTATATTCGTCAGTTATTTATTTAACCAATTAATTTGTAATAGTGCTTAAAAATTAACATGAGTAATATTGTATTCAAGCTTTAGTTTCTTAACATAGGCAATTTTGATACATCTATTGTTGATTCTAGAGAAACGTCTAAGTAATGAATCATTTCCTCTTCCGCAGGCTGATGGAAAAACAAGTGAAAATTGAGCAGTGTAAACATGCAAAAGCAATTTTGGATTTGCAAGGAAGCTTGAAAAATGTTCAAACCCAAGTAATTCTATTATAATTTAATTTTATTCTGTTCTTTTAAAATGCATCATCTCTCTGTTTTGGTTTTTTGATGACATTTCCTGTTCAGAGTTTTATTTTTATTTTATTAGTTGAATCGTTTTGTTTGTATGTTTCACAGCCAATTTCTTAGAAAGTGTTTTTGTATCTTTCACAGCTAATAAAGGTACAGGAAGCGATCAAAACAACACACAAAGATTGGACCGCTGCCCAGGAGAAGAAACCGCCAAGGTGAGTTGTTTTGTATGACTAAAATTGTCATCAAAATTGTTGTGTTTATAAAACAAGTCAATCCCCTTTTGAAAGTTCTACACTTTTGAAAATTCTTCAAGAAAAATGGCCTACCTTCACCCTTACCTGTATTATACTTCTGGGTGAGAGGTAGGGTTTCGCATCAGTTTAGATTGGGGCTATTTGAGGCTAGATCTGCCAAGTGTTTCACTTTTTCTGCTGATATGAAAGGTATCGTATTTTGAGCGAACAGGGGGGGGGGGTTCACTTTCCTACTTGTGAAGGGTGCAATAGCAGTTGCGCTGCCCCTTGGTTTTTTATATATATATCAATATAAAAAGTTACAATATAATGTTACATTCTAATATACTCTAATTAATATACAATACTACAAGGACTATACCATGAAGAGCAAAAGACAATGTTTACCCCCTGGCAACACATAAAGACATACAATTCAACTAAATAAACACCCACAAAACAGTACACATACGATACGATGCTGATAGATCCTGGAGTCTGTTTCGCGTTGGGTACCAGACCAGTGACGGAGGCTCCTAATGCTGAACAATACAAATCCCGGTAACTAGGGTGCTGAACTATCTGGCGCTTTAGGCTGTCTGGGACACCGCCCCTGGGTTAGTTACTATGATGTCGTTTGAAGCTATAAAATGTAATCTAAGATCTGCACAAAGTCCAGAAACGTTGTTTACCTTCCTCCGTTCAAAACCATACCAGACAAACCTTCCTGACAAGACAATAGGTACTAGTCATGGCTAGTTCCTATAGCTTTTGGTGGACCTTTCTCCAGCTAGTGACCGTGTTACGGTAATGTTTTCCTAACGCTGTTCTGCAAAGGGTTAGGATCCGAAGATGACTGAGATGCATTTCATTTTTCTTCACAATTTAAAAGATATCCTTGGCTTAGGTTATCTCAAATAGATTTACATTGGTCTATATATGTTACATCATCTTTTCACAATTTGATAAGAAATGATAAAAACAATGCCATTTTTTCAACAGGGATGTTACTGATGAATTTAAAGTTAGAAGCAAGTATAGAGACCTTTGCACACATTTTAAGGTATGTTGTGTTACATGCGTAGCTTTTATACATAATTATTAAAGGTCATGCCAATTAGAAATTAGTTTTTATGGCCTGCTTACTCTCGTTGGTAAGTCTATTCAATAATTTGAGACCTCTATAAGGAAAACATTTCTGACCATTAGAGGATCTTGTTAGGGCAGCTGTTAGTCTGTAGCTGTCAAGCTGTACGTATTTAATTGGGAGTTTTTTGTGAATAAACCGCAATAAATATTACTCAACAGCATGTAAAATGTTGCGTCATACCTTGACATATGTGCAAGGGCGCACATCCAGTTTTTTGTTGGGAGGGGGAAGTGAACTTCAGCTGGACCGATTTTCATTATATCTTTATTTGGGACTGACTGGGTTTTACAGATTAAAGGAGCGAGTAAGTGAATTTTTCGCCGGATTATGTGCTGGACCAACTTTCAAACATTGTTCTGTTTTGTTTATTTCGTGCGTCTCTAAATTGGAGGGTTTTTGCAGGTTTGCACACCAATTTCTGACACCCCAAATCCCCAAATGTGCGCCCTTGCATGTATGAACTTGCTCAAATGCTCGATATTTTCTTCATATGTTGTAATGTCTGCATCAAATTTCTGAAATTAAAACGATTCGATTTAGGAGTATGACGAATTAGTTGAAAAGCAGAAAGAACTAGAAACAAAGATTGAAGAACTAGAGAAGAACCCTCAAAGGTTTCTGAAGTCTTGTTTTTATTTTGAAATAAATTTATGGTATTTGATAATAATTAATACAATCAGCATCATTTTAATTTTGGTCAACATGGTGTTACATTTTCATCCGGTGTTCATCTGTTTTGTGTCTAGCTGTTCCTCAAGCCAACAATAAATAAACTGTATTATCATTATTTTTGTATTATTATAGTCCAAAAAAATCACATTTTGGACATATTAGCTGTATATTTTTCAATTAATTTTAAGTTATTTTGTACAGAAGGCAAGCCAATGCAAACTACCTTAATAAATGAGGTTTGCTATTGTAATGTTTTGAAGATAAAATGGCAGTTTCCATTATGAAAAATCTTAGATTTATTTTTTTATAAATTTCTTTAGACATAGCTGATGGTCGACATAAATTCATAGAAAGACATCAACTTGTAGAGTTAGACGTGAATCGTAACAGAGCGATATAAACATCTACAATACGTTTCGATTCATCATCGAGTCATCATCAGCATTGGCTTGAAATGTAAAAGCATGTTTTTATTTAATATCATTGTCATTATCCTCCCTTATTTCTTTATTATTTCACTGAGTTGTTTTTCGTTTTCTTTCCAGCGATGTCTATTTGTCATTACGCGACCGTCAGATTCTTGACTGGCATTTCGCCAATTTGGAATTCGCCAACGCCACACCGCTAAGCGCGCTGTCATTAAAACACTGGGACCAAGACGATGATTTTGAATTCACCGGAAGTCACATGACCGTCAGTAACGGATATTCCTGCGTCCCAGGGGCGTTGGCTGAAGGGCTGGACATTCGATTAAACACGGCGGTCAAACACGTGAAATATAACAGGGGAGGTGAGTTGCATATGGATATGGGGTTCGTTTTGTTGAAGCTGTAAGTTGGATAAATTCAAAGTGCGATTAGGCTTAGATTAAACGTCGCTGTTTTCATGCGCCGAGAATATTAAAATTTAGTTTGGCACAGTTTGGCTCAAGTGCGTGAGGCTGACACAAACGCCGCTTCCAATGTTTTGTTTTATTTTAAAATTGTTTATACTCAAACTGTGTCACTTCTAATCCAAATGGTGACGTGTCGTTACAACAGAACAACAACAAAACACTTTTGGCGGCATTTGGCGGCTAAGATGGCGCCCAAGATGGCACCCAAGATGGCACCCATACGTATGAATAGAGTTCTGTTGAAAACCGCAGAAGTTTTGGATCGGCGCAATTTTTGGTATTTCTCATGCTGTTTCTCGTAGTAGGGTAGGGTATAAGGATCGATGTAGGGTACTTTGCTAAAATTGTCCTTATCGCTTTCTTAGGTGTGGAGGTCGTCGCAGTGAACCACGCAAAAATTCCCATGGGTGCGACGCAGACGTTCAAAGGTGATGCCGTCCTCGTGACTTTGCCTTTAGGGGTACTTAAACAACAAAGCCCCCCTGCAGTGAATTTCAACCCACCGCTGCCCGAATGGAAGCTGCATGCCATTGAAAGGATGGGTTTTGGAAACCTAAACAAGGTATTTGTTTGTTTGCTTGTTTGTTTGTTTTATTTATTGATTTGTTAACACAGGTTAGGGTTCTGGTCAGGGCCGTCGAGAGCCAATGCGGGGCCCGGGGTATTTCATTGCACCGGGCCCTAGTGGGCAATCAATTCTTTTATTGAACTACACTTTTGCGGGCCCCGGACTTCCAGCCCCACCTTCCCCCCCCCCCTCTCGACGGTCTTGGTTCTGGTAACTATGAAGCTCATGTGTGCTTAGGCTCTAGCGCCTATCTTTAATAAGTTTTGAGAAACCGTCGTTTTATTTTGGCGAGCTAGTTCCTAAAGATTTAGATCTGGAGAAGGCCTTTGTCAGGGTTTTATCAAACTTTTATATAGTTAGTTAATCGGAGCCACCAACGTGTGATAAAGTCCGCTGTGTGCTTTTAAAATCCCAACCCGAGGGATATCTCTTCAATCTGTGCATTGATGCTTTCTCTGCCCGAGAACCAGAAATGGGGAAGGCGGCATTTTAAGCGCAAGTATAGCAATAATTCTCTTCTCGCATACCGTTACGGTAATGTAATTAAAGCAGGTCTTTGCGGGGATATATCTGTATAGCTATCGCCCGCTAACGAGTATAGATGCAAAGGGTTGTTGTGGAATTCAACTCACGCGAAGCGAGCTTTGTCAACCTCCAGCGTTAACATAATTTTGCAAAATTTCGCTGCTATATGAAACTTCGACGACCTGAAAAGTTGATTTTCACCACGTTGGATTTTCAGTATTTAGTATTATAATCCCAAGTATGAGAAAAGGGTTTTATGCGAGCGTTTCTTTTGCAATAACAGGTCGTCCTTTGTTTTGATCGGATATTTTGGAACCCGAATACAAATTTATTTGGACACGTGGCTAGTGCAACGGCCCATCGCGGCGAATTGTTCCTGTTTTGGAGCATCTACAAAGCACCCATTTTGCTGGCTCTTGTCGCCGGGGAGGCGGCAAATAAACTGGAAACATACTCAGATGAAGTTATTGGAGAACGAGCGATTGCTGTTTTGAAAAGCATTTTTGGAGCAAGTACAGTACCAGCTGTGAGTTATACTGATTTGTTTCCATTCTTTATTCATTAAACTTTAATCAATTTTACGAAACATGTAGGCCAGTTGTACAACGGAATAATATATTGGCCAGAACAGCTCTACACTACCCCTAGACTTTCACCCCCTAACCCAAGGATCATAATTTGATTTTTGGCATAGTGAATTTGTTAAAGGTTTTTCCTTCCACGTTTATCTTTCACCAAAATTAAGGTGATCACTTCTCACTTTTAAATTCTTATTTTTGTCCTGAATTTTTGTTACAAAGATCCAGAGCAGATGTTCCAAAGGGTCTCAACCTCTCCTATAATCTAGGACTTATATTTGTCTCTCTTCACACCAAAGAGAAAGTGGAGATACCTTTGCGGCAGTCAATTGGTGGCTGCACCCTTCTCTCTGCTCTTAAACAAAGCGACAATAGGATTAAGGGTTAAATTTCCAAGCTGCGTAGCAAATGGGACTTTTAACTGCCATCAAAGCTCTAGCGTAGAGTCTTGGAATGCTAGGCAATTTCATATGCACGGGTTGTAATTATTAAGAAACGCAACACAAAAAGACATCTTTGGTACAATAATTTGCATCAATTTTCTAGAATTAATTCCATTGTGCAACAAATTTAAAGCTCAAGAGACATAAGTCTCGAGCATTTTTACAAAAGCTATGCAGTTTTAAACGGAGAGTTTATATCGATGGACGTGTTTTGTTGAGCGGCTCGACTGACTTCCCCAAACCTCGCTGTTTTCCGTTTGCAGAGGCTCGTTGCGTAATTCCATTGTAGTTCCATTCACCTTTGTAGTTCCATTTAGCATGGTAATTCCAGTAGAAAAACAAATAATTCTTCTTGGTAGAAGCAGGCAGCTACGTAATTAAAGAACCGTGAAAATTTAAACACAAGGCCATGCAAAAGTAGGTATTGGGGGATGAAAAAGGTTCCGTGATTTCTTTGAAACTTTGCACTGTCATCTCCGGTGGAGACCCTTCTCCTTGCAGAGCGTTCTCGGCCAACCTCAACAAAATGTAGTATTAAAGGTTATAGAATAGCACACACTTGACGAGAACATAAAACATTTCTCTAGAATTTTGACCACATTAAGTGTCATTCGTCACAGAAAGAAGATTCGGCACTTTTTGACATTTCGCTCTGCTCAACTGCATGTTCATGTGGTCAAAATTTAGAGGTATTTTTATGACATTGTCACTTGTACGCTCCATTCTATACTACAGTATTTTGCTACTTACAGTACAGTGGTTATTAATGCAGAATAACAATATTCGTTATTTTTTCTGTCAGCCCAAAGAGGTTATTGTCACGCGCTGGAAATCTGACGAATGGTCACGTGGCTCGTACTCCTACGTCGCGGCTGGCTCCTCAGGCAACGACTATGACATAATGGCAGCACCAGTGGCACCACCGCCTAATCCCGGAGTGTCGCTACAGCCTGGTTCAAACATGCCACGTGTGTTCTTTGCAGGAGAGCATTCCATTCGCAATTACCCTGCTACCGTCCACGGAGCACTGCTCAGCGGGCTGAGAGAAGCAGGCAGAATTGCTGACCAGTTCATCGGACCAGCCACCGAATTGGGATTATGAAAGCCAATGAGGTGTCATCTGAAACGACGATAATGTACAGCGTAAAAGTAAAATGAAGATAATATTTATTAAAGTATATATGCCTATACCATAACTGTATGTATAAAGGGTCAAAGTCAACAAAAATGCTTTGCAAACCTAAATGCAGTCCATGAATTTTGACACTTAGAAGCCGGCTCGATTCGTGCAAAGTATCATTGTTAGCTGCGGCCCTTTAAAAGTGGGATATGGCTACATTTGATGGTTAAAATGACCGCAATTTACATAAGGTAATAACGGTGCGATGGTCTCTATTACCTGAGGGATATGATAATTAGGTCCAAAACTTTAACTGGTAATCATATGGTCTCTTTGCCGAGAAAAAGCCAAGGCCTAGTTCTATGAGCCCAGTTCAAAGCTCCATTATCATTTGAGGGTAAATGAAAACAAACGGAATGAAAAAACCGGCCCGTTGTTGTCACAAAAACTGCAGTGTCTTTACGTTAAATTGGTCAACAAGGCGATATATGATGCTTAAAGCCACTGGCAAAACACACATTTTTATGTTTGGTTTCCAGTGTGTTGCTGTTCAAAGCAAGAACTTTCTTGGCTTACGAATCTCTCTTAAACAATCGTAACGATTTCACCCATAGATCGAATACAAGATTAACTTGTGTCACTTTTGTCATATTTGTAACAAGATCTAAGGAGGGTTTTAAACACGGCAGATGTGACCTCAATGAAGGAAAATCAAGCAGTTTCTTGAAGGTGTATTCGGACGAGAGCATAGGAAACAGATGGCTCCCACTTGCTATTGGATAAGGCACCATTAGTGACAGACGGATAGAAATTGATAGTGAATAGGCTTGTCAGAAACTTGTGAACTTTCTCTATGAGCAAAATGAATCAGACACCCACAACTTTGCTACAGTTCATAAAATAGGCTTGAACCTTACAAGAAATCATTTTTATGTTTTTAACAATATACTTCGTGTAATGACAATGTTTTGGAAGTTGCAACTTTGGAGAGTCTGATTGAAGAGATTTGAAAATAAAAGTGAATCATTAAATCTCTGATTGTTGGATCTATACGGTTTTTTGTATTGTCAAAGACATTCCAGTCTCGACTGTTTTAACTCTAGAAGTGGCTAAGCAAAATACTTTGCATTTTTGTTCAATTAAGTTCGAAATTAAAAACAAAGATTAAAGCATTGTAAGATATGCACAATTTTTTGATGAAAACTAAGATGGTAACATAAAGTTCATCTTTTGTCTCTTATGCCTGCTGTTATTTGTGCGACATTTTAATTGACGCAGGTCGCCGCATTTGCCTGCCCGCGCGGTTCGGAACTTCACTCAAATTTGACGCGCGTCCTTGTCTATAGGTTTCCATTACGATTTACGAACTCATTATGGTAGCAATATCAGTTTCATGATAATAATATTGCAAGAAGCGATGAGCTAGCGTGTTTGGATGTTCAGTCCTATAGTGGCGATTCCATGTCGAAGCAAAGCATACATATTTATTACAAAAGATATATTAGGAGCACAAGTTAAACCAACCGTGGACATGACAAAACTCAAAACAACAGAGCTTAGATTACTCAACGACCCTAACGAGCGTGAACAAGTCAAAAGTGCTAGTAAAATTGAAAAAGTTAAAAGTTAAACTTGAAAAATTAACCAATAGAAACTGAGGCAACCTCTATGAGCAACAGTGAAGAAAACTTTCTTTTAGATAAAGGGTTTAATGATGATAAAATTGCAACGTCATAAATGTTTCCCCTTCAGTTTCGAAATGGATCTTAGGGTTTCTCGAAAGACTTTCAATTTATCTCAAATTTTTCCAGTAATTGGCAATAGCTTTGAACATTCCCAATTTCGTTGGCTTTGTTAGTATCGGATTTCTGGTGGTGACCAGAATGAGTTGGAATTCTGCCCCAAAGACGAATGCTCGTATCATGCAAAATAACTAAGTTTCACAGAGTTGGTCCCAGTGTGCGTAAACTTTGCATATTCAACTTATTGTCAATTGCTATCCACTGGCCATATCTACTTCTTAACCTTATATTTCCTTGTTGCCAATTTCATTTCGAACCAACAAGGAGTCCATACATTGCTGAGAAATTTCAATTTGGTCTCTATTTTCAGTAATGTGGTAGTTACCTTCTTGTGTACCATGATCAGTTCTGATAACAATATTAATCATAATACTTACCAGGATTAAACATACTTACCAACGTGCTGCAAATTCAACCAATCCCCAAAATCATCGGAAAAAATCAGTTTAAATGTTAAATCGTAAAACGAAATAGCTCAAAGCATTACCATGCCAGCAAATGCGGGGGTTTAAAATGACAGTTTAAACTGAGAAATGTCTGTCAGGCCGCTCAAATTCGGTTTCAAAGAATTGACGCAGAAACAGCCAAAAAACAAAGCAGGATTGATTATGTCCAAACATGATAGAAATAAACAACGATAAATTGTAAAGCGGCTCCCAGAAAGATTTAAAAATGAAAATGAGTTTTAATATGATCCTATTTGAGGTTTTATGACCAATTTTCTTCGCTCTAAGACTAATTAATCAACCAACTTTGTACAAGATTAGGAATAACTCAAAAGTCTAGTTTTTCCAGAAACTTTCGCGTTTTCAAAACACATCATCAGGGATAGTTTGTATGGAGTCAGAAAGTTTCTGTCAAGCTAAAATATGAAAGCAAATTTAATAAATGTGAGTTGCAAATCAAGATAATTTACAAACTTAATCACGTTTTGAATTTCTTTCATTAAAGCCCAAAGTATAATTAAGAAAGTTCTGCCATCTTCTAACAAAAGGAATGATACATCAATTTTATGCCGCTTTTTGTTTTACAATTCAGCAGTAAGTTTTGAAGTTTTTTCTTTGTTTTTCTCCAATTTGTTTTGCAGTTTTGAAGTCTTTTAGAAAGATCTGTTTCTAGTCTTTAAAAACAAAACATGCAGGCTGGCATTTTTTTATACAGGTTTTTCAATTTTGGTCTTAGCCATGAACCCTGATGTGGACACAGCTATTAACCCTATTTCCATTGCTGCCCGTATGAGTCTTGATACCACTCCTGGCCACCAGAACCTCCACCATATCCATAGTAGTTTCCTCCATCACCTTGGCTCAATGGCTTCTGTGCAATCGGTTGTGGGTTCCACCCACCACCCTGGTCACCAGCATACTGTCTCTTAGCCTGCGTTTGTTGATTAGAATCCATCTTCCTTTTGTTTCCAGCACCACCAGGGCCACCTCCTCTAGCACCAGATGGCACACCTCTACCACCAACACCCCTACCTCCTCCTCTCTGTCCACCTCTAGCACCACCACCACCACCACCACCACCACCAACAACAACACCACCACCACCACCACCTCTACCACCAGGACCTCCTCGTACAGGACCTCTTTGTCCAGCACCACGTGCCCCACCTCTGGCACCACCTCTGCCTCCACTCATTCCACCTCTACCACCTCTGCTTCCAGTGTCATAATACATATCATATGACTGATCAGCTCCATAGTAATCATCATAGTAGCTATCATTATAACCCTGGCCATATCCACTATCACCATACCCTTGGTCCCAATAACCTTGATCATAACCATACGAATCATGGCCCCAGTCATCATACCTTGGTGGCCCACGCATACCACCTCTAGCAGGAGGTCCACTTCGCATGCCACCTCTAGGCCCACCTCTAGACATTCTTGGCACTGAAGGTTTTGCAGCATTTAAAGCTCCAAATCCAGACATTCCCCTTCGTCTTTCCTTCTTATCAGACTGTGGTTTGGCAAGAGCAACTTCAATAGTTTGATCGTCAATTTCTTGCCCATTGAGCTCCTCAATAGCTCTTACAGCATTGTCTCTTTCTTTGAAGTGAATGAACGCATAGTCTTTGATCTTCTTCACCTTTTCAATTTCGCCATATTGTTTGAAAAGTTCTGTTAATTTATCCTCGTCAGTGCTTGGGGTCAGGTTTCGAACATAGACAACTTTCACCTAGAATAAAGAACATCATTTACTACAATGTTTTTCCATAACTCACAATTTTTAACTGTTCTTTTGCAAACAAACCTAATTTGCCACATTAGAAAAACACATTAAAAGTAAACAACTGGTTTGACAATTCTGTAACTCAGCTTTCCTTATCTTTCTTTGATAACTCTGGTGATAACGATGACCCTCTGGTGGTGGTGGTGATTGTAATGACTATGATCATGATGATTATGATGATGATAATAATGATGATAATAAAAATGATGATGCTGATAAACATGATGATTGTGACGATGATGATGATGAACACGATTAAAGTGATTGAGTAATCATGATTAATGATGATCATTATGTCTGACAATCTTACCGTTTGCATAATCTCATCATCTGGCTCCTCTTGTGGATCAGCCCAATCAACTGTAGGTGTGACATTACCAAACACCCTGATCTTTCCACTCATCAATCTTCTTCTTGCAAGTGAAGCTGCCTTGTGGCTTTCATATTGTAAAAAGGCGAAGCCTCGATTTTTCTTTTTATCCTCTGGTGAAATGTACACAATAACATCTATAAGTCCTTCTGTTACATTAGAAAACTCTTCCATAATCTGTTGTTTTGTTTTTGACTTTGGAATGGAGCCGACAAACAATCTGTCATTGGGAAGTGACAAACAGATGCCCAGCTTCTTTCCACCTCTCACCTCTTTTTTGTCCATTTCCCTCACAGCTTTCAAAGCTGCTTCTTTTGTGGCATAAGTGCAGAAGCCATAACCTTTATTTAGTCCAGAAACTGGTTCAATCATAAGCCGAAAGTCATAAATTGGACCAAATCCTTCAAACATTGGAATCAGTTCATCTTCATACATGTCACGTGGCAGTTTACCAACAAATATCTGAGAGCAGAATTTCTGGAAAAGAAAGAAGTAGTCAAATATAAAATTGGCAATCCATGGATGCAAAATGCTGCTTGATGAAAGTCCTTAGGTCTACCCTACCCTATCCAAAGCCTTGTTTGTTTTCAGGCAAGTTCATACACCTTCATGTGGCCTTATGTGTTTCCTTCAAATTAGTTTTATCATGTATTTACAATATCAATCTCCACACCAATTGACCAGTATGAAACAAAGTGGAGCTACTGCACTGTACTTAACTTAACTGTATTATAATCTAAAATTTACTATAAAATTCTTTACATTAAGATTAATGAGTTGATTTTGGTTGAAACTTTCGCTCAAAATCCGTAATTCTTTATAACAATCACCTTTTCTCCTTGACCAGGTGCAGGGCCTTCCCAGTCAGGCGGAGGTCCGCCATATTTCCTTTGTCCTGTTGTTATGTCAAGCGAGTAACCAGTCCTTTCAAGAAGCTCTTTAACTTTCTCCTCATTAGGCCCAGATCTGCGTTGGCTACCGTCTACACCCTGCTTGTCCTTTTGCTTTGTTTTTGTACGATACGTCTTCATAACTCCACATAAAAACGCGCTTTTGTTTTGCACATGGGATAAATCACTCTTAGCGAACTGATCTATCACTTGAATCGCGTCGTCCTCCGAGAATTCCTTCAAACCATCCACAGCTCGATCATCCAGCTCCTCCGGTGTAATTACTTCGGACTGCACAAGGTAATCTATCTTTGCAGCTAGCCTTTCGCTCACTCCTTGTCCTTGGAGTGTGCTGTAGAACTCGGTAAATGAAGCATAAGTTTCCTCCTCCTCGCCATGTTTCATTTCACCTTCGGCATCATAAACGATCCCTTGTTCGTCATATTGCTCTGCGACTTCGCCAGTACCTTCATAACCTTCTTCGTAATATTCTCCCTCAGCGTAATCCTGTCTAATTTCCTCGTCAGCCATTGCTAAATAACTATTTATGCCTGAAACTGTTCACTTCTAATTTCTTTCCTTCGTGAGATTCCAGCATTGAAAGAGTATTCGAATTTACTAAGACACATGGTGAACGCGTGCGCATGCCTGACAGGGGCATCATGGGAGTTGAACAAACCAATCATCTGCAAATTTTAGTGTTGGGAGAGTTTAAACTTTGATCAAAGGTACGAACAAGTAAACAAAAGTATTAGCTTTTATAAAATGTACTATCTACATCTATCCATTGCATGTTAAAGCGGTTTATAAGAAATAATTGCTGAGTTTCTCAAAGGTTAGGAGAGCCCATTGCAATTTTCTCACTCTGAATAAAATATGACTATGTTTTAAATAAAAATGACTTGAAAGAAAGTCTGAAAAAGACCAAAATTTGAAATATTTCAATGGTTAGTCAATTGACCAGGGCATTTAGGCTAAATCTTGGCGAATTTCTTCGTTGAAAGATTCGTGCAAAAACTTTAAAATGTCGGAAACAGGAAAGTTAAGAAAAGGAAAGTTTAAAGTTTCACACGATTCTCGGGTGTTGACGAAATAATTCTTAGTTTTATCGGTATAAACAAAATGCATCTGACACGTTGAAGTTATGCACATATTTCATGACCATGCTTCGGTAAATAAAATCTATATATAACATAACACTTAAAAGGGAATCGTTGCTAATAGATTTGATATAATGCAAGGTCAATTCACAGGAAAACAAGCAGTTTTTAACTCAATTTGAAATCAAAAACATACATTATATCATACTAGGAAACCAAATGAAACCAAAGGTGCTAAGCCTTTTTTCTCTAACTTTCGTTGCGGCATTGATTATGCAAGTAGCAAAATAGACTGATTTAGTAAATTCTTAATCATCAGTTGCACCAGTACTTTTCTAATTTGCGTTAGTTTCATCGTTCGTTTTGAGCATTCTGCTTACATGTATTTATGCAACAATATTCCTGATTCATTTTCCCATTGAAATAAAAATTTTAGAATTGCACAAATTTTTCTTGAGAACTGCACATTTTGTGTGGAACTGCACGCTAAAAAAGCCCTGGTTTAATGGTAATACGTTCCCACGAAAATTTAATTATTGAATTTTCAGTCTGTTAAGAAAGTATTCGCCTCAACTGTTGACCGAGATATCCTTCCCCATAGTCTGAATTTGCCAACTGTTTTGCTGGGAGTTGCCATGGAAATTTGTCATATTACCATATATGCTGGATCAACCAGCAATCGCTCTGTTGCATGCAACCAGTTAGACCTGAATCCCATGCACCTGTTCAGCAGTTCTATTTACGGATAGCAGCTTATCTGCGCAGATACTTACGTCTCTGTTGAATGCAGTTCTCGTTGTTGAATGCAGAATTACTTATTTACACGCTTATTACACGCTACTTTTCACGCTGATTTTCACGCCGATTTTCATGCTGATTTCCGCTCTTTTGGCCTGTTGGTATTGGGCAGTAAAAATCAACAATCTTAGGTCCAAGAGAAAACTGAAAACAACGCTCCTCGGAATTTGATATGCAGCTATGAGTTAATACCAAATAAGTGGCTCCTTGGTGCTGCTTTGCAATTGACTGGGGATGGTTCCTGCATCATACAAAGAATGTAAATGGAAAGACCAGCATATCCTGTTGGTTTGGTGTCTTCTCCCTTAGCTACCCATTACTGGTATTCCGGTATAGACAGGTTTCGATTAAGTTGATTGATTTCTAGAATGATGCAAATTTAATGAAGCAGGATCATGGCGTAAAGTGAAGTTGTTTTAATGTTTAAAATACTGCCTTGACTGTCAGTTGCTGAGCAAACTTTACGGTAAAGACCAGAATGTTTATCAACAACAGAAAGACGAAGCTCACACTTTATAGGTTAGATTTATGTATTTCTCTGTTCTGAGTTGTTAATTACATCAAGTATTATTCCCATGGCTAAGGGGGGATGATCATTTAGAAAATCCTCATTAGTTGTTGACTTTGTCATGTATTATTTGCTTCATCGTATTTCAACATAAAAAGTCTTTCAGTGAAATACATCAGTATAAAAAATAGTATCCCATATACAAGTATATGTATGTATGTATGTATTCAATATTTAAAGTGAATAACAAGTATGTCTTTAAAATAGAATTTATTAAGGGTTTTCTAGGCATTCTGATGGATTATGTTTCGGAAAAAATGCGAATTTTGTAGAAATTCCTTCAGTTTTCTTTTAAATGTGGCAATCATGGAATTTGAATTTGCAATGGGATTCGATTCAGGTTTTTGGGAATTCTAAGTTGATTGGATGCCCAGATCTAACTGATTATCTATTGGACAGTAGGGAATTTGAGATTCGGCCATAATCCTCCCTCCTTTCCTAGTTACTGGGGTGGATACCATAATTTTTTTCAAAGTCATGGTAAATTTACCAGAGGAACTTTATAATGGTAGCTTTTACATTATATCTTTACATGTTTTTTCATAAACACGATGAGTATTGAGATGACAGAAGCAAACGATGACTCTTTTGCGTATCAAAAAAGTATTGGGAGTCAAAATTTAAAATTGATGATTATCAGTATATTGTAATAATCAGTTTTCAATATGAATGTTTATAATCATGTATCAATGGACCATCATCGGGTGTGCCTCAATGATGTCTTCCAGGTCCCTTGATTTTGTGAGCTTCAGCAGATAACGCTCATCTTTTGCAGCCTTATTCTCACTTTTTGCCTTGCACATGGCTGGATTCTAAGACTTCCATGCAAGACAGAATCAAAGTTTGATGTGATAAAGAAAGATCATGCCTTGGAAAACAGCATTATTGGTGAGAGTAATGTTACTCGGGTAGAGCAATGCTTTGAAAAGTGTGAAAATCATGAGAAGTGTAAATCGATTAACCATAAAGAAAATGGAGAGAAGAATTGTCAGCTGAACAGTAAAATAAAGGAAAGTGCATTAGCAATTGATTTTAACGTCAGCACTAACTGGACATATTATTCGACGAGTTACAATAGAAGAAACGTAAGTGCAAATCTTCAACAGACCAGTTCTTATCTTAATTTGCTTTTCTCTTCTCTTCTCTTCTCTTCTCTTCTCTTCTCTTCTCTTCTCTTCTCTTCTCTTCTCTTCTCTTCTCTTCTCTTCTCTTCTCTTCTCTTCTCTTCTCTTCTCTTCTCTTCTCTTCTCTTCTCTTCTCTTCTCTTCTCTTCTCTTCTCTTCTCTTCTCTTCTCTTCTCTTTATTTGCTTCTGCTTTGCTACTCTCTTCAGTTTCTTCTGCTTCTTTCAGTTCTTTTGTTCCTTTAGTTGTTCTTGTTTTTTATCCCATTCTATCATCTTTTATACTTTACTTTACTTTACTTTACTTCACTTCAATTTTTCTGTTCTTTTTATTTTCTCTAATGTTTCTACACGAAGCTCTTAATCTTTTTTAGATTGGCACATTCTGTGAAGACTACACTCCTTGCGCTGCACACACTTATTGCATAGATACTTGCCAATGTCCAGGGTATCGTTGTGTGGAATGCAGTCCTGGTTATACTTTGAACAGCGCCTTTCAATGTGTTGGTGAGATATTTTAGGAACACTATATGATTTTCCTCCTAGCGTATCGAAATAGGCAGTAGACCCGCATATCTTTCCAGGCGGTCGGAAAAAATCTGGGCTTTCGGCTCTATCTCGTGTACCAAGTTTACCACAAGCTTGGAATTTTAAAAATAAGTATGCATTCCCCGCCTTTACTATTTATTGATTTTGCAAACGACAATAGATGGAGAAAGCTGGTGGTTACGACTTTTTCTCCCGTCAACATTATCTGTGCTTCTCCAACAAAATCTGTCTTGTACTGAGAGAATCTTCAAACGCAAATTATTCATCATTGCAGATAGAAAAATCCCGTCGTTTGTGAACTATATTACGTTCATCTTTTCTAGATATTGATGAGTGTGCGAGCAATCCATGTCAAAATGGGGGCCATTGCAACAATCACATTGGAAAATATTCTTGTACGTGTCAAGCTGGATTCACAGGAGAAAATTGCGTCACAGGTAAGTACTGCCAACGAGTAAATTAATGGAATATGAGTATGGGTACCCATTGAAAGGTTTCCATTATAGAGTGCCCATCATAGAGTGCCTTGTAGAGGGTACCCTTCACAGGGTCCCCAGTATAGGGTTCCAATTTTAGCGTGCAATAAAAATGTGCCCATTTTAGGGTTCTCATTATAGAGTGCCCAATAAAGGGGTCATATTATAGGGTTCCCATTATAGGGTTCCCATTATAGGGTTCCCATCATAGGTTGTCCATTATAGGGTGTTTCAAAGTGCCAAACTTCGCATTAGCACAAAAAATACTTTCTGCGGGACAGAGAGGAAATTGTGCGCTCATGTTCCGAAATCTGCATCCTTGAACCTCCGTAGCTTCCTGCATCGCCCTTGGATTGCAACCAATGGTTTTGTCTTGATACCAAGCGCTATCGGTTTTAGTTTCAAAATCCTTTATATTTTGGCACTATCTTATACTAAATACGTGCCGTGACGTCATTTCATTCAAACTCCGCTCTGTTAAGCCGAATGTTGAGACAAACAGAACAGCAGCAACAACTCACCTTCACACATTGATGTAATGCCATGCCCTACTGATTTATTTAGCTCAAAACTGCGAAGATTACTACCTAGCTGGACAAAGGGTAAACGGAGTTTACAAGTTAGATATTGGTGACCACTATTGCATGTTGAAAAATTTTCAATGCGGACAGGCAGTGCCTGGTGGTTGGACATTGGCAATGAAAAGCAAAGGAGATACTGTATGTTTATTATACTATATCATATCATATTAAGCTACATTACATTACGTTAAATCACATTACATTACATTACATTACATTACATTACATTACATTACATTACATTACATTGCATTACATTACATAACATTACATTACATTACATAACATTACATTCATTACATTACATTACAATACATTACATTACATTACATTACATTACATTACATTACATTGCATTACATTACATTACATTACATTACATTACAATACAATACATTACATTACATTACATTTCATTACATTACATTACATTACATTACATTACATTACATTACATTACATTACATTACAATACATTACATTATATAACCAAACACATGTACAATAAACTACATTACTTTATTATATTCTTTTCATCATGTTACCTTTATCAGTAATGAAGCGTATATATAGTATTTTGATAGAGGGATATGTCTTGCTCTATGTTCGTGTTGGATACCAAAATGGTCTTTAATGTTATCTTTCATGTTTGCAGAACATTTTCGAAACAAATTCTCCACACTGGTCTACAGATACAGTGTATAATGTTCATTTAACTTCATTGGATGAAGAAAATGCCAAGTTCCAAGCATTCAACAAGCTCCCTGTTAGTAAAGTGTGCCTTGTGATGAAGCCCCTAGGAACACAGGAGTACCGCTCAATTGTAGTGTGGCTAACACGTTCATCATCACTACTTGATATCTTCCACTCTGGCAACACCATACATACACACAGAGGTAGAGATAAATGGCTGGACTTGATCAAAGACGCCATTCTACAGAATAACTGCAACCGAGAGGGATTCAATTTGAGGAAAGACAACAACCCGGCTATTATGGTCAGGTTTGGTATAATGGGCAACGGTGAAGATGATTGCGCCTCCCCAGATTCTTTTTTGGGAGTCGGTATTAGTTCATACTTATCAGGACATGCGGGAAACATCCGTAATCCGAGCATTAAAGCAATGGCTTATTTTTTTGTTCAATAACTGTTAGATACAATGCATGTACATTGAGATATTCTGTATACGTATGCAGCACCCTTGTGGTTAGAATTTATACTCAATGTCAGCCCTTGCCTAAGTTATATATATAAATATATAGCTTGGCTCTGACGAAGGCACTAAGCCGAAGCAAGAAAAAACAAATCTCCCGGACTGAGTAAAAGCACATCGAAGTTGCACTACTATTTCATTGTGCCTGTTTGGCGCAGTGGGTGGATCGTGTGACTCCGAATGTAGTGAACGCAGATTCGATCCCCGAGTGGTCAAGACTAAAAATTGCAATTGGGTAGCACCAAGTTTCGATGCCAAAAAAGTACCACGGAAAAAGATGATGAGCAGCCTTTTAGAGGCATAAATTGCTAGGGGGGGGGGCAAGGTGGCTGACATTGAGTATATACTAACCATGAGGGTGCATCCTGATTGTATGGAATTTGCATATCTATATAAAGAACATTATGTTTGGGGAGAGGGGAGTGGGCAGGAAGGAGGGGGGCAATCGTTTCCAGAGCCTCAGGGTCTAGGGGGCCTCATAAACCAATATCGACATTTCTATCCTTGTTAGATATATTGAAGGAACCCTCACAGGGAGAAGCCTACAAGGCTCTATAAATACACCTAGATTTCCTTGCTTTCAGCCCCTTTTTCTCGCCTCAAGCGCAGGGGGCCTGATTTTACCTTTATGCCCCTTTGGCCTCGAAAATCTCTCAGCGGCCCTGGTTGCAAGCACAAGTACGAAACACGCCAATTCTCCCTCTGTTTGAAACTAAGATAAAAATTTGGAAAAGCTATTTTTACGCAATTCCTACAAGTTATACCGCAATTTTGTTGTAAAATTTAGTTAGTTGTTATTAGTTCTAGGCATCTGCTTTTTTACTACATAATTCATCACTTGTAAATATTTCATTCTCAATTTCGGTTTTTTTAATATCTGAATATTAAAGTTTTAAGCACATCATATTTTATCAGCTATTTGCTGTTATTGGTTACTTAAATCCAGTACTTCAAATAAGTTTCATCTAATTTCAACCCCCCTGCTTGATTGAACCCTCATCCAATAGATTTTTTAGCCCCTAGGAGATCCTGAATAAGCCCTAGAAGAAACGTATCCGCCCTCCAGGGGGTTGTGTTTTGGTACGTATAGGCTGTAAATGGTGTCCTAAGTTGTAATTGATTGACAAAGGAATCTGAATTAATTGTTTGTATTCATTCAGAAGGTGTGCAATCGACCCCTGCTTCCTTTCTTGACGTCATTTTGGTTACACAAGGACCTGTTTTTCTTGTGGCCTTTCAGAAATCCATTACAGGAATCCTTAATAAGCGATTCAGCCATTCTCCATTCATCTTATTTCATGTTAATTAGTATGGGGTGGAGTTTTTCACGTATACATACAGCTTTTAAATGCATGTCGGCTCATTTTTTGGTGTGGTTTCTTTACGCTAATTTGCTGAGGTAGTTCTCATAGATCAAGTCTTTTACAGTCATGTCACGAAAACTCAAAGAGGTCATGTATATCTTCATCCAAAAGATCATAATTCTCAGGTTTGCTTGATTTATTATCTGATATTTACTTAATTTTCATCGATTTTATTTCAAATGTCTTGCATGATAACGAAATTTGGTCGATTCTTGTACCTTAAATGAAATGTTTTGCTTGATTTCTCTTCTCATGCAGTAGAAGGCGTTGTTTGTTGGCCATATATTTCATATCTATTATATTATCTGTTAATAATTGTATATTTTTTTGCGGCCAGGGAGCCTACCTTTACATCAGTGGTAGTGTTTCTGCTGAGCATGCGATCGGCATTTTCAAGACTGGAGCCTTTAAGAAGATGCTAATGGGATTCAACTGAATTTTGGGTGACATAGATAAGAGAAGCGCTTTCACACTAAGGTCAATCCACAAATAATACCAATTTTTTTCTTCGAGGAGATGCTCAGTTTATAGCCAAACCATTGAACTTCATGCTTTAAAACTTACAGAATACTTTGCAAGCGCTTTTACAAATATTATAGCCAGGGTTATAAAGCAAGGTATTGCATGATCTAATTAGGCGGTCAAATCAACTGAAATGTCAAAATTACAGACGAATCTGTTAGCATTGCAATATCCTAGTACTTTGAAATCTTATGGTGTCAGTCGGTTATTTGATGCGCTTCAAGGATCATATCTGAGCCCATCTCTTTTGAGAATTAAAACGTAAGCTACATTGTCTTGCAGCCTGCTCACTACTCCATTCATTGCACATGGCTGGATTCTAAGACTTCCATGCAAGACAGAATCAAAGTTTGATGTGATAAAGAAAGATCATGCCTTGGAAAACAGCATCATTGGTGAGAGTAATGTTACTGGGGTAGAGCAATGCTTTGAAAAGTGCGAAAATGATGAGAAATGCAAATCAATTAACCACAAAGAAAATGGGGAGAAGAATTGTCAGCTGAACAGTAAGATAAAGGAAAGTGCATCAGCGATTGATTTTAAAGTTAGCACTAACTGGACATATTATTCGACGAGTTACAATAGAAGAAACGTAAGTGCAAATATTCTCCAGATAAGTTCTTCTCTTCTCTTCTCTTCTCTTCTCTTCTCTTCTTTTCTCTTCTTTTCTCTTCTCTTCTCTTCTCTTCTCTTCTCTTCTCTTCTCTTCTCTTCTCTTCTCTTCTCTTCTCTTCTCTTCTCTCCTCTTCTCTTCTCTTCAACCTTTTCTCTTCTCTTCAACCTTTTGTCCTGTCTTCCCTTCTCTGTTCTTCTATTCTACCCAATATTCTTCAGCTTTTTCTTTCTTTCTCTTACCTCTTCTCATTTGCTTCTTCTTTTTTATCCCGTCTTTTCTCTTAATTCTCCCTTCTACATTTATTTTGTTTGATATATCTCTACCCTTACTTTTCCGCATATCTTTCTCAAATCAAAACGTTCCGTCGATTGCAAGCTTTTTACTCTGCTCAGCGCTCAAGCCATTCTACACGAGAATGAATTCTGTTTCAGATTGGTACATACTGTAAAGATTACACTCCCTGCCCTCCGCACCAATACTGTGTTGACACTTGCCGATGTCCAGGATATCAGTGCATTGAGTGCAATCCCGGCTCTAAATTCAACTATGACTTGCAGTGTATCGGTAAGATTCTTCCAGCTCATTTTCAAAACTTTATTTCTTATACCTCGAAGATTTGAACAGAAAAGCGCAAAAAGTCGATGGAAATATATAATTAATTGTATATTTCAATGCTTACTAAATATTTTCGATGTCATATCATTTTAGTTTTCGCCGCAAAATGGCGAAAAATAAAGCAAGCGATTTATAATTGAATGTACTGCATGAGTGATGAATAGCGGTGTAAATTAATTTATACTTCGCCCCGGAATAGGGGTTCTTCAGAGTAATAGCAGATGACAGATAGTCAAGATTCATTGCCGAAATGACCAGCTCCAGGTTTCTTAAATAACGACACAGACAAGGAGGAACCCCACAAGGATACAAGCCTTGGCTTTTGCTTTTTGCTACATATATGTATATCTCCTATTCTTTGTCTCAATACCATACTACAACCTCTTCTTTAGATGTCAATGAATGCGCAAGCAGCCCCTGTAGAAATGGAGCAGAATGCCAAAATCAAGTTAATAAATTTCATTGCAATTGCCAGCCAGGATATGACGGAATTCTCTGTGAAGTTGGTATGATAATTAAGTATTAAACTTGTATATATATATATGAAACCATGGTTAGGTTGATATATGTCAGTCATCACGGGTCCTACGTTTCCAGCTGTTTCAAGTGTTATACATATTTTACTCAAATTTACAGTTAAAGTACAACTCCATTTGGTTAACAGACATGGTTAGTAGCAAGGCGAAGAAGGACAATTGCTCCTTCTCTCCCTAGAAAAGAAGGGAAATCCATTTATTTTGTAAGTTTATGCCTTATTTTCATGCTGATGGTTCCGGTTTTTGACATGTTGGTTGTCCAGGTCTTGCGCAGTTTCAGCTTTCTTTAAAAACTCATGTCATCAAACCTTCACTGATAAATATTAGAGGGCTTGACTCCTGCCCACCTTTTAAGAATTTTTAAGGCACATTTAGAGATGAAAACTCCAAATTTGCGCCCTTGGAAGAGGAGGGATAAATATTTTCTATAGATAATTGGATTAGTAAGTGGAACTAGTTCCATCATAAATTTTCTCATTTTTAGTCTATGTTTTGGAATGTTTGGTTTATGAATTTTGATGAATAAAAGGTAATATACAAGATGGATGAAATAATTAAAATAAATACTCAATAGTATCATATCAGCAAATTTGCCCCCCGTAAATCCTAATCTTTGTTTCTTTCACTCTTTAATATAGATATTGATGAATGCGCCAGCAACCCTTGTCAAAACGGGGGGAAATGCACGGACCATGTTAACAAATATTCCTGTACTTGTCCAATTGATTACTTTGGAACAAACTGTGAGATGATATGTAAGTACCATTTTTATAACTTGGTTGGGCTAATGATAAATTGGATTCTTCTTCTACCATTCTGGCACTTTTTCTTTATGTTAGTGAGAAGCAGTATGCTTATACTGCATCTTTGTGAATTGTAAAGAGCGAGTTTGCAGTGAATGTTTGGCATTTTTTGCGAAGCGAAATAAAACTGTTTAAACTTATTGTAATGAAGCTGGAAACTGCTTGTTGCAATGCTAGCTGTAAAAGGAGATGGAAAGGTCATAAAAACGAATTAAAACCAAGGCATCCTGCAAATGGCATTTCCCCTCTCACCGAGTAGCTGAGATCTCGCATTGTTTGACTGAAAGCATCTATGGCAAGGGTATTTCCACCCTTAATAGAGGATAAAAGTTGTCTTTTTCGGGGCTGTTTTTGAACAACTCCTATTTCCTGTAGATATATGCTCCCACTCACCTAGAAAATTATTTCATTCAGACAAAAGGTGCAATGATGTTTACGCTGCTGGGAAAAGAGTAAATGGGGTTTATAAATTGAACATTGGTAACCACTTCTGTTTTTTGGATGGTTCACAATGTGGACAGGCTGGCTGGACCCTGGCTATGAAAATCAGAGGAGATAGTGTAATTATATTATATTATATTATATTATATTATATTATATTATATTATATTATATTATATTATATTATATTATATTATATTATATTATATTATATTATATTATATTATATTATATTATATTATATTATATTATATTATATTATATTATATTATATTATATTATATTATATTATATTATATTATATTATATTATATTATATTATATTATATTATATTATATTATATTATATTATATTATATTATATTATATTATATTATATTATATTATATAATATTATATTATATTATATTATATTATATTATATTATTTTATATTATGTTATATTATATTATATTATATTATATTATATTATATTATATTATGTTATGTTATGTTATGTTATGTTATGTTATGTTATGTTATGTTATGTTATGTTATGTTATGTTATATTATATTATATTATATTATATTATATTATATTATATTATATTATATTATATTATATTATATTATATTATATTATATTATATTATATTATATTATATTATATTATATTATATTATATTATATTATATTATATTATATTATATTATATTATATTATATTATATTATATTATATTATATTATATTATATTATATTATATTATATTATATTATATTATATTATATTATATTATATTATATTATATTATATTATATTATATTATATTATATTATATTATATTATATTATATTATATTATATTATATTATATTATATTATATTATATTATATTATATTATATTATATTATATAATATTATATTATATTATATTATATTATATTATATTATATTATATTATATTATATCATTTTATATTATATTATTTTATATCATATTACTATCTCATTATTATACTATCTTTCATGTTTCGCAGAACGCTTTCCGTGCTGATTCTGGACACTGGTATACAGAAACAGTTTATAAACATCATTCAACTTCATTGTCAGAGGAAAATGCCAAGTTCCAAGCATTCAACAAGCTCGCTTTTACAAAAGTGTGCCTTATGATGAAGCCCCTTGGAACGAATAACTACAAGTCGATTGTACTTGGGCCAGCAGGCTCGTCACTCCGTGCATTGTTCGCAAGCGCGAACAGTAGGCTAACAAACAAACCCAAAAGTGCTTGGTTGAACTTGATCCATGACTCATATTTGCAGCATAGGTGCAACCGGCAGGGATTTAATATAAGGAGAGACCGTGATAGTCAAATTTGGATAAGACTTGGTATCATGAGTAACAATGAAAATGAATGCCGTTCTCCAGATTCTTTTATCGGTATTGGTGCTAGGTATTATCCGTATGCGGGAAATTTTCAACATCATCACAGGATCGGAGTTATGGGGTATCTTTTTGTTAAGTAAAGAATTATGCTTTACATTTGTTTATATTGCAACGACCAATGGATGAATAAATCATTTATTTGATGAATCAATCGATCAATCAATCGATCATTCAATCATTCAATCAGCCAATCAATCAATAAATCAGTCAATCAGTCATAAATCAGTCTGTCTATTAATCGATGGCATTTATCTTCTCAGCTTTGCAAACCTTATTTATTGTACGTTTTAATATTTAAAAATTAATCAAAAGTATCGCTAAAATTTTTGTATACCTTTTCTACACGGGGGAGAGGCTAAAGAAGCAGAGGGGGTTTTTATTGGAGGGTTTGTGGTGATGCTAATTAGAAACCTCCTTCATTACAGATAACTGTTGCATCTTGTATCTTGTCCTTTGTGAACATCGTCCTCTGTTTTTCAACAAGTTCTTCAAAGACACTTGTCCTTCTACTGGCATCTCTTGCATCATATTCCCTTTCTTGGCGTCTGTTTATCTTTTGGGTTTCAAATTCTATCTGCTTTGCTCGGAGCCTTTTCAAATCTTCGCTTGTCGTGTCTGATGTTATAGTTGACATGAACCTGCAAGAAATCATTTTGCAAGAAAAAATCAATATTTGTAAATCATATCACATTACTTGCTTGCAAATATGCCAGCAAGCTGCAGTGTTTTAGAAGGCAAGCTGGAGAGTTAGGAGAAGGGGGGGAGGGGTCCCCGATTTATCACAATAATTATAGAATAATTTAAGCCACCTAAGCCTAACTAGATCAGCTGCAATACTTTTTTGCTGAAAGCATTGTCAGAATGCATCCGTGATTTCTGGTCAGTTTGAATTTAACGCAGCAAGTTGTATCCATTCTGTTACATATGATTCCAATGGAAGGACTACTGCCTTTGGTTGGTGCTCAAAATTGCTACAAACTGGGATTTAACAACTTGTTGGATTTGTTGTTTCATTTTAAATTGTTCAATTCAGCAGTTATTTTATGGAAGTAGCGTTACACTACGAAGTTTGGATTCTCTGTGGAGTGGAGGACAAACACCTTGTCTTCTTTATCGTGTACTTTTTTTGCAGTACAAGACATACATAGGGGATTCTGTTTAAGATATATTTAAGGTCTTTTGTTGTTAAAAAGCCCCCAGACCCCGTGATTAGCTTTAGGGGATACGTAATTCCTGGTGAAATGATAATCAAGGTTCGTCGGCTCTAGCGGTAGAAGCATAACATTGGTCCAGTCGGGCTTTCGCCTACAGTTTACATTAAAAGTGAACGTGTGAAGATCGTTCTTCACTTGTAAATTTAGTTTTGAAGTATTGTCATAAATGCATTATATTTACTGTACTTAGGATTCTATGCGTTTATTTGCTTGTCTTTTAATTTTATACACACATTTAACTTTTTACGTATTGTTATAATTCATTTTATCTACGGGAGGGCTATATAAAAACAAGCCTCTTCTAAAGGACAACCCTTAGGGGTGTGCCAACAGCAAAAGAGGCGAGGCAATTATCCCTCTTGCCTTTTGAATCTGAGCGCTTGTATCTTGTTATTGCCATTCTTCTCGAACCAATTTTCTGTAATTCAAACGTTCGTATCAGACTCAAGATATTTAAAATTAGGGTGAGTTGATTGCAATATGCACCGTTCACCCCCCCATTCATAAGACTATTATACAATAGCAGCTAATGCATTCGTTTAGATTGCTAGGGGGTAATGTTAGAATGTTATTATTGATCATGTTGTTATTAGAACTATTTCGGGTCCTTTCAAAATGTCTTTTTATCTAAATTTCAAATTATTAGCTATAACTATTTTAACATTATACTGAAGCTTTTGTGAATACTTTTCTTTTCTTTTATCACACCTTTTTTACTCGCATTTTCTCATCACCTTTAGATTCCTATTTCCAATAGACCCTGTTTTAACCGGCAGCCTTTGCGCGCTCACCATAACAGGCCTGAAATGGATTGTTGCAATGGCGACATATATTAATTGATTGAACAATATGCAGCGTAGATGAAGCTGATAACAAAAGGAAGCGAAAATGAGAGAATGGAAAATAAATTCATCTTTGCGAAGGTATTGCTATTTTTCTGTAACTGTAGATAACAGGAATATTAAGTTTTTTTCGACTGCTGTTGGTCGCAAATAGTTAGGCCAAGTTTGAGTTTTGGATCGCCTAAAAGTGATTAGCCAAAAAGGACGCCGGGTAATTTTTGAACAATGCACGTTGGGTAGTAATGGGTTTGAAAGCATATGTTTGGATAAAAAAAGAAGCCAAAATTATAATAAGTTAGCAACGTCAAGTGCAACCTTTTTACTTAACCCTTTCTCCCCCGGTGATTAAAAAACTGCACAGTAAAATCAAACATGTCTGGTCAGATTGGAAGGGGGTACAAATATTAATAATGTAAAAGCAAAGAATCTTCACAAATCTTTACAAAAGATTCACCCATAAAATGAAGGCATTATTCTCCCCTTTCCAAGAACTATCCAATTCGCGCTTAAAGTGTTTGGGCCAAAGGGAACACAAATACAAAAAGAAAATTCAGGAATCCCGGGAGCACATTGCTTTGATTGTAGACTTACCTTTGCCATCTAGTTAGTTTATTTACCAAAACAGTTTCATTTTCCACGTAGACGAATCTTTTAAGAAAATGCCTTGGCATGATTCCTTGCAAAGTATCAATGAATTCTAACTGCTGTTCAAAGATACTGACTGTAGCCAATTTGCGCACGCTTTCTATGTCTCCAACAGCCAGGCCAATCTGCAATGAAAACACGGTTGATTTGATTGATTTCTTTGATTCGATTTGATTCGATTTGATTCGATTTGATTCGATTTGATTCGATTTGATTCGATTTGATTTGATTTGATTTGACAACATTTTCAGATCAGATTTAATTTGTGAGCAGAAATTATATCCCTTGTAATTGATATTAAAGGGAGTTTTAGAAACAGATTAAATTGTCACATAAACTCTTGGGGACAACATCAAGAAGTCAGTAAATTGTTCTTGCATTTACCCCCTTCCCAACTATTCGCTTAACATTGTTCATCAATGGGCAGTTCGGTCTATCCCGGGCTGAAAGGGATAGCGAGGGTTTCTGTTCAGCGATGCTGTTTTTCAAGGGACCCACCGCTTAAAAATTTGCATTTCGAATAAATATGTTTTTAAACTTACCAATAAATTTGTGAATGCGACTGCAACCAGAAAAACAAATATGATGAAAATCAGGTACGACAAAGTCGGGTACGGAACATACAACTGTTTTGTCGCATCCTTTTCTCCCAGCTTCGACGTGATCGACTCGTCAAAATTGAACTCTCCAGTCATCATGACTAAAACTTTCGGGACTGAGATGTACAATGTACGGAACGATTTTTGTCGTATGAAAAGCAGGTAGAACGTCATAGCGAAGGCTTGTATGATGATGCCAAATACGACAAGAAGTTTGACAATTGTAAAGCAGACTTTAAGAAACATTACGATGTAAAGCCTGTAAAGTGGAATTCTTTGAAGAAACAGTAGAGTGTTGGACCAGCCTAGAAAGACACAGACGATTCCAAGCTCGTAAAGTGTTGCGTTGATTCGGGGGTGGAGGTTGAACTGTATTATGAAATACAATGTTCCGCCGTATAAAACCAGCTCGATATAATTTGTTAGACTGAGGAAATATCTCCAACGGAATACTACGATTTGCATGAGCTCTTTGGCGACCTGCAGACCACAGAATACAAGGATGAAATAACCGAAAATGTTTCCGAAGCCTGTAGATGATGGAAGTTTGCCAAAGAGTTCTTTTATCTTATGGTCAGTGGCTGCTGTAGTTATGTTCACTTCTGCTCTTTTCTCGAGGATAGCTACATATCTAGAAAAAGAAACCAATATAAATAATAGCTCAAAAAAGGAAAAGCTAGCATCAGGGATGCCCAGACCAGTGGGGTAACGAGGGCAGTTGCAATTAGGAAACGAATTTTCCGTTTACAAAGGGCCGTTATTGAATAAAAGGGGCCGTAAGACAGATCCTTGTGGAACATCAAACAAAAACATAGACATTTAATCAAAAAGGGGCCACAAGACAGATCCTTGTGGAACATCAAACAATTGCATTGAGGCTGGTCACGTTTTGTGACAAGTAAAGAAGAGAACAAAATGGTAAGCTGCCTGCTGGGTTCTTGAAGAATACTTGGGATGGTAATAAAGAAAGACAGATATGAGGAACAACGCAAGCAGCAGGCATACGAAGCACATACGACCAGATAATATTTATATATTCATATATCATATAACTAATGTATAGGGTTATATGAATTTTTAATATAATGTATGAACATGTATATGAATATATATGTTATATAGATATTCGAAAAAAGTATATAATTATTATTTGGTCGCATTTGCATTGTGTTTCTGCCATTTTGCGTTGATTCTTTTCTCTGTTTTATACTCACATTCTGCCTCCAACCATTGCAAGAATGCTCAGGGCAACGATAAAGACCACGTATACAAGAAAGCTCAGATAATATGCATATCGACACAGCCGCTTCCATTTCACCTTAAAAAGGCTGGACGTAACAGGATGAGCCATTAACCGCTCTCGCCCATTCTCTGCCATTATGCTGGGCGCGAAGTACAGCTCGCTTCGCCTCTCTTTAACGAGGGAAGCTGCAGCAGACAAAGCCGTTGTGGATTGTGGATCGCATTCGAGGAATTTGAAGTTATAGGTGACTGCGAACTCTGGATGTTTGGGGTGGTGATCTGAGAATGTCGTACAGCGGTCCAGGACAATTTCGGCCTCAACGGGACACATTTGAATAAGTTTCTCCATAAAGTGGCATCCATGTTTGTCTTTACTCGATAAGACTTCATCCCATCTAAAAGAACGGTATATCTAATAAGCTTCTTGTTGTTGGGTTGTAAAGAACGGAGAATTTAAATTATTCTATTAAATGCACACACATTTTGAGCATCGTAGAGTATCGTAGAGCATCGCGACTCTTTATAATATCAGCGATGTAGTAGAAAAACTCCTGCAACATACTGGGAATTCTGAGATTTAAAAAAAGGGTGGAAAGCAGGCTGAATAATTTGCAAATTCATGACAGTATGATAGTATCCCCCATAAAATAGTAGCGTTAACCCTTTTATTTACACAGGGACCATTTGGCCTAATTACCTACAGCGAAAATAGGATATTTCTCAGAAGAGGGGACGAGCCCCTTCCATACCTAGATACACCTGCATGTTAGCATTCGTAAAGAGTCTGCGCTCTTGTATCATCAATTATTGTACCCCCTTACTATCTGAGCAGATGCCTTAAATGTAACTTAACAGCTGCATTATCGACGGAGGTAAAAGGTTTTGCTGATAACTCTTGCTACACAGACCTGCTTCTATACATCCGTAAAGATTATTTGCTCTTACATTATCAATTATTTTACCCCCTTGCAATCCGAGTAGGCACATTTAATGTTACTGTACAGCTCTATAATCAACGGGGGTTAAAGAAGTAAAACAACCAACTACCTGAAACAAAGTGATCTAATTCCCTATTTTCAATCGAATGAAGAATCACTCTGTTACCTGTCACTTTCAAGCACGGCCTTGCACACTTCGTCTCTCCGATAGTCGATGGCAAGATCAAAGAAGCTATTACCGTCGAAATCACACAAATTGATATCCGCTCCGCTCTCCAAGAGCATCATGACATTTTCTGCATTTCCCTTTTCTGCTGATACCATCAGTGGCGTTGTACTGTAATCATCTTGCATGTTGATATTCACATCTGTCTCAAGTAGGATTTGCATAATTTCAGTCTTTTCTTGTGCAGATGCATAATGTAATGGTGTCCACCTGTGCCTATCTTGGCAATTCACATTTGCACCACGGCTGAGCAATGACTTACAGGCTTCCCTAAACATAAGTTACAACTTTGCATTAGCGTAAATCCACAATGAGAAAGGTTGAGGCCTAGCTTCATACGTGTGTTGCTACAAGGGCATAGCTAGTATTTACTTTACACAGTACTTTGATGGGAGCATGAATATTTGGCCTAAAATAGCTCGTAAATAAATATGCAATACAAGTATATTTATGAGTTACGATATAAGCAAATTTTTTCCTACCAAAAATCTAAAAACAGGCTTTTATATTTTCATAATATCCAATGAATATATGAAATTTCCATCCCATAATTTGGATAATTTTTTTACTCTGCAACGATTTCTACAGGCAGGTACAGTGGAAACGAACGAAAATGTCTTTTTCAATGCGTTTTACTATGTTTCCATCTTCCGGTGCAACTTTCAAGTTCCAAGAAATCTAAAGCAAACTTACAACTGTTGGTAAATAACAGCGACGTGAAGTGGTGTATGTCGTTCCATATTTGCATAGTTTATCAGACCGTAAAGGTAATCTTTAGTCAGCAAGTTAATGCAAGATATATTGCCGAATTGCGCTGCCAAATGCAACGGAGTATTCCCATAAATATCAGTTTCATCCAACCGCATTGTGTGCGACATAAACAAATCGAGGATCTGTTGAAAACAAACGTTGCAATCAAAGGAACAAAAATCATGGTGCACAAAAATACAAAGGTCACAATCTCCTGTCCACAGTCCACTGCCTCTCATTTTCTCTTAAGGGTAGCAGAGGGGTAAACATATTCCCTGAACGACGTAATAAACGATCTAACATTTAAAAGGCTTCTTTGCTCTAACATCATCGATTATACCACCCCCTTGAAATCTAACCAGTTGCATGAGATACTATTGTGCAACTGAATTATGACCGGGAGTGAAAGAGTTAATTGATGTTGACCACGAAATGCTCAATACGTAATTCCAAAAGGCCCTTACTTTTTCGCTTTCTTGACTCTAAATGTATACAAAATGTATGCGTTACCTTGGCATGACCAAAGCCAGCAGCGTAATGAATTGGTGTTCGATTCTCCTCATCAACATCATGAAGTATGCTCCTCGTAGCCTCGATCAGGAGCTTTGCAGCCTCGGTGTTGCCGCTTTCAGCAGCATAATGCAAACTGTTCTTCAAGGTCAAATCTTGCGTGGCAGGGGACGCTCCAAGCTTGAGTAAATCCGGTATAACGCCCACTTGATTGTTTACAACTGCCAAAAGCAACGGCGTTAAACCTTTTTCATCCTTTGCGTTTACGTCTGCGTTGTTGCGTAACAAAACATGAGCTGCTTCCATCTGACCCGACTGCAACGCCCTGTAAGGCCAGAGAATGAAGTTAAAGTCAGCGGGGTCAATTGAGAAGAGGTCTGAGAGACTTTCCTCCCCAAAAGTGATCATATCATCTTCTTACATGGCTAAACTAGTCGCTGCATAGTGGTTCTATTTACCAGGAGAGTAATGGGTAATGCAAAGTGGGTAGCATTAGTTTCAGAAAGACTGAAGATCTAGAACTGATAAATCAAAATTTACAATGTCAAAGAGAGGATATTTTGAGTGATTCTAGCAAGAGGAAAAAAGGACGAATGTTTTGTGACGAAATAGCAAATTGATGGCCTAAGTGGTTCTTGAGAAAAAAATAAAGAAATTTGTGGCATTTAAGGAAAACTGTTCATCTTAAAACATGCTTGAAGGATCAAAAATTTTGCTTAAGGATCTGAGAATGCTGGACTTGAAAACTAAAAAAGGAATTAGCACCTCAATATATCTAGGAATCAAAGCATAAAACTTGAACTTCTCAGAATTCGTGATAAACCAACAAAATTAATAAAGATATATAATCATGAGACTCAAGTCAGTCATAAACAATTTTCAATTTTTACTAATTTGAGCCTTAATTTTCCTTTTGGCGTATAATCTTCAGTAGAGCATGTACCAATGCAACGCTGTTCTTTTATGGTTGTCTCTCGTATCCACTTTTAACCCATCTCCCAGCAATCGTTTAAGTACATCACCATTGCTTGCAGATGCAGCAAAGTGCAAGGCAGACAAACCATCTTTCGTCTGAGCTGTCGTATCAGCACCATTCTTTATAAGGATGTTTGTTATTTCTAAATCTCCTTTTTGAACCGCAAGGTGCAGTGACGTGCATGTGTCATGTCTCTTTCGATTGATGTAGTCACAGACAGAAATAGACGAATCTGAAAGTGTTCGAGAAACATTCTATTAATTAATTAATGTACCGTATTTCCCAATTAATTAAGTAATTATTTAATTAATATAACGTATTTCCACGAAAGAGTACCCCTATTGAAAGAGTGCCCCCTTTCAAAATAGTGTCCCTCTCTCAAAGGAGTGCCTCCCCCCTCAAATGACCACCTTCCTTTTAGAGCTGACTTTAAATGATCAACCTTGAATGCTCGGTCGAGGAAATACAGTATTATGATTAATAGCTATCAATAACCATAACTGAATGATGTGATTGATAAATCATACTTGAGCAACTTCGTGGACGCTTGAGACACATCATAACAAAGGGGGCAAAAGCACATGAATAAAAGCAATAAAATTACAGGAAAATTGAGACGAAAAGCCCCCCTTTTTCAGCCTTCTGGACTTATAAAATGCTCCTCCCCGTATCAATTTTCAAGTCCCACTTACAATGATTCAATTTTTAACAAACAGGCAAAATAACAAATATGGATTATCAGGCTTTTAATAAGAGTGTTTCTACTCTAAAATGCTGTATTCTAAGACATTTTCCCACAAACTCACGTTCTTATATGTTTGTAAGTATCTTTCGACAGTCAAAGAGATCACAAAAAACGCCAAAAATTCACGAGATCGAAAAATTGCGGATTGATTTGTGCACTGAGTGAAGCAAATATTTTCTCAAGCTTTGGTTTTTCCGAGAAATAATCCGTATTAATTCGCATATATAACAGGCCGAAATATTACCCTTTCTTTCATCAATGCTATCCAATATGATCTCTATTATCTCAATATTTTTCTCTGCAACTGCAAGGTGTAACGGGGTCTCGCCATCTCCATTTGTACTTTCCACCTTGGCTCCGTTTTCGAGTAGAGTCTCACACGTGACTGTGTCATTCAAAATGGCGGCAAAATGTAGCGCCGTGTTCAATTTTGGGTCTTGCACATTTGGATCAACCGCTTTGATCTCTAGCATATTTGCAACGACTCCTGAAAGGCCCTTCTTTGCTGCGAGTAAGAGCGCATTTAACCCATTCTCATCTACTAAATATGGATCTGAGCCTTGCTTCAACAAAAACTTCGCTACTTCGTCTTTTCTGTGCCTTAAAGCAAATAAATAATGGAGTTTTAAAATTACAAGAATCGGCAAAACTATGGAAATAACGGCAAAGCAAATGCAAGAACTCAGAAGCGTCCCTCACACTGGGCTATCTTTACGAAATTCACATATTTGTTATGCGAATGAGAACTCTATGAATAGAGGAGCCTGCATTTTATTTGAAGTTTCTAAAATATTTTTTGGCGAGCCAAATCGATCTTCAAAACCCTGGCGTGTGTGAATGGTTAAGGCGTACGACTGCTGACCTGTAGGTCACGGCTTGAGTCTCGCTTAATTTGGAAGCACACCCCAAAAGCCGTTCAGCAACTCCAGCGTCATTCTAAGGCCGGTTTAAGGGCTTTCGGAAGAAATCCCGAGGGCGCAGAACCTACCTCCCTCTCCCACATCACTTCGTAAGCTGCCAAGACCGTGCTAGCAAATTCTAGTGCTTGCTTCCCTTTGCTTCAGGCAAAGTTTGAGTAAAATATTAAATCAACAACCTTATTGCAATATGCAAAGCCGTGCTGCCATCTCGGGTCTTCAAGTCAAGTGTAGCTCTGTGTACAACAAGCAGGCATATTACTGCCAGTAACCCATGTTTAGCAGCATAATGGATTGCTGCCATTCCTCTCTCATCTAAGCCATCAATTGCATAGTCTTCTTGAGTGATGAGAAACTTTCTAATTTGCTCAAAGTCTTCCTTCAGTATTGCTTCGCGTAATTTTTGACTCCTTAACAACCCACTTTTGGACAGGCTGCTGTATTCCGAATGTTTTACGTATCTTGAGAAACGTCCATGGTACGGAACCAAAACGGCATTAGTCCGTTTTCGTATTGTTTTAGCGTCTCCTGTTCTACAAAATTGCTGGAAGTTATGCAGTTCCATTGTCATTTGCAAACGAACTCGAATCTCGCATGGACTTTTTGTCCTACAAGCTAGTAAATTGCACCTTGTTTCTTTTACATCCTGTTTTGCCTCGAGTTTTTGCCTAGAGTTTTTGCCTGTCTACGTTCTGCGGAGCCTCTTTCCATATCCTTCTATTACCTCTTCATAACGTATAATTTATTGGTGCACTGCTTTATTTTTTGTCTTTTATAACCATTGTTTTCTTAGCGATTATGAGATTTCCTGAGAAATACACTCACGTATTTTCTACACATTTCTTCTTTACCATAACCCTGTATTTGCCTGAACATGCTATGGTCTACTTTGTTGACAATACTTTGAAGGCATAAAGCGGTTATTTACAAGCGAAATTTATCAATAAATCAAACAATTGAGCTGCCTGCCTTTGATATCTAGAATCGAATTATTTTATCTACTCCTAAATTCGGAAAAGAAAGGGAAACTGGACAGGGATGCCTGTTGCACCCTCGTTTCAGTTTAGCTTCATAGCTTAAATCATTAACAGATAATTTGTCTAATCTTTATTTACCAGCCTAATAAAAACATTAAATCAAACTAAATTTTAATATAACAGGGCCCCCAGTGATAGCATTAATAACTTTACTGAATTTCCGAATTCATACTTTGCCTCTTTCCCAAGTTGCCTCACTCTCGCCCTCATAATACTCTAGTTGTTGCTGCTGTTGATGTTGTTGATGTTATTCACATTGAAGAAATCGAGAATGGCGGCTGAAAGCAAGAGTATGTTACGACTTCTTGACGTTTAAAGGTAAGAAAGATTATTGCATTATATTCATTATTTGAATTATATCAAACCAAAGCAAACGAGAACCATTTTAGCTTGTACATTTCTTTTAATTGTAAACTTCCTCATTGAATATCAATCTGTGTTATTTATCTATCCATTTTTTACAAAAAGTCAATCTCAGCCTAAACTAATCGCAAAGGCTTTTAGTACACTGCTTCCACGAGCTCAATATTTGGGCCGTAAGATATCAATAAACTGCTGGTAGAAATTAGCGAAAGTAAATGAACGATTTGTGTGGGCAGATAGATGGGGGGCAAAATAGGCCCTCTATTATTTCTCCTTTGGGCTATTTTCAAATTGTTACTTATTGATTATGATTGTCCTTCTTAAGTTTTATTTTTCAATCTTATAAGAAAGTTTTGAATGATCTCTGTTTTGAATTTTTTTAATAATTTTGAAAATAATTTTATCTTTATTAGTGGGCATCAATCATCAATCATACGATGCAGAAGAAATATTTGTAAAGAGAGGTGGAGATACTCAAAAGAAGTATTTACCCAAGCATTTTCTTTGATTCACCATGATTGCTTTCAAAAAGCCAAAGAAAAATTTCCGTAAGAAGACAGTTACCAATGAGAATGATGATGATCAAACTTCAGAGCAGAAAACTACAGACGAAGTTAACACAGGAGTAAAGACTTCTGCTGAAAAGAAGACTAATGAAAAGAGCAAAGATAAGCCAAAGATCATAAAGAGCAGAAGTTCTGGTTTGTTGAGTTTTGAAGATGAACTAGAAGAAGGAGAGGAATTTGTTTTGAAAAAATCAAAGGAGAGTAAGAAGCTTGCGCAAAGACTTCGCGAGCAGAAGAAGAAAGAAAAACTAGGAGAAATACAAGAAAATGTGAAGAATACACAACAATATGCCGATGGTAAGAATCAGAAGCAATTTGGTGAAAAAATTGAAAAGGAAAGAGAGGCTAAAATGATTGTTGGTGGAGGTTCAGATGAAGAAGATAATGATGAAGAAGATGATGAAAATGATGATTTTAACCATATTCGCTCAGGTATGAATCTATCTCTCTATCTATAATTTTTGTTTGTTTGTTTGTTTCTTTGTATGTTTGTTTTTTTATTTGTTAATCTAGGCTTGGGTTCTGGCAGCTATCAGGCTAATGTGGGCTTGGGGTGTTCCCAGGATTTCTCCTGGGTACCCATTTACCCAGCCTGAAGGATGGCCCACCAGGTTGGCTGAACATTTGGTAGAGAAAGGTTCAAACTCTGATCTTAAACTGCAAGGCTCTTTAATTTCATCTAGCCTGCCATTGAACTTCCCTCATTCATTTTTTTTAGGATTGTCAACTGGCATCATACCAGATGCAGCAACCATTTTTGCAATGAAAAAGCAAAGAGAAAGGGCAAGACAGCTTGGTACTGGTGCAGACTTTGTGCCTCTGAAGGCAACTAGTAAAAAATATAAAGATATAACAACTGGATCTAAATCTAGATTGGTTAGAGAAGAAGATGAAGATAGTGAAGAAGAGAGAATAGAATTCAAAGGGACACACAAGAAATCGTTTCCTGCTTTGGAAAGGAGGAAAGAGGTCTGTTGACTGTTTATTCAAGATATTTTTAAAATATTAGTATAAATATATATTTATTATCTGGTTGTGTTTGCTTCATATGCCTACCACTTTAAATATACTTTAAATAAATCCAGACCCCTGCATCTCATGCTTAATTTGTAATTCTATATGTTTCTGGGTTTATGATTTAGATCTGAATATTGCCCCAAATTGTTTATTACATTGGAGCACTAGCCTCTAGCTATTTGCACTAAAAGATAGGAAGTGGTCCCTTCAGCTATTTAAAAGGAATGTCCCTGATTCATGTTCTTTCACTTGATATTTGAAGATGGACAGCTGCATTATGTTTGCATCTGCATTTGTGCAGAATATCAACATTAGCACTTTAAATGTCTGCATCTAGCACCAATCTTGAGGATAATTGAGGCTCGGCTGTGCAATGAATGTTCGTAACAACCATCCAATCTACTCTGCAGGTTGCAAAGGCCCTAGAAGAGGCTCATGATGAAGCAGAAGTTGAAAAAGATGGTGATGATGAGCTAGATCTCTGGGAGCAAGAACAAATTAAGAAGGGAGCAAGCATACCTGCTGCGCATAAAGAACAATCACTTGGACCAGTCTTACCTCCGTTGGAACAGCCAATGCCAGTGGAACAAAGCTTCCAACCAATGGTACCGTTTTCTGGTGCATACACCCATTTGGGACAAGGTAAAAATGCATCATAATTCTGTAACTGATGTTCTCAAGGGCATTCCAGAAAAGGAGGAATATTCATTGTAATACATTGGCAATGCTTGATTGTGTGCAGTTTGATTTGATAGGCAAAAGATTGATATCTGCATGATTTTTTGCCAGAGCAACGTAACATCTACTAGGCGATTTATTTCTGCTTCATATTTTCATCATTGCATTTTTATTTTGTTTTATTTAATTTAGAGTTAGCTCTCTATAAGCTGATTAATGTACAATTTGAATATCATTACAGAACTTGAAAAACAAATTAATGTTGTTAACAAATCATGATAAATAAGTTGCAGTCAGGGTCTTAAAGATATTTCATAGTTTTAATTTTATGATTATATAGTTGTCTAATGATCATGTTTATCGTAAAACTCTGAGTAACAACTTTCAAGTCTTGTTCCGCTTGTAATATCTAATTTTATAGTTTGAATTTGTTTTAATTGTTTGTGTTAGATTTTGGATTAGATATTTGTAAACATCTTTTGAATACAACAATAATGAAAAGCATGATAAACTGTCCATTGTCCCTGAATACAGGGGTAACGCAAGCTGTTTTTTTCAAACTACAATCACCACTTTTCAAACAGTTTGCTTATTTCCTGTTAAATTTAATGATGCAATGAAAAATGACAGTTGAAACTGATTTAGTGCTGTATTTTGATATTCTGTTGAAACTATTTTCCAGTTCCTGCAATGCCATTTGGCTTCCCTGTCCAGAGCATGCCTGCGATGGTGCCACCTGGAAGGCATAATGTTACCGTTGACATGGTTTCTCAAAGGATCAAAGAACGTCTGGATTCAATTCAGCAAGTTCACAGAGGCCATGTCCTTGAAATAGAAAAACACAAGACTGATGTTGAAAGTTACAAGAAGAGCATTGTTTCTTTGGAAGCCAAATCAGCTGATGTGTCAGACAGATTCAAGTTTTATCAAGAAATGAGTGGGTATGTGCAGGACTTGATCGATTGTCTCAATGAAAAGGTGGGTGTTGCCTGAATGAAAGGAACAAAGATCTTTGATAGCCATAGCAATATTTCTTTAAATGTACATACAAGAACTTGAATAATGGTCTTATAGGGTTATATTTATGATAAACAGGATGTCATTGTTGAAAGGAAATTCAAATGAAAATCTTATGATTTATTTTAATGCTCTTGTTTATGATTATAAGTTATAAGATAATATTGTCTAAATTCTAGGTTATTAAGGTTAATTGAGTCTAAAATTGTCAGTATAAATAATTAGCACTATTCTTAGAATAGATCATAACATTTTTTAAAATTGCGTTTTAAAAATAATCTACCGTTTTTAAGGGTGAAAGCCACGACGAGCCAAATTTGACAGATAAATAAGAAGAGTCAGAAAAAAGACATTTCTCTTATTTCATTTCATTTCGACCCCTCCATATTTTTAAAAACAGGCCAGTGAAGACTTAATCTGTTAACTATGACACATTCAGGTTTACTCAATCTACCGTTTTTTAAAATTATCATCCATAGTACTAAGTTCATCCAAGGTATAAAATCTCTTTAACAAAAAAAATAACAAAATATTCAAGATATTATTGAAGCTGGTGGGAATTAGGTTTGAGTTACCTAACACGGAACTAAAACGTAATTAAAATCAAACAATTTGTTGTGATATTTGCATTCCAGGTACCTAGTATAAATGATCTTGAAAGCTCAATGCTGCAGCTGTTAAAACAGAGAGCACTCAAATTTCATCAGAGGAGAATCGGAGATATGAGAGATGAAGACAATCACATATCTGGCAAAGTTCAACCTAAAGGTCTGCAAAATATAATTACTGTAAAACATCGAATTAACTTTTCCTTTGAAGACTTTCTCTAATGAAATTTTTATTCGAATATTTGATTATCCATCTCTATTTGGCTGACGACAAGGGCGAAAATAAATTGAGACATCAAAGTCTAGAAAAGTTGTTAACCTTCCTTCGGACAAAAACATACCACACAACAAACCTTCCTCACAAGACAATTTGAAATAGTCATGCCTTGGGTGTAGCATAGAAATTTCTATTGTTTTTTATAGACCTTCCTCTAGCTAGTGACCGTGTGACCGTAATGTTTTCTTAGCTCAGAGAGACATCTCTAAGTTTTTTAAACTATCTTCATTGACTATTCACTTCGACTTAAACATATTAAATTATGGACTTAGACTTGAGACTTAACCAAATTAGACAGACGTAGACCTAACATTAATCTTGAACAGTGATGGACGTTTCAACTCCAACTGGAGCCATCTTCAGTGAAGGAGCATCTTAAAATATATGAAATTTTTTTTATAGAACGGATAATTATTATTCAGGCTAAATATTGTGACGAGGAAAACTGTTTCCGTTTGTTATGGAATATTATTGCCGTGGAAATTTCTTTATTCATCACTGTCTATAATCATTCTCTACGTTCACTCAATAGTCTTTCAATCTGACATATTTAGAAACGACTGGTGCCAATGCTGATGAATTCGGAAGAGATCGTTCGAAATATGAAGAAACAGCGAGACAAAGAAGAGTTGCAGAAAGAGAAGGAAGAAGAAACAGAAGACGGAAGAAGAGAATCTCAAGCTCAAACCATCATGAGGGAATGTCAAGTGATGATGAAGAGCTCGATGCTGAAGTGACAAAGTTTAACTCGGACAAAGGTAGGAACTATCTTCTGCATTTTATGGATTTTTGTCGATTTTTTCAAAGCATCGTCTATGGGCTACTCGAAAACTTTTTCGCGGAGTTCTTGGTGGACTTTTTTTCCACTTTTTCTTTGCCGACTTCTTCGTAAGTTCTTTCGTGGACTTCTCTGCTATAAAATATATCACATATTTTTGGTCAGTAGCCACGCATCTATCAACTTTCCTTAGATTGAAATTATTCAAATTTATCCTCTTTTTTTTAGAGCGGCTTCTGAAACAGAGCAGTTCGACATTTGAAGATGTTATTGATGATTTCTCGTCATTAGATGAAATCAAATCCCGTTTTGAAGAGTGGAAATTCGGCTTTAATGATAGTTACAAAGAGGCCTACATTCATCTTTGTCTACCAAAATTGCTCTCTCCATTTCTGCGCTTAGAAATGCTTGACTGGAACCCACTTAAGGTTTGTACGACGGCCAGAACTTATATTGGTATTGCTGTATAATATAGAATGATGTAGCTATACATAAAGGCAGACATTTTCCCAGATTCCTTCAGCTACAGACAGCTCTTTTCTCAAGTACGTCAGAGGCCACCCTGATGTTTACATGTTTAATGTTTTTGTAGATTTCGAATAAAGATTTTGAAGACATGACTTGGTTTAAAGTAACTGCAATGTATGGTCACGTAGAAGGAGATAAACAGATCGACACATCGGATTCAGATCTTCTGCCTTTAATCATCGAAAAAATACTTATTCCTCGTTTATCAGGTATATTTATATATGCAGTCCTTCTATGAATAGTTATTTTGGACCGTTAGGAAGATACAGGCGTACTTATCAGTCCCTTAGGGGTGGGAGGAGTGGTAGAGAGGGGGGGGGGAGTTTCCTAAAAGCCCAATAATGTGATGCTCGGATAAATATGCTGACACATACAGTTACGAGAGGTTTTACGCAAAAAGGAACGATGTCAAAACCCCAACAAGCTTTTTCTTACATGCGATATTGAAATATCTTCCTAATTAGCTTAATGTTATTCACCTTTTTTACTCCTCTTTCATATGTAGATATCGCCAGATTCGTCTGGGATCCACTTTCAAAAACCCAGACAAGTCTTCTGGTTTTACTCGTCCAGCGTCTAGCAGATGATTATCCGACTTTACGCAAGCAAAGCAAAAACACTGAAGTACGTTTTGAGATCAAAATACTTCTTATTTAATGCGGATACGTAGATCTTGGAGAGAAATGACCATGCACCTCTGAAGGTCTGGAATAATACACCTGCTTCCATTTTCAAATAAACAGTTGAAGGACTTATACAATTTTTTAATGTTTATTTTAACTGCGTTGTTTTGACTTTAAATCTTCTAATCTTTTATTGTAATTTTTACAGACACTCTTCAATGAGATTATTCAAAAGATTAAAAGTTCCATCGACAATGAAGTTTACATTCCAATTTATCACAAAGGGTAAGAATGAGTTTCTTTTCAGACATCTCTAATGGTGCAGAAAATAGAGTAGAGCTAAGAAAATTTCCTTTGGACAGAAATCGTAATTAATAAGCGCCCCCCTGCACGTATTGTAAGCAGGATAGCATTTAGGCATGACTTCACAACATACAGAAGCGCAAGACTCAAAATAAAGAATACACGATGCAAGATTGATGTCAAATCTAGTCTAGATATCTTCATTTATTGTTTATTTGACAAGTTCTGAAAACATGGGAGATATGTAACTTAAATTCTTTTCTCACAGGCTGTTGGACAACAAATCGACTGGTGCATCAGCATTTCTAGAACGACAGTTCTGGTCCGCTTTCAAGGTAAAAAATTACCATTTTGACTCTATTTATAAATGGACCATTTGAATAAATGCCCTTCAGCGGCAATTAGTTAGTTCTTTGAGAGGGGAGGTTAATTCCTTCAATATCTGGAAACACCTACTTTAAACATTTATAGAGGGACCATGAGGACTGTCCTTAGCTGTACCCTGCTATATGCGATTACGCATTGCAACGAGGGGACAGTGTCAAGTTGGTAGAGCAGCCTTTGGCTAATAACAGACTGTAAAACGTCATTTTAATGTCTAGAAACAAGTTTCTTGCTATAGTTTTTCCGCAAAAAAACTATATCTCTTTATATCTATATCTATAATTTTTATCAGTGCAATGTGTTATTATCATTTAAGATACTACGAGAATTAAGAATTTACGCTTGTATTAATCGATAGATTTGCGCGATTTTCACGAATGTAACGCGCTGCGCATATATGTTTCAATTCACTTCAATTTTTGATTCTGCAAACACTCACAGCCTAGAAAGGCTTTTTAGCCTCATCAGCCTCGAAACGTTTTTCTTCAGGGAGCCATGATAAAACTAAAGTAAAGAACACTAACAAAGGAAAGTTATTGATAGTATTAAAATTGAAATAAAATATCCAAAATTAAAAAACATTCCAAAACATCTTGAGATAGCATGTTTTTATAATTGAAATGACCTGTCTTTTCTGCAGTTGTTTGGCAATATAATGCAATGGAAGGAGTTATTATCATTGAAAGTTCTGCGGGAACTCGGGATTGACAGCGTTGTCAATCGTTATTTGATCGTGGCATTGCAGCAAATGAGTAACACTTCGGAGTGTTTGGATAAATGCAAAGAGGTAAGTTGATTATCCCTAATACTTGAAGTAACAATCGCTATAACACTGCGTGCAGCCATGTGAAAGCGTATTTGCGGCCGAGGAATTCGGAATATTTTGCTCCCTGTTGCAGTACAACAGAATGGCTGAGATGGCTGCAAAAGCGTGTCGTTGCCTTGTGCAAGAACTGATGCCGTGTTGACTTGGCTGAACCGTCATTGTACCTAGGTTCAACGCAGGATGGCCGTAGACTCAAGTTAAGCTCACCACCATTTTTACCGGTCTTCTAACTTTAGTTGATTTCTAACTATCATAACAACACTGGGTGTGGCTATATGCCAGCATATGTAAGGCCGATAAATGTTGATTATTGTGCTCAAGATTTTCTGTTGCAGTATATCCGATATTCTAGTGCCAACTCTATCATTCTTCGTGGTCAGCAGCATTCGACCAGCTATTACGTATCAGAGTAGGCGACTCTTAGCTTACTTGCTCCTTCGTCGCGTACAATGAATTGTAAAGAGGCATTAAATAGTTAAGGGCCTGGTAATGCCAGGGGGAATGCACAGATTGGATGTGAGGTTATCCACTAATTCTTAGATAATTTAAAGAGAGTATCCCTGTAGTCAATTCTGATTTCCACCCTTCATTTACTTTCTAATATGAGGAATGAAAACAGACTACTGTATACTTCTTTCAAAAAATATAGATGTGGGGATGGTTGATAAATTTTGATGGGAGATGCTGAGGGGTTGTAAAACACTAACAATGCCTTTGGTGGATGCGGTTATGTTAATTTTTTGTAATGAAGTACTTTTGCAAATGGAAAAGTTTTGCAACACTGACATGCTGTTTCTTTTTGGGCTGCCATGAGAAACTACCAAGGCTACGCCTATGATGATGACGCTGAATGGCGCAGAGCAGCGTCCCTTTGCGAGAGATTCTGTTGATCGGCGACACAGCATAACTGAGATGGCTGCAGATGTGACCCGTTGCTTTTGGCCAGAACTGATGCAATGTTGACGTAACAGTACCACCATTGAACCTACGTTCAGTACATGATGGTCGTTAACTCAATTTAGTTTCACCCCCTCTGACCGGTCTTCTTACTATGGTTGATTTGTACCTACACATAACTTCTCAATCAGTAAAGAAGATTTTTTACAGGCTTCGTTGTGTTCCCCCTTTTGTAAACTCTTTAATAACCTTTCTTTCAGATCATCAACATAGTGCCAAAAGCATTCTTAGACGGATCTGATCACGTGCCAAATTGTCTCCAATCGCTTGCAAGGTACGTGAATGCATTGGCTGGCAAAATATTCAAGTCATCTCTTGGGTACTCGGATCAGGAGAAAAAGAAAGCGAAGTAAGTTGTTTGTACGATCGTTCTCTGCCCATTTTCTCAATTGTAGGTATGCAAATGATTCACAGAGCCAATGATATCACCTGCGTAGGGCCTGTTTACACGTGGCGTGCTGGCATGGTTAGGCAGGCTGGCTTACTCAGGTGAGATGGTTTTCAGTCTGTGTCTAGATGGGGAAATCCCCGCCCATCAAACTGAGGCAGCCTCTGCATGACTTGCGCAGATGTCGTTGAGTACCACAGGAAACACTTGTAACGTTCAGGAGGGTTCTTCTAACGATGGTGAATAGTCATCAAGGCCAATAGACCTAGCTAACAGCAGATACTCTTATATAAAAACACTTGTTTTTCCATAAGTAATCATTCAACGACAAGACTGAATCAAGATTTACTCTACACGTGAATATAAAGTTCCAATCAAAACGTCTATACAATACATTACAAAGGGTTGACAATGACAGCATACGCTTCTTGACAGGGAGTTGCACTAACGACAAACATTTGACTTGAACACGCTACAAAGGACTCCTTAACAAACTATGACCAATACGCTACACACTAAAGACCCTTTACACAGGTAATGTTGAGTCACTCTTTCGGTATTGCTGCTCTGTTTGGGGCTGTGCAAGTTCGCCTGAGCTTAATCCGTTGCAAAAACCTCAAAACCGAGCTGCTAGGGTCTCAACCAACAGAAGCTTTGACACCCCTGGCAGAAACGTTTACTTATTGGCAGTTTGGGCTGGAAAAGCCATTGACCGGCTTATAACTTGTGTATATAAAACAATTGTCTTTAAGTCCTTGCATGAAAGGCTCCACTATACCTCTCTGACCTTTTCACCCGTAATTCAAAGAGCTTTTCCTAAGTCCTACGAAATACCGAGACTGATTTGAAGTTGCCGAAGAAAAAGTGAACTCTAACATGTGGAATGAACTGCCGGCCGAAACTTGACAGGCATTTTCCTTTAATACTTTCAAAAAGCATATTTAATTCCAAACTTTCCTTTTCCTTTATAATTCTTCTATAAAAATGATTTTTGTACACGGTTTTCAAAATTTTAGCGTTCTTTATTTTGTATTTAAAATATTTTTGTAATTATAATTGTAGTTTTTAAATGGAGGGCTTCTTGAAAATCAGCTCCGGCTGAAGGGCTACTCCCCTTAAATGAATTTAAAATGAAAATGAAGAAAATGAAAAACGCAGCATGGGCGATTGTGGTCCATCTAGTTGAGCTGGTTCACCAAATCGCATTTACATGGGAAACCGAATCAGCCTGGCTAAGCCTGGCCGGTCCACATCATGCTAGCAGGCCCTTAAATTGTGTAAACTTTGATTTTACCCCCAAGCAATTATCAGAAACATTGATTTTTCGAGATAGCGATTACGTTTGCTGGACCATAGCATGTGTTCTATGACGTCTGTCACGCCCACCTCTTTCGTAGCTACGCAACTCAGTTTCAGAGCCAGGAATATCTTCCCCTCGGATTGTTTCATAAAACCGTTCCTTTAATTTGCTAGTAAAGTACAATCTTCGAAAAACCGTTGACGTTAAAGCGCTAGCTCACGGGGATGTAAAGCCCCTCACCCCTGGAGGAATGATTTAGCCCAATGCCTTCCAGCAAGAAATGCTTACTTCTCAGGGGGGGGGGTAATTTTTTCAATATACGGGTTCACTTACAATTAAACATTTGTTTCTTTGCCCCAACATCATAAATTAGCGTACCTCCTTGCAATTTGCCAAAGCGCGGAAGTTGTTTTTAAAAAGCTCAGTATCACACGGAGTGAATAGAAATTTCTTTTTATAGAATACAATGTTTCTAAGCTGCATATAAAAGAATAACAAATAACAATAACAAACAAGCCTAGATAACTAGCACAGAAAAGTAAGAAAACAATATCAAGGTGTATTTCTACAGTTCTTGTTTGAAAAGAGGTGAACCTATCATACTTATTATGCAATAACGCGCTGAAAAGCAATTGTTTTTGAATTTTTATGGAGGGATGGCGAAATATTATACGCCCCCTATAGCAATATCCAGGGGTGGCTCGAGCCCCCAAGCCCCCACGTAGTTGGCACCTTTATTTCGTGATCTCAAATTTACGTTATTTCGTTTACCAGGATGATGATAAAGAAATGTATCTCGCTGCTGATGCATCTGCAAGCATTCGATTTTGCAAGAACAGTTGCCATTGACTACAAAATCGAGGCAGTAGCGGACAAAAGTTAGCAGTATGTTTTGTATCATAATATTTTTTTCTCATTCGTGCAACACAGTTTTCATTTATCTTTTTGTTGATAACTCGTGGCAAATCAAGGATACATTTCAGAAACACGAAGAGATCCTTTTTTACAACCAATCTGTGCTCAATCGCGATTTTAAGTATATATCCAAAATAGCAATCACATGGATAAAGGTTCCAGCTTCTCATTGGTTATTTGTATTGACCAATCCATGGCCCTCAACAACTGTACAGTGCAGGAGCGTCATTTCATACCCAGTGTTCGGAGGTTTATGGTACGTTTGTCCTGCAAAAGTCACTCTTTGTCCTTCCAAAACTGTAAAATTGTCCATTTTTCTAGCTAAAACCTTTCCTGCGGTGCCTATCTCTGCCCTGCATGAAGACGAAAGGGAGGATGAACCGCCCAAACCTCCCTCAAGTGATGCCCCTGAAACAGAGAACCCTAGTGAGATGACCAACTTCATTTATCTCGCTTCTGAACCGGCTCCTACTGGTTTTTTTTCCAATGAGGATTAAACTGGCATTAAGCCCTTCAGGGCGAAAAGTAAGACCTGTCAAAGAACCCAGGTTGAAAAGTTTCTTTCCATCCCTTAGAAAATCAGTTCTGTTGAAAATTTTTATTGCTTAATTGTTAAACTAAGTACTCAAGGCTTAACGTTGTCAGAAATTTCATTCACCCATGCAGTAGTGCCTCGAAATGCCAATGGTATTTAGGGTAAACAAGTTAACTTTTGTTAAGAGGTTTGAAGAAAGTTTGAAGAAGTACCGCGATTGTTTCCAAAGTTTGTTTACAATTTTCATCTCGAACCATCTTATGAAAAGGTGAATGCTCTGACGATCCGACAAAGTCTAATACGGTATGCTGCCTAATACTGCCACCTCTCCGGGTACTTTTTCAGTGGATATGTTTGCAAGGAATTTAAGATTGCTGCTACGTATATTTTAGTTTCTGGTTAGTTAGTAGCCAGCCAGAGTGCAAAGATCACGCTGCCGAGATTTTAATTTTGAATAGAGCAACCTAACTTGCAGGTTTTCCTTTGTAAATCTCCAAATAATTGTTTAACGGATAATGGGAGCTGACGACAAATTAGATGGACAAATTCAAAGAAGGCGAATCGATTTTCTTAATTATGTAATAGAAGATTGGAAACTCCCAATTACAAACGGCTGTGCTCTGCAAAATACAACACATATCATGATGGCAGCCGAAGTGCCGCGTGTGATAAGCCAAACAACTTTAATCCGCAATGAAAAAAATCTAAAGTCGTTTTACCAGGTGCAACAATGTCTTCTAAGCTCTATTTACAGTATATAATTTTACTTTGGTGATGTTAATGTAACCTAGGTGAAGTCTTAATTGTCTAAAAATGCTCGTCTGAAAATGACCTCCCTTAACTATGGAAAGTATCCACATGATTCATAGCAGTAAAGAATCTAAACAACTTCGAGGAGTGAAATCTCATCTACGCATTGACCCGCTGCTTACTTTCTTATATGATCTTTATTGAGCCGTCAAGTTGTTAAGTGACTCCAGCCCCAGTTGCGTGCTAACCAGTTGCTTAATCGCTTAACGCTACCTCAAAAAATTCAATATTTTTAGGTCCCTAGTTGCTCATTTATCTGTTGCTTTCATTAGCTCTATTGCGCCGTTTTGTTGATAAGAGTCTCCTGCCCTATTGCGTGCTTACTGGTTGCTTAGATGCTCAGAACTACTTCATTAAGCGTTCGAATTGCTTATAACGGAACTATAAATTGCCTCCCAGTTGTTTATCAACCCTCTCTTACATTATCTTTATTGAGCCGTTAAGTGCTTAAGTGACTCCAACCCTAGCTGCGAGCTAACTGTTTGCTTAGATGCTTAAAACTACTTTATTAAGCCCGGAAGCTGCTGAATATTTGGGTCCCTCCAGCCTTAGTTAGTTATTAATCGCTTAATTGCTTAGTTAATTGCTCCATCTCTTGTTCTCTATTGAGCCGTTAAGTTGCTTAATAAGTTAAGTCAATCCAGGCTTAGTTTCTTACTGCCCATTTTGTTCTTATATTGCATATTAGGATATAGCCTTATTAGGGAAGATCATAATAACTAATTTCAATAATTGCATTTTTGGTTGCTGGCCGGAGCAAACGAAAGTGCAAAGATCACATCTTTGCAATTTATTCACTGAATAGAAGAACCAAAAGTACTAGTTATACCCAGGGGCTTTTGATAAAATGAACAGGTGATTTGAATGCATCTTGTTAAAGAGCTCTTCGATTTTGATATCGCACGCTGCCCTTATTTTCTCTAGCACCTGTTACCTCCCATTGTTCGCCAGGGATAGCATGTGGTGAGCCATTGACACAGTCAGGGGGTCAACGCCTTTGATTGCATCTCAGTTCAAAGCATCAATCATTTCTCTATCAAGCTATCAATCTCCAAGTACCAAGGGCCTAAAAGTCTCATTTTTTTCAGGCCCATCTAACTGCTTCCGTTTTTCAAGATCGATTTTCAAGAGGGCCAAACTCGCAAAGTTAATGTAAATAAATAATAACTCTAATACAATTCCGGTTATAATGTAAAAAACGGATTAAAACGTAATGAAAATTTGCGTTAATTATAAAGGAGAATCATCACTTAAGAAAAGAGCGCAGTTACTTCAAACTATGTCAGATTGATGCCTATTATGTATTAGTTACAAAGGTTATACATAAATTAATTCGACGAGAAACGTTTTAGCCGCTATTTGAAACACTCGGTGGTATTCTTGGGCCTGCTTAAATAGTTCCTAGCTTCAGGTATATATAGTTAGAGCTTTTACGAAAAGGCTGCATTTGTATACAACTGGACAGAGTTGGTTTTTATCGTCAAAGCAAGGGTAGAGAAATTGAAGAGTAGAGTAGGTTAGAGCCATTGACTGGGCAACTAATAATTTTCATAGTTGCTAATCCTCATTAAGCTAATAGCTAAGCTGCGCGTAGCCTTTTCAGTCAGCCGTCAATGGGTACCCGGTGAGAAGGTTAAAGCAGCGAGGAAAGGGTTCCAAGTGCTTTTCTACCCAGCTAGCATCACAGACAGTGGCGGACACTTGGCCAGATATTGCGGAGGGGGCAAGCCTATTGTTTTGGTAAGATGACATCACACATTTCCATTGTTTTAGAACAAAAGACTATTGTCTTCCAAAATATTGGGGGCCATCGCCCCCCAAGTGTCCGCCACTGATCACAGACCTTAAAGGTATTGACATAAAGTATAGTTTCATTTATTTCTCATTTCATTTATAATTATTTTGGCACAAAATCCCTTCATCTACATTACAAAAAGAAAGGTCTGGAATGAAACCTCAATAAGTATCAGGGGGCTTCCTACCTTGTGCCAATTCAAGAAATAACTAAGCCTATAGTATAAAGTATTCGTCTGTGCAAACGAGAAGATTTGTTGTTCTAAGGCCTCCCTCACGGGTACGGTACGGTAGTTAATTGGTAAATGCTATACTGACCATAGAGATCTTGCAAATTCGACTTAAAATGGTTGCTTTGCAAGGCAGGGCATTTTTTAAGAAACTGTTACTACTGGAGAAAGTTTGCAGACAGGGCCAAAAAGAATAATAACTGAAAGAAGTAGACGAGTCTATCCGGCAGTAAAATACATAATTTCAAAGATTGTCACAGGTACTTAAAACGAGTAATACAGAAAATTCAATTCAAAAGTTGATTTTCAAAAATACGTAGGCAAGTGTGAACTGACAAGAACGCAAACTACAGGGGATATTCTCTGATTTTACTGCTCGCTAATGAGAAAGGCATTGTGTTTCATCGGGAACTTCCCCCAGCAGTAACTCTAGTAAAAAAGCCCTACTGCAAGGCTATTCTCCAACCTTTTTCAATCTACTCTTGCCCTTTACAAAGAAACCAATCAAAAAGTATCTTCTTGATTAAGTATTGTCCGAGAAATAAATTAGCCCACGGCGGTACTCATTGTTCTGCCTTTACTTTTTAAAGCCTTTACTCGTATTCCCAATTGGCTTTTATCAAAGCAAAGATGCTGTTATTTCAGTAGCAATTCCATTTTTATCAGCCATAGACAACACAAAGATAGCAGGTGTAACTTTCAAACTTCCTACTATCTTAAAAATCCTCTTTTCATCGTATAAGAACCAACTCGATATCTTCACAACACGCTATTTCAAAATGATTGTTTTCAAATCGTTGATAAGAACATGATTTTGAATTTGAACCAGTACGATGATAATTGTAAGACCATAAGTGTGCATGATGTTGTGATTAATCAATACGTAAATTGGCATTCAATTATATTTGTTTCAAAATCTAAGACAGAAGACTGTCTATCTAAAAGCCAATTGCTTTACAATCGTCTATGGGACTGAATGAATAACAACCGTCCTTCGGTGTTAACGAAGGCCTCGTGTTACGCAGGCAGAGTAAATGCCATCAATCAAAAGAACGTGTGTTACCGAGGATGTCATGCAACATTAGGGAAAGTTTTTTGGGTCTTTGAGTGGGCATCAGCCCCTACCTTCTATCGACATCTTGGCGGAAACTCAAGCGGCAGAAGTTTTTCCGTTTTCCCTGCTGTGTAATAACATAGCTTTTTACCGAATAGCTTAGACATCCAGTTCCTAAAATGCTACCCTGGATAGCAGAAATACAGGAACAGGGAATAAGGAATTCTTTCATATATTGATTTAGAGACAAAGCCAGAAAGTGCAATTTTTTTATCGAATTATGGGACAGCGCCCCTCCAAATATAACCCCAAATTTCTGACCTTGCCATGCATAAATGACTGAATGAAACCGATTCATATGCCACTCAGTATCTCGCTGAATAAGTGGTGCAAACGTGTAGAAAGACACGCTAATGGTTCCGATCCTGTTAACAAGAAAAGGCGTGGACTTTGATTAAAAGATTTTAATTTCTTGATCAATGTTTTCGAGTTATTGTTATACAAGCAAATGTATTTTTAAAAATGTAACATCGCCCGATTAAACATGCATTAATTATAAAGAACTTTCTCCTTCATTAGTTGAAATATATTACGGTAAACTAAAAACTGTAAGCATTAGAGACTGCAAATAGCAAGGGGACGAAACAGAATCCTTGTGGTATTTCATTGATAAGCGGATTTGCTTGATTACGTTTTGTGTCAGGTTATTTCATTGGAGGTCATTTTTGCGGTCAGCCTTTCATGTCCTGGGCGGTATCAAAAGAAAATGCATTAAGTATGCTTCATTTATTAAGAAGGGGTTTGGTTCTCGGCGATTGCAAATACCAATAGCAAGCAAGTAAGCAAATAGGTAAGCAAGTGAGCTAGCAAGAACGCCAACAATGATACAAGCAAGAAATCAAGCAAATACGCAAGCAAGTAAGCCAGCGATAAAACAAGCAAAAAGCAAGCAAGCAAACAAAAAAACGAGAAAATAAGCAAGTAAGCAAGCAACTAAATTGTTAAGCAAAGGAGCTAGCTAGAACGCCAACATAGAGGAAGCAAGAAAGCAAGCAAATAGGTAAGCAAGTAAGCTAGCAATAAAACAAGAAAGAAAGGAAGCATGAAATTACGAAAGGCAAGCAAGCAAGGAAATGAATAGGCAGGCAGAAACGCAAGTAAGCAAGTAAGCAAGTAAGCAAGTAAGCAAGTAAGCAATTAGGCAGGAAACAAGGATTCTTATTGTTGAATCCATATTTTTATTGACGTTGTAATTGCGCTGTTAATCTATAAACGATTACTTATATTTGATATAGTAATGAAAAAGTTGGTTTTAATTCGTTATTTATTGCAGCCAAACTAATTCGAATCATTAACATTGTTATTAACATGGTATTGCAACCATGTTGCATGCTATTTCAACGTGAGTTAAGTGTCCAAGTGGTTGTAAACATTTTCAGCAACCCCCCGTGATCTATTCACTTAACCCATTGAACGAACCTCAAACACCATCGTGGAGACTGCATGTATCATGCATATTAATGAACATGTAAATTCACTAAACAACGATGCTGATTGGTCTATTTGACAATAGAGGTAGATGCCGATTGGCAGGATGGAACAATACTATTGTTTCGTGTTAAATGTTTGTCCCTTCGCTTATTAAGGTTGACGGAGCTCAGTAGTCGCTGGCTAATTGCGAAGGCCGCAGTCCAACGGTTGAAGTTGCAGGCGACTTCTTGTCAATGATATTGGATAGCGGCCTTCTGGCAAGAATTGAAAAGCTTGATTTAATTATACGAACATCTGTTTCTTGTAAACAATCATGATGAAGCGATTATCGTACGGAGAAGACATGTGTCTGAGTTACAACGCTTTTCAGAATCGAGAAAGCGCTTGCTCTTTTGCTAAGTATGTTCACTGTTTGAACAAGGAGGATGTGAAAGGGCTGAGCATCGGGAAACTTCTCGGTTCCGGCGGATTCGGATCGGTTTACGAAGGATGCTACAAAGGACGTAAAGTTGCCGTAAAAAAGCTGCATTTGAATCGTAAAAACCCACACGCTATGACGGAAAGCTTTTTCGCCGAACTTTCGGTTGTTTCATTGCGACATAAAAACCTTGTTCGTGTTTTGGCAGTGTCTACTTTCACAGCCGCTTTACATGATATATTCATCATAATGGAATATGCCGGGAATAAAAATCTACACCATATTATTGACTGCGAAAAAGAGCGAATGAGCGACCATAGACGGGAAAGATTCGCGATGGATATTGCTAGTGCCCTTTGCTATATACACCAGCGCAGGGTTGCCCATCTAGATTTAAAACCTGCTAATATACTGGTTACATGTCAAGACTCATGCAAACTCGGTGACTTTGGTTGTTCGAAAATCCTTCCGGAAGACGGGCAGTGCTCCCCAGCTACGCCTACTAATTCCTTCCTAACGGGGACACTGTCTTACCGCGCGCCGGAACTGCTGAAAGGCGATTTTCCGTCTAGCAAAGCTGACATGTACTCTTTTGGCATATGCCTTTGGCAGCTTCTCACACGGGAAAAACCGTACGGTAGCGAGAATCTGTACGTTGTTATATTCGGAGTTGTTGCCTATAACCTGAGGCCAATGTTTTCGAAAGAACTGAGACGGAAGTACCCAATGTATGCACAGCTTTGCGAAGCGTTGTGGAAGGCAGACCCAAGCAAGAGACCAGACGCTTCCAGCGTTCTAGAAGTTCTTCGACGAAAATTGCGTAAAAAATCATCGAGAAGCAGCCCACCTCAGCTGTGGAGGACTTGAGGTTTATTTTGCCAAATGAGGTTTATATCTTGCTGTTTTCTTGTAATTAGTGGCCGCTTGCAAGTCAAAGCCTCCTTGTGATTATCGCCGCCTCTTATTATGCGCATACAAAAATCTAAATGTAATTGTAATCGCCTCCTTTAATAAGCGCCTCTTTTGATAAGCGCCTCATTTGATGAGCGCCTCTGTTATGAAGCGCCCATCCAAATGCTAGTGTAACTTTATATAGGCGCTTCTATTTATGATGAAAGTTTCATGTCTAAGTAGATATAACAACTTTCAATCATATTCCATACTGTCTTTCAAGACTCCATCCTCAAACTTAAACCAAAATTATTATTTGCTCAGTTTCCATTGACACTGACAATTATTTCCACCCATTAAAGTTTCGCTTATTCGTCTTCTGCTTCTAAAATTTTCTTTCTTATTTATGGAGGTTATTTTGGAATAAAAATTTGAAATCTCCAAGTTCTCATACTCTCATGCCAATCACAGGATTTCAGTACTAAAAACTTTTTATAACTTCCTGTAGAGTTTTCTATCCTTCTCTCACGATCTTTAGCATTTGAATGCGCTCCGTGGTTCTTCGAAGTTTTTACGAAATGGGGCCTTGAATGCCGTCTTTCACCTGTTAGGCAATGAAATTGGTCAATACAGCTGCTTTTCTGAGAAACAGAAAGTTATTTTTGCAAGATAACATGGTTACGCACTTCCTTAGGCAGGAGAAACCCAATCCTGGTAATTAATAACTCTTTGAGGGTCCAAAAACGACTTTCTTGTAATCCACTCTCCATATATAATGGACATTGAGGCGTTTAAATGAAACACCTTCGATGAAAAGAAGCTTCTTCTTATAACAGGTTTGTTATTGTGTAGAACCAGCTCATAAGATTAAATCGGATTTAGGAGGAAAGCAATCGCTTTTTTATTGATATGCTTTCCTTTGGTAGATTGATATCTTGTACAACGTAACCTAGTGAAAGGCAAAGGCATACTTGTTGAAGGTTTCGAAACTGTGATTCAATGTTTAGCATTATAGACAGTATATAGTCATCGTTTGTTCAATAGTTAAAAACACTTCACCAAGACACCCCTTTTTCCATCGATATCATTTCTATCCTGATTTCTATGACGTCAAAGTACTTGGATACTTCTATTGTATCCTTACAAAGGCACCTAAGTATTTTGTATCTTTTACGCAAAATCCTATAAAACAATGCTTCTGTTTCAAATAAATACCAACCCAGGATAGACATCACGGGGTTGGGCCTACAACCCCCAGAAAAGTCCCTACAAGTCCCACCTCTTCCAGCGATTTAATCTAGTTCAACTTACTCTAGCATTTGCTGGACTTCGATCTCGCCTTTAGCTTTACTACTTTAAGCATGTTGAATATACATTTCTTTTCCTACATGGGTGCTACAGGTAGGTTTTTAAACGAAATCAAAGCCACAAAAATCCATATTGATGAAGGCAATTTCTGTTTACGTTTTATCTGCATCATCAGGCATAACGCTTTTCTCTAGTGTCACTCTCGCACCACGCTCGCACCACTCTTGCGCCACGTTTGCGTCACTCTCGCGCCATTTTTGCGCCACTCTCGCACCACTCTTGCGCCATTCTCGCACAACTTTTGCGCCAGTCTCGCACAACTCTTGCGCCACTTTTGCGCCTCAGCACGAAGGAGACTCGATAAGCATCCAGCCGCTAATTACGAGAAATTCTGTACAATATTTTTTGGAGTTGGGAATATTCTAACATACTTTATATAACCGAAATTCTTTGTGTAAATTATTTAACTACGAAAGATTAACTGCAAAAATGAGCATGTACAAAGTATGAGTTTCGGATTCCGACTATAGCACTGTCAACATTATGGGAGGTAATTTTATTTCATTTTTTCAAGCCACTTAGCCCTTGAATTACTCGAGGCTGCCTGTGCAATCCATGGCAGTCCATAGCAGCTGACATTCCGGACATTTTGGTCCGGTATTCATTGCAAGCCCACGTGGATTGATAATCAGGCCTCGTTCTCAGTATTTTGTCTGCACCCTTAAATCAATCTCTCCTACAGAAAGAACTAGAAACGGATTGGTAGTAGTACAGACCAATGTAGGCAGAAGGAGCTCACTGATTGGGCGCTGATTCGTAAAAAGCAACCAAACACGCGTGCTATTCACCTCACATGGTTTCGTGCCCAACTGGATATTGGTTACCTTTCACAATTTTATTATTATCTGACAGTTTAGTGCTCTGAGGAGCGTCGAACGAAAAGTGTTTTTACTATTCAAGGCACCTCTCCGCTTTTATCGTTATAGCAAATTTATTTAACGGTGCGCTACTGTGTCCGGCTAAAAAGAACCGCGCGGTACGATTAAAACCAAGGAAAAAACTGATTCGTAGGCACGCTACCGTCCGACGTTGAGCAAAAAAGTCCGCGCGGTAATGCCCAGGCACCTGGATCTACGTTGTTGGCGCGTATAAAAGAACCAAACAAACAGTGGCTGATTTAAAGCATTATTGATCTTTATCATTGCCGCCTCAACGCGCGGGAATATCAACGTAAGCATCCCTTATTATATTGAAACACCGCATTGTCGTGAGACAATTACGTGGCTTCATGGAACGGTAGAGTCCCAACTGGCTTGGGATTCCCGTCTATCAAGTCAATATACTTCGCACATGCTCATTTAATGTAGTTTCGTTGGTGTTTGGCTTGCAGTTTCTTATATACGAACGGCATAATAGCTTTTGTCAATGGCATTTTATGCACGATTCATAACGTTAAATGATTTCCATGATTTTCCCCCCAAAAACTAAATGTAATTTATCTACACGTGATCTGGAGACTCAAAAAATAACATCTGAATAACAAGGCCAAGAAACTTAATCGTTCCAAGGCTGGTGATGCGAATTGTCACTGCGAAAATTGGAATTACAGTTATACACTCAACTAATTGCCTGAATCAAACTTTCTGGGCTGGCAACAGTTTGAGCATCACTTTGACATCCGCTGAGCATTTGCTAACAGCTTTTTCGGGTAGTTTTGGGAATCTATGCCGGAACTTTTCCATTTTTCTGAGTTTTCTGGCACTAACCTTTACGCTCGATCTGTGCCTATCCACTTTGACAGAGAATCGGGAAGCTACCCTAAACACCCCACTTGTCATTTCCAGCTCTACAAAGCTGCCCCCTGACCATCACCAGAATTGTCTCTGTCACTTTTTACCAGGCCAGTATGACAGGGAAGACGCCATTTTTTGGGAAAATATTGGTAATAGATGTTATCGAATATTTTCGCATCACATATTTTTGCAAAGTGCATTTTTATGCTGCCTTGACGGAGGTTGATTTCTTTTTAAATAAAGTATGAAATATATCATTGTGAAATTATATATTCGCTAATA